>JAYDZK010000001.1:5483632-5503069 GCA_034509185.1 Euphonia xanthogaster
CTCTTCCGATCTTTTGCAACAGCTTTTTCCTTAATTTTCTGAGCTTGAAAGAGCAGGTTTTCTGTCTGTGTTTGGTGTCTGGTTTGAAGTTTTCTCAGAAAGGCATTTTTACAGTTCTTCACAAGAAAGCAAGGGAATGAGCCTTGAAAGTAACTGATATAGGACTTTTAGTCTGAAGCTATTTTCCTTTGCAAGGCTGGAGGAGGGAAGGGAGATAAAAATGAGATGGCAACAGTAGAATTATAGTTGAACTGAGAGTCTCACTGATCCCTATTCTGGTTTTGGACTTGCTTGAGCTTCCACAAAATATACCTTATAAATCAATAAATTAGTGGAGGCTTTTCCTCCTCTTTAACTCTGAGAGGGAAAACATTCATCTCCCTCATTTTGAAGGCTTGGCTACAACGCAAGTTACGAGAAATTATGGTTTTATTTGAAAATTTTTGTGCAGCAACTAATGGCCAAGACTGGTCATTCCTCCTTACCCTTTGAAATCTGTGCTGCAGTGCATCTTTAACACCGCAGCACCCCAAAAAAAGTCCCATGATTGGTTAGTCTCTCCCATATTGAAGGCCTGGGAAAAATTTATTGTGGGTATTTTTTTCCCCATCAAAGGGTGGTGAGAAACCACATAAGAAGATCTGGGAGTGCTGGGACTGGAGACCAGCATAAACTCAAAAAACTTCTGTATCATTCGAGTGTCTTTTGTAAACCATGCCCATTTTCCAGTTGTTGTGTGCCAGCAGGGAAGGAAGGTGGTGCACTGGGGGTGCTGCTGTCTCTGGGTGTGCCATGGCACAGATGGGTGGCCACAACAGTCAGTGGCTTTGTCAGTCTGGATAAAGGAGGATAAAGTCTAAGGGACAGTTTTTGTGAACTCTGCCTGCACCAAATAGACTGAGTCCAGCTCAGTTTCTGGGTTAGGAAATCAGTATTCATTTTTAGGAATGGATGTGATGTGGGATGAGGGTATTTAACAATGGTATGAGTGTGAATGTCCACCAGCCACATTTTGGACGCCTTTTGCAGCCTGCTTTCCCTGTGATGAAGCCCTGCTTCCTGCACAGGGTGGCTGGGCGGGACCAGGCATGCTGCTGTTCTCCTGGGAGAAACATTCTATCCTCTCCTTACCCACTGGTTTGTGTTGCCTTTTGCTGGTTGTGCAAAATACAATTTCAGCTGTACCCTCAGTGGCTGCAAAGGAATGAGATTTTGGAAGGGTGGAAGGACAAAGGTGGTGTTTGCTGCAGAGCCAGAGGTAACAGAGCGAGGCTTTTTCACTGGGTTTTGCACAAAAGCTTTGGCAGCAAGAAGACAACATTTTCCATGGGTGAAAGGTGTGTTCAGAGACACTTTATACGGCTAGTGATGCTGCCTCTGGTGCCCTTGTGGGTAGTTGTGAAGCCTAGTTGATCATAAGTGCCTCATCTTCCTAATTTTCATCTACAAGCTCCACTGAATCTTTATTACCCTGCCTGAATGCTTTCCCAGTGTTTCTGAAGAAGGGCAAGGCATTACTTTTACAGCCCAAGTGATTTTATGGAAAGGATTGAACTCGGGTCAACAACAACTCATCCATAAGAAGTGCAAGCTTTGGGGAACTGAAACATAAACCCTATCAGAAATGGCACAACCACCTAATTCAGTGCAACCATGTGGATGTGGAAAACTTTCAAAAATTATCAAATTAATTCTAGCTTTTGCTCTTCCTCTGTGAAGAAAGCATGATGTTATATTTCTTTCCTAGAAGCTTTGCTTTTCCTCTCAGTGCTGAAGAAAACTGAGAGGCTGTTGCATCCTGGAAGGAAGAGATTTCAGTATTCACTGCTGAGTGTGCACAGCCTGTGCATTGCTCCCTGTGAGGGGCAGGGCTTCATTATGGAATGGTAGAGGGTGACCAAATGGTACCAAAGTATTTTCCAATTCTGTTTCTGCACTATCTTCAAAAGCAACTTCTCCATATCCCTGCCTCTTACAATTCTCTTTTTTTTTTCTTTCTAATTTATTTTCTCTTCCCTAATTTTATCCTCTCCTACTATAAGGCCTTCCCTCACTTTTTTCTCCTTTTCTGGTCCCTGCCCAGACTTCAGGTTCTTATGTGTTCTGCCATTCCCTTTCCAGTTCCAGGCCCAGAAATCTGAGAGGTGTGCTGGAATGTTGCTGGAACTGAACTGAAACAGTGGCAGAGTAGGGGAAGGAGTTAAAACTGAAGACTGGGAAGCTTTGAAACAGAACACAATAGTTATTGTGCTAATTTTCATCTCCATAGCAACACTAATGCAATGTTTTTCCCTCACTCCTGGAATTCCCCTCCAATGTCTCCGCCTGGGCTCAGCCTGGAGACCAGCACTGGCACAGGGACTTGGAGGGTGCCTGTATGGCTTTGAATTGTTGGAAAATGGATGAGATTTGAAGAAATCAGTAGTAACCTCCTGGTACAACTCTATGGGCTGCCCCTGAGGTGTGGGACACATCTGACCACTAGGTTTGTCACCAAGGAACATAAAGGGTCTTTTTGAGATGGCAATGGCAGCTGGTGCAGTAGACAGCAATAATTCTGTGGGGAGCTTCTCACTGAGGTTCTGTGAGGATGAGAGGTCAATGTCACTGTTATAGGTGACCCCTCAGAGAGACACTCTTGCATTTGAATGTATTTTCCTTGAAATTTGGGTTTAGGTCATCTGAAGGTCTGAGCAAATTGCATAGCAAAAAATTAGACATTTTGCACTAATTTTTTTTTCTGAATTCAAATCATTAATAATGTGAGACTGTGATTAATGCAAACTGAGTATCTTAAAATCTGTAGGCATCTTTACATATCCTAGTTTGGGTAATGTATCCTGTAGAAGTTAAAGGTAGCTGAAGGCTCAGAGCATCATTCAAGCTGTAAAGCAAACTACAATCTCAACTGCATTTTCTCCTATACCTGATACCTTGGTAGCCATGCTTGCATTATTATAAGCTTTGGGGTTTTTTTTAACCCTTGTGGTACCATCCTGCTGAGCAAGAAAAATCTGGGAGGGAGGAGCCTTTTTGGTACTCCACAAATGCAAGTGTCCCAACACTGCTGAACATTGCTGTGCCATTTGGAGAATGCCAGGGGGCAAACTTTGAAGAGGCATAAGAAGCACCAAGAGGGAGACGAAAATGTTAGGAAGTGCTGTTGTGACAGATGGTAAGATAGTAGGCTGTTCTCAGATGGAAACATGTTGAAGAGTTTTGCTGCTTCTCCAGTCTGGACAGCTTCTTGAGAACAGGCTGGGGGCAAAAACACCCAGAAAGCCTCAGAACAGCTTTAATGTGTGAGCTGTAGCTGCTGGGGGAAAAGAGTCAGTGAGCAGCTCTCTCAGTAGCTGTAGTGGTTGAACATGTCCTGGTAGCAGTGCTGGATGTCCATGAAGATCCGTCAGGAGTCCTGGCTGGAATTCCTTGTGCCTTGGCTGAGAAACATTAATGCTGTCCACAAAACATGGGAATGCAGTGTGGTCTTCCTAATAATCCATCAGTGCCATCTGGAGCCAGCACCTACTAGGAGCCTTTTTTGTCAATGGATGCTGACTTCTCTTGCAGTGGTGGAGTATCCAAGTGTTCCCTTCTTGACTCCTGGCACTGCTGGATGTTACCATCAGCTCTGGTGCGGCTCTGGCAGCTAGGACTGAGCACAGAGCTTCCTTTTGAGAAGGTCTTTAGGATTCCTCAGGTTTGGACTAAGAGGAGATCTCTAGGAAGGTGTGTAGTTCTGCAGCTGGAACGCTGCAGTGTTTAAAGTGGGAATGTCACACGGGCACCCCATGGAAACAGTGAGCTTGCAGCTAAACTGAGGGCTCAGTGAAGGAAAGCTGCAGGAAAGTTAACTCAGAACACAGAAGTGCTTTCCCTGTCAGCTGACTCTGAAGTTAAAGTGATGTCATTTTCAAGCAAATGTTCCATTTCACCAAAAGTTTATACTTACTACTCTTACATACCCTTCTTAGCCTGCAGCCATAAGGCATTTCTATTTAAAAAAAACCCAAAACATTAAAAGAGGAATAAACCTGGGCATCTTCTTCTTTCTCTACCACCTTCTGTCCATCCCTTCTCCCATCTTTAAATCCCATAGCCTTAACACCCAAATTAGAGACCTTCCTCTCCCCACATATTCAGAGCCTAAAGTGTACATGTAGTTTGCAGAGCACTGAGTGGGCTTAATGTACCATCAGGCTGGAACGTGTTAGGAGCTAATTCTGGGATGCATGAGCACAGGAATTGTCATGGGAACACAGCCTATAATCAAGAAGGATAAAAATTCCAGTAGGAAACCAGGCTATGGGAGACTTCCATCATGTTGCTCAAAACAACCTTAAAGAGAGAATTATTTTGCCATTATTTCAAAGGAGACACCGTGTCGTGGAAAGCCCTGACAAAGCAAATTGCCTGTAATTAATAAAAGAGTAATTTTTTTAGTTATGTCCAAAGACATAAACCTGCCCTTCTGGACCCACTAATGAGAAAAAAAAACCACATTTGGGGAGTCAGTTTCCCTCTGACTGAAACTCAGCTAGTAAACATTGTGTAAAAATACGTTTCCTCACTTTTTTTTTAACTGACAGAAAGGAAGGTTTGACTTAGCCTACCACATAGTCAGATGCTTCCTTTTAATCCAGTTTCCTTGGGAAATAACAGTTACAAGATTGTGCCATTGTCAGTCCCCATGAGCTCCTTTGAACTCATTGCCCAGTTTCAACTAAGCTTGCACAGAGATCAAGAGTCCCTTTGACTTTGATGAAAACAAGAAGATACAAGGCAAGCCCCTGTTAATGGAAAGGCCACAGCATGTGTTCAACATATTATTAGACATTAGAAAGTCTGTGTGAGGGAACAGAAGGACTGAAAACTTTTGTAAGAACAAAAACTACAGCAAGCAAGCTTTAGAAGTGCCACTGCTCAGATAACTTTTTGGGAGTTGCTGTACTAAGCTCCATGATATAAGTACTTGTAATTGTTTTCTAATTCCAACCTGTGCAGGGCCTCCTGATAATTAAAGTGTCAGCGTTTCAGTGATGAAAAGCCCCATTGAAAATCAATGTTCAGTTGCCATTGCTGCTTGCAGAGAAGACAGAAAGGTCTTGTGAAGGTCTGTGGAACCAGCTGTGAAAGCCTTCTGTCAGCTTGGTGGGAGGGGAGAGCTGGAAGACCAAACCACCATTTGCAAATTCTCGTCCTTTAAACTTAGGGCTGGCTATAGAGAAAATCAGGGGCACGTCTTTCATGTGGAGGCCTCCAGAACTGCATGTCCTGCTTAAAACTTATTTGCAGGTATTCTGCCTGCTTCCATACCAAGAGAACAGACTGAGTAACCCTGACTCAAAGCTGCAGGGAAGCTTCTCGCAGGAAGATCTGCCAATGTAAGCAATGGCACATCCCCACGGAGCTCAAATGCCTTGTACTGTTCAGTGTAGACTTTATTCCCAGTTCTTTGTTAATCAGGGGAATGATCCTCACCTTGCTTTATGAGTCAGGACAGTGAGATGCAGGGACACTAAATGGTGACACCAAGGTCACACATTTTGGCAGAGGATGAAGTTAAACCCAAACCCTCTGAGCTGTGGCCTAGCAGTGACTCTGAGAGCTGTGGGAAGGGGCAGCCTTGGGCTCTCTGCAGGGTGGAAAGCCTTTCCATGTGCTCTGCCCTTCTTCCCTTCTCAAACCAGCTCTCTGATTCCTGCTTGCACTTTTCTGACTATGCTTTGGCTTATCAGGTTTCCCAGAACTGACCACTATGCCATCACTTTTGAAATGCCTTTGAGTATAACCCAGAGCAGGACTTGGTATTACAAACCTGCTTACGAAAATGGCTTGCTGCCTTTTCCTTAGAGCATTCATAAACTATGTCCAAAAATACTCCAAAGTAGGTGCTAATAGCCTAGATTGATTCTGACTGCATAAAAGACAAGTAATTTCAAATTATGAAAATTAACTACTTACATAATTTGATTTATTCAGTTACAGTCTCTGTGAGGATTTAATGATGGTGCCTTATTCCCAGCTCTGCTGCTGCTGAACTGACAATATATCACCAGTGTGATTCAGAAAGGTCTAGCAAGAATGCTGGGGTGGTATGAGGGAAAAACAGGTAGATGATATAGCAGAACTTAAATTTCAGTCTCTGGCTTATAATTATTCCATCTTTTTCTCATCATCTGTGTTTATCCTATTGCATTTTGATTTAGCAGCTTCTTTAGGATCGTGTTTATTATGTATATTAATATATATATTTGCAATCTGATTACATCTTGTACTGGAATTCCTGGCTCAGACTTGCTGGACTTTTACAATCCATGAATGATTCCTCTGCCTCAGAAATTACTTTCCTGTATCCCTTTACAGCCCCTGAGTCCAGCCCAGCTCCTGCCTCTTGCTAAGGAAGATGAACCCTGCAGCCACTTGCAGATGCTGGCATGGAGCACGTTCATAAGTCCCTGACAAGGAGCATAAAGGGATGACGGTGATGTACCTGTGTCTGAGAGGCAGCAAGCTAACAGCAGGAAAACCTGTTCAAATAAGGATTTACTTCTGTAATCAGACACAGAGCCCCATGGCACGGTCTGTGGTACAGCCTCCTCCCTTACACAGAGAATCTAAGTCTGAAAAGCAGAGACTGCACTAGGAGTATTTCTATCTTCACAATTTATTTGTGAAGGTCTTACCTTTGCTCTGATAGGGACTTGCCACTGGTCTCTGCAGCTAAAATGGGGTAAAAAACAGACAAGCAGCACTTGCACACAAAAAACATTGTGACTTGGACAAGGGGTACTTAGAAGTAACTTGGAACCTAATTTTTTTTTTTTTTTTTCCAAACAAATTTAAGGGATAAGAGTAGCTAGCTGGATAAACTTCCATAAGGTAGAAACATCTTTCCAATCTCCTCTTTAACTCCTTTAAGGCATTATCATCACTTTGATCTAAATTGAATTGACTCCAAGCCAGTTTATTGCAAGGTATGAACTGCTTCCCTGTAGATGCTGGAGATGAGGCTCTTGCCTGAGAGCTCAGAGTGACACAGTTCTTCCTCAAAGGCACAAAACGAGAGGTGAGAACAGATTCCTGTAGTTCCCTCCACCGCAGAGACAGAAGAAAAACTGATTCTCACTTTCAGGATAGGTTTTAGAGGTAGATGAGGATGCAAAGAAAGAAAGAAAGAAAAGTCTTGTTTACCCCTTCTTTTCCCCTCCCTACCCTCAACCAAAACTACCTTCTCTTCCCTGGCTGGGAGGTAGCTGTGTCTGAGAAGGACAGTTCTGCCCACAAGGCCCTTTCTACCCCGCCTGGCTATTTCCATGTTGCAATTCAGCTCTTTCTGGGCTGGCAGCAATTGCAGGCAGGAAGAGTCTGAAGAAAGGAGTGACAAAGTCTTCTTTACTGAAAGCAAGAGCAATACTTCTTGATCCTTGATCGTTGATTACAGCTCTTTAAAGGGCAGAACATCCAGCAATTGCATTTGACAGGTGTTGGGCGAGAAGATTTGTAACCGGAAACATGAGGGGTATGATTTGTTCTCATTATCACAAGAAGAAGATTTTTGTTTCAGTTGGAACAAACAAGTCTTTTATTTCCTGTCTTCTTTTATTACTTCACCAACTTATTAAATTCTTTATTTTTATTTTCTTAATATCTCTGCAATGCCTTAGCTTTTAGGTCAGTGACTCATATCTACAGCTGCATAAGAGCAAACCTCCTCATATAAATGGCTTAATTTTCAGGCTGACCATGTAATTTTATCATTCTTCAAATGATCTATGCTTCTCTAGATTAAATGGATGAGTTTCCAGAAAGTAAATGTGTTTGGGCTGCACAGACAGACCTTTATGTCAGGTTCCTGTCAAAGAAGTCTGCACAATATTGTCTCAATAAAAAATGAGAAAGTAAAAATCATTTTGTCACAGGTGTACTACACATTAAGATGCAGAAAAGGCATCACTAAATTAGGTCATTGCATAAGTAGTTCCCTCAGTAACAGTTAAGGGAAGAAACTAGTTGGTCACAACTAAAGAAAGTGCAGCTTTTATGAAAAGAATTGGCAATAAAAAAGTCAGAATTACACTTCTATGTGAAGTAAGTTCTGATGAATTCAAGCAACTCCTGCAGTTTCCAGTGCTCTTTCCTGTGTAAATGGTGCTTCATCCCATATGTATTTTCAGCACATCTGTCTGAGACTTTAACTTAGGTTCTGTGCTGTTGCATTGAATTTCAATCCAAATTTCTGTGCCGCTTCTGCCAAGGTACCTCCCAGAGATTTATGAGAGAAGTGGATATATTTACTGTTCCCTTCTTTCTTGGTTACATACCTCTGTGATCCATGGAAGTCAGATTTCAGCAGACTGATGCCTTCAGGTCAGAAAAACGGTTGCTTTGTCATCTTTCTGCATTTAAGTCCACTTTAATTCTATATCTTCCCAGATAAATTCTGGCCAAGCCTGTTTTTCCAGTATTTCATAAAGAGCTTTGTCATGTAACTTTTCTGATGGAGCAAAGATGAGCAATTTCTAGAAAAGGCTTTGACTGTTATGAGCTGATTGGGTGTTTTGCAGTGGCCCTGGCAACTGCAGAGGGTCACCAGTTTATCCTCACCACACACCCGAGAAGTCTGTCAGCATCGTTGCTGTGTTATCTGGGGACATCAGAGGCAAACTCCCAGACCCCCTATATCATCCTTAGGCAGGGGTCTGCCTCTCCCTCTGAATCAGTAAAATGGAAGGAACTGTCACATTTCCAACCTCCCAGACTGCAGTGGGATGGACATTCAGTAAAACCCAGGTGATACTGCAGTAGTGGAGACCACATAAGGCTTTAAAGGGAGAGAAGCATCTCTGAGGGTCTGCAGTGAAAAGCATTTTCCAAAGAGAATCAGGACCTATCCTCTTCCTTTTCCCTCCTTGCCATGGGATATGTCCAAATCAAGCAGACCCACCCCATTCTTGCAAGTAGATGCAACACAGACCCCGTGCTTCTGGGGTGTTGTTTTCTCATTTATCATGAGTTGCACCCACCAGCCTTCACAAACAGCCCTTGACAAAGACGATTTAATGAGATTTTCTCCAAAAATGTATTGAAAAGGAATGAAGAGTTTGCCAAAAATGTGTATGTCTCTTCATGTGGATGTAAATCAAATCCCTTGATTTACTTTCTATACTCTTTGATTCCAGCAGAGGTCAGCTCTGCCTGTGCTGGGGATGGACAAAGCAGTTCCAAGTGTGGGCGCCTGCACACCTTGCAACACAAAGCTCTGCTTGCTTCCCACTGCCCCTCACAGCACTAACTTCAGCCCATTTCAGGCCCTCCTCTTAAATGGAGATAAAAGGGTTTTGAACCAGAGCATCTCTGTCGCCAGGACTGCCATAAAAGCTGGTTAGAGAGCTCTTCTTGCTGCTGCTCTGTGGTTCCAAGCATGTTTGAGGACAGCCTGTAATGAGCACAAGGAGCAGGAGACTGTGACAGTGGTCCTTGGTGAGGTTAAAAGTGTTGTAAGATGAAAAACCCCCAAAGAGCAAGAAGTTATGTCTGGACTGTGCTTTCCAATTACTGAACTATTAGGGAAACAGAAATACTGCCATCCTGTTGCAACTATCTTCCTTTGCTGCTGTATCAGGATTGTTAAAAAACCCTAAAGCTGTGCTCAACAATGTTTGGTTAAGGTTTGTTCTGGCAAAAAAAAAATTGAGTGTATCTACAAAAAAGAAATTACTTCTTTAAATGGCATTATTTTGGTGGAAATATGGTCCACTAAAATTCTTATTTCCTCTATCAGTTACAGTGGTTCTTTAGCTCTTCAGGACACAAGACAAGAAACATTTTGAAGCTGAAGGCAGAATGTGTTGACAAAAACTCTCTACTCTAACCATATAAATCTGCAAATGTCCAAGACATGTTTTTATCCTCTCTTCTTTTTTAGAGATTAAATTATTGCTACATTGAGATTTTTTGTTAATTGTCATTAGTGATTGACACACTTTACAGACTTTTGAAGCTAGAAATTAATGACTGCTTTTCTGAAATTAGATGTCATGCTTTAGACAGAAATCTTTCATGTAAGCAGTGATGTGTGCCATTGAGACAGCAGCTGCTTCTGAAGTATAATATCTAAAAAACCCCAAAGAATCTCACTGTAAATCTAATGCTTGGTTTTCTTAAATAATACTTTTCACACTTTTCTGGTACCTTTTTTGAATTTAGCTTGTTAATACTAAAAACCAGATGACGTTTCAGTGCGTCTAAGCACCCCTTTTCTTTGCTCTATTTGGGAGATTTTGTAGATTGAAATGACTGAAATGACAAAATGTGGTTTGCTTATTTCTTACATGTAGTTGTATATAACAAGAAAGGAGTGCCATTACTCTAACAAACTACCAGGGGAGCCAAGAAATAATTTCAGCACAAGATCAAGGATAGGACTAATGAGCAGCAGACTTGACTTGTTACCTGAGAACTGAGAGAAGAAACATAAGCCCACTAGAAAGAGGTGATTAAGGTGCCCCTTCATAGTGAACTTGCACTCTGTGGGCAGTTGTGCTGCCCAGCTCCAGCCTTTCGGAGTGTCAGATGAATGTCAGGCAAAGCAAGGAAAGCTATTTTTCATTTTAGTGCTTGTTCCTCCTGATGGCATTATCTGTTATAGGTCAAGCAGCTACAGCTGACAGCTTCATAGGTCATCTTAAAAACAAGATATATACCCAGTGCTGTTGCTGCTGCATATCTATGTGCAGATGACATTCCTGGCTTTTGGGTGACTACAGTGGATTTGGAATTCCAGTGTGAACAGCACATTGTGTCCCAATACCATGTACACACACAGCCCAGGCTGTTGTTCAAGAGGGACTGTGTGACTGCCTCACCAAACAAATTGTGTTCTGGAAAAGTGACAGCATTTGTAAGGCTCTTATTCTTTGCTGTTACAAGGGGATCTGGATGGTCCAACACAGGTGCTGGCTGCCACTACACACAGTCATGAGCAGGCTTCACACTTAATGCCCTCTTTACCTGTCTGTCTTTGGCAGCTGGATCCCAATACAGGCATTTTGCAGGTCAGATTTGTCTTTACAGAGAGTTCAAAGCACCACTGACTTTTGTGCCAAAAACTAATGGATGCATCCTGGGCTCCTCATCTTGCTGTTTGATTTTGCCATCTGTCCAGGGGTAACTGACTTGCCCTGGGCTAAGGAGAGCCTGATCTGCTTTTCCCAAAAATCTTAGGGTGTCTCTAGGCCACAGACAAAATCTGAAACGTAAACAAAATACTTAATCCTGAATCACAGATCTCTGAAACAAACAGAAAAAGATGTCTCTCTTGCTGAGAGTTGCCTGCTCCCTAGCTGAAGTGGGGCTGGTGCCCACAGTATTCCTGTTAACTCCATCTAGAGCAGTGTGAACAAACAGCTGTGCCCACACTGTGTGGCCTGTAACACAGGTGGCTGAAAGACATCATCACTTGTTTTTAGAGATTTTATGGTTCAAAAGACCTAAATTGACACGAGAGCTGAATCAGTGGGTTGGTAGTTTGATAGCCTAATATCAAAAGGGGGATAAATTGCACATCCTTGGATATGGCAGGAAGGTTTGCGAGCCCTTGAGAGCAGATCTGCTGGAAGTGTGCTGGAAAACACTGTGCAGTACAGAAAGATCCCAATCTGGATATGGTCCTGGCTACTGTGCTTATTTGAAATGGTCTTCTCAACAAATCACCTCTAAATCCACATCTGGCTTTTGTCTCAAAAGGAACTGATTGGTTTTCTGCATAACAGGGTCCAAACAAACTTAAACTGATACAGCTTTGATGATCAGGAGATAAGGACTTAATAGCAAATCAGAGAAGTGACAGTGTAGACACAGATCCTTATTATTAATAGTAAATGGTTGTTTATCCTAGATGTAAACATCCTAAAATATTAATAAAAAAAAAAAAAAAGCCAAAACCCCATAATCACACAAGGCTTTGGTCTAGATGAAAAGAAACACATTTTACCTTTTACCAAAACAGCAGGGGCCCTTTTTGCCACTGGCAACTGTCAGCCTTCAGGTAATTTCATAATGAGACCTGCAGTACAATCTTTGGGAAGAGTAAGACTAGAATGGAAGAAAAAAATTAAAAGCCTTCAATAAAAGGCAGAGTGAGAAGGAGCTTGATTTATGACCCAAATGTAAAAATTCTTTGTGTGGAAGAGATGGTAATGATGCCATTATGTTGGGCAAGCCCAATACAGAAGATTGTTTATGTAGATACAAGTGTTAGGACAGAATGGAAGTCATTTCCGTAGGAAAGAAATCAACAGCCTTAAATGCTTCTTTTACAGAGACCAAAATGCTATTAGGCTTCTAAAATTTGACTTTCCTCTTTTCTTGAGAGGATAATTATATTATTTGCTTGTTTTCTCTGGTACATTTGAATTTTTTTCTGTGTCACTAAATAATGTCTGTCATTTTTTGCTCCTGGCTGCTCCCTTGGGTGGCCCCTGGTTCCTTCCCTCACTGGTCTGGGGTTGTCACTGGCCCCATTATGGGCACCTGGCTCTGCTGGCCTGTGCTTGGCTGTGTCCCCTCTGTGAGGAGTGCCTGTGCTGGGGTCACCTGGGCCCCCAGCCCATGTCCCCCTTGCAGAGCAGCCCTGCTCTCCCTGTTCCCCACGTGCCCAGGCTCAGGATGTGGATAGCCATATAGGAGTTTTTCTAAAAGGAGTCACCAGTGACATCATCAGGACATGAATCAGCTCTGTCCAGCCCGTCATTTCCCCTGTTAAATTTGCACTCCTGATTGTTCCTGCCCAAGAGCATCCCTGATATTGGTTCTATTCAGCTGCATTTTTAAAGACAGCCTTTAATTCTAACTCAGTTGTTCCATCCATTTGTGTTCCTCCCCAACCTTTCATCACCTGCACGCTTAACAACTTTACAGGTTATTCCCTCAGCTCAACTGTTAATGAATAATTAAACACTAATTTTTTATTAAACTATTAATTAACACACTTCATGGTACCCAGGAGAGTCTCCTGAACAATTGCAAGTGGTGTAAGGTTTATAACTTGACAATAGCTATTATAATGAGCTATTTTTGATTAAAGCTTTCCAGACAATGGTACATACTCCTAGTATTTTCACCCAACACACATTTATTGCTTTGTGTCTGTGGCACTGTTAAAAGCTTGTGCTGTATTTACCAGGATTTATTATAACACAAATTAGGGGAAGAGACTCTGATAACTGACTGGGCTGCATCTCTAAGTAACACTGATGAGGTCCAAGTTAGCCTACATCCTTTAGTGGTCGAGTTACCAATAAACCATGGCCTAAAAATCTCTCTAAAGGATGATATTTTGATCACAGACCTCCCTGTTTCAGTTGTCTCTGCTGGTTTCAGAGCACCCCCTTCTCATCAGTGACTCAGTGAGCCACAGTCATTGCAGTGAGGTGACAAACTTGTGCTCCGTGGGCTCCACCACTGCCTACTGCAGTGGTTTCCCCAAGCCAGGCTGATCTTTTATAATCTAGCACAAAGCTAAGGATAGGAAAATGAGTATTGATAGCTACTTCACCCCACCCTCCCAATTAAATTTAGAGGTAATCTTAGGCTTAATACAAATAAACTGGATGGATTTAATGCTATCAAATCAACAGTGCTAGGTAAAAAAAACAAAAAACAATATCTTTCTTTCCTCCTAGAGGAAGGATCACTCTTATACAGTGAAAGATCCAATTATGGCCCAAATTATGGCCATCTAGAGACTAGCTAATGTGGTTATAATACAAATAAATCATCTGCACTTAAAACTGGAAATGCTTGTTTTGATGTATTACAGCCACCCTCCAGTAAGTGTCACCCACAGTGGCTTCTGGATTCAGGCAGAAACAACAACCCAAAGGATTATTGCTGCCCACACAGGAAGTTTTCCAGGCAGGGCAGTGCTTCCATGTGAATGCAATCAGCTGCACTCCAGCAAGTCAAAACCCAGGAAACTCAAACAGAGGAGGATGAGGACGGATGGACTGCCTGACACCTAATTGCTGTGAGGCAAGAAAAACAGCAGGACTGGGAGGACAGAAGATGCAAGGTGATGCCAAAGTCATGTTCTGCTGCTGGCCATAAGAGTGATTCACTGAACAGCGTGTCCCCTGTCACAGGGAGGGAACAATAAGCAGGAACATTTGGCATTCCAGTCCATGAGAAGACCCAAGCCAATTGTCCTGCTCTGCTCACTCAGCTGCTGCAGGAACCAACTACAGACAGTTCTAGGAAGAAAGGAAAAGGAATATAACTTGACTAATATCAACTTTTATTTCCACTGCTGTGATAAAGGGGAAAGGGGATGCTGACTCTTGTAGTTGTGCCTGTAATTGTTATTGCAGACACGACTATGTTACAGGTACAGTAATTTAATACTCTCAAATTCTATTTTGAAGGTCAAAGTGTTCTAACATCATCATATTTTTGACTGTGACTTACAGCAGCAGAGTTTGGAAGTTCTCCTCGAGTAAGGAGAAGCTGCCAAATGAAACCACACTTCAATAGGTACAAAGTACCCTTTGGCAGAATTCCATCAAATTATAATCCCCTCTCATTACTGCATAAACATTTCTGGGTGAGATGGCCAGTTCCAACCCTTCTCACCCATGTCAAAAATCTACGCAGTGGATCAGATATTTCTGTGATTCCTGGTTTTCATTTCTGCTTTCCTTTCCTATTTCTCCAGCAGGTCATTGTCCCAGTGTTGCTTCACATTTCACCACAACTTTTTGTTCATTCACATGGGTTTTGTATTGGCCTCCATGGAGCTGTTCTGTGTGTTTGTGTACATATGTAAGCACAGACACCTACTTATTTATGCAAGAAGGCAGCTAAATCACGTTGGCCCCTCTTTGCACTTCACAGACAGCTCAATAGCAGGATTGTCACTCTGCAATCCACTACTCCCAGTGGCAGAGAATGACTTTTTAACAGTTAGGCACTTAGGGCATAACTGCTGTGTTTGTGCGTGAGCCAGCTGACTGGCTGATTCTTTTAAAATGTTTTCACCATCAAACTATTCTGTTTTCCACAATCAACACAAAACCAGCTCAGTCAAAGCCTTAAAAGGTAACACTGCCATTTAACATAGTGGAGTAATGTTTTTTTACCAAAATACAATTAGGCACAAGATTCTAGGAACAAATAAGAAAAAAACCCAAAAAACTTAGGCACACGTTTTTTCACTTTGATAAGCCTTGTCTTAAATTTGAGGGCGCTTGCCACTCAAAATTTTCAAAGCACTTCTTGCATTTTGACAAGAAGAAATAATACTTAGACATGGTCAACAAGGCTACTTTTCTCATGTACTGATAGAGCTTTTCCAATCCTCCCATTTTGCAGAGGAGCCACTGATGTGGGAGTCCTTAGGTTGGACTTTTTGTAGTGCTGAGCAGCTGATGCTTCATGGCAGAGCAAGGCTGTTTAAAATTAGCCATCCTGCTTTTAATTTTGGGCTTTTGCCCTCTCCCCTATGGCAAACCTGCAAATGTACACACAGGGATGTGCACCTGTAGGAGGCAAACCCAGTTTCATAACTCTTCCAGTTCCAAGCAAGCTTCCCAAATTACCATGTGACACACTCCTACTGCAGGCAAGGCAAATTTAAAAGTGTTTAGTCAACTCTTGGGATGTCTAGGTCTGTATATTTCACTGTATTCCCATGTGCTTTTCTTCCTCCAGCAAGTGCAGAACTGAGGACCTAAAGAGAATGTGGAGGAAATGACCTCCAATTCCATTCTCTTATTCCAGCATTAATTTATAACATGAATCATCAAGAAAATAACACTTTAAATTCAATATATATAATATACATTCCCAATATTTTCTAAAATGTGCCCTGGTTTTAATTAAAATGTGAATTATATAGGCAGAAGGACTTGTTCCTTTGCCAGGAGCAAATCTCCAGCCACGGACATCAAATGCCCATGGGAAAAATATTTGTTTTTTTCATGCATTGAAACTTCTCCAACTTTATTACATTTGGAAACAGAATGTAATAGCAGAGGGCAACATTAGGTCTGACATATATAATTAGTTTACAAAAAAAATACAGGGGACACATTTTTGATAGAACCACTTTTTTTTTTTCACGCAATAGTTGCAGGATAATGGAGCACATTGATCCTTTTTGCTAAATGGTATGACAAAGAAAATGAGCATTTGTATAAAAATGCCACAACAGTTGAAGCTGGAATTAGGGAGTCTGTAACCTTTGCTTGTGCTTATAAATTACCCTGCAGATGAGAATGTGACATCAAAAAAAAAAAAAAAAAAGAGAAAGGCATCCAAAGCCAAGAGATGAAGAGATGCAACCCATCAAATACTGAAATGCTTTATGTATATGTGTACCCAATGTTAATCACTTCAGATCCTATAGTACAAATTGCCTCCAGCAGCAGTTTCTAAAGTTATATCACAGGTTAAACGGACACCCACAGATAGAGATTAGTCATTTAAAAGACAAAGGTATAAAAACTGATTTCAACTGCTAAAGCTGTCTTAAAGTCAGTTTTTCATGCATTTTGAAGCTGTGCCATTTTTACCCCATTTCTGGGTGAGGGGTTAATAGCAGGGCCAAACACTGACTCTGGCAGCATTTAAGGCTTTTTTTCCCCAGTAAATACCTTAGAGAAAATTGGGGCAGAAAGGTGTAACTCTTTCAGATCAAATAAATTCAGTTTTCTCTTTTAACAGCTGTGCATCAGTAAGTCATTAAAAATATCTGAATTTTAATCACTTTTGCTCTCTCCAACACTAGAATAGTGGTATGTCACCCTCAGATGTGGAATTAGCACAAAATGACATGAGAGATGTCCTGTAACCCCAGCTCAAGAGGAATCTCGGTACTGAGGAGTCAGATTCTGCATGCAGTGGGTGCCTCCTGCCTGACTGAATTCTGTCAGCCCTTTCATTTGCTGCCTGGATGGAAAAAACAGGCAATTTGGAGCTTTCAGGGAAGGAAGGAGGAGGAAGCATGCAAGCAAACTTGCTTATTTGCAGGTTTCACTAGGGCAGAGAGAGCTGTAGAGTGTAAAACTTCTGGGAATAATAATAATTACAATAAAACTCCAAAACAACAAAGGCTTGAATAATCTCCTCTTAAAAAAGCAGACTTTTAGGTAAGTCAGAAATCCTGTTTTAGATATTGTATTAACTTTTCACAATAGCTTGGAGCTGATTACTTTTTTCTCTCCTTTAACATTCCAGGTGCCTCAGTCTCCACAATCAAAAAGAAGAAACTCGCGCTATTTATGACAGGCTTGGTGGAAATCTGAACTTTGCAGGAATTCCACCAAAGAGAGAAGGTGTGAATGGTAACTGTGAAGAGGCTGGGGTACCAAGAGCAGTTTACTTACACTACCTTAAAACAGCCTGTACCTTTCCAAGTGTTCAGAAAGTAATAATCCTCGGAGTTACTAATGCTCTGAGCACTGCTGCTGACCAATCACTTAACCCCTCGAGGTCCTATATGTAGGAGAAAAAAAATGACTCCTAATTCCATATTCCTGTTTCATGCAACACTGAAGCATGCAGCGTCAGCACACAGCAGTTTGTATGATCATAAACAAAAGTAATTTTTTCAGCCCCTAAGCAAAGTACTTGTCTCTTGGGTCAGCCGATCATAGAATTTAGCAGACCAAATTAACCAGCAAATGCATGTTTTATCCCATTTTTAACACTAACAAGATAAATGATGGATGAACATAAGTTTTTCAAAGATTAATTTAAATACAGATGTAATCACCGCAGGCAGCAGTTCAGAGCAGAAGCTGTGCCAAGTGCATGTGAGGTCCTGCCTCTCTTCTTTGACTACTGACACTCATTTCCAAGGCAAAGTGCCTAAAATACATGCTCAACAGCAAATATTGTAAATCCCTTCTTCCTTTTTCCTTTCCCCTACATTGTTTGTAGTCCTCTGTGGCTTAAAACCTCAACTCTCAAGTCCTGCACTTGCACAGTATCAGGTGTGTGCCTGTGCAGGTGAATATGCTCATGCATGTATGGGTAGGCAGATTAATATGTGATTGACTTCTCAGAAAGGAAAGAAACAAAATCAATAAAGAGCAAGAGAGCCTACCCTGAGCTAAGTTTTTCCCAAGTCAGACTTGGAAGTTTAGCCCATATTTTACAGCAGAGTTCAGGTCAGTAATTTTTTCAGCTATGCAACTGATGGTCTCATTTTCTCTTGTTTCATTAGAGTAAGACAGTCTTTTCTCCATGTATACATTGATTTTTTTTTAACTAACCTCTCAGTTTTATTTTTCTTAGGTAAATATCTGCTGGATTAATAGTCCAAAAAGAAGAATATCTTATAGTAGCAAGCATAAGTATCTGTGGAATTATAATACCTAACAAAGACATTTAAATTCCTAAAGTTGGTTTTCACGATGTGCAGAAAGCCTGGGATTGCCCACTCTCATAAAGCATCCACCCAATACAGGGACTGTATAAAATGAATATCCTCTCAAACAAAAGCCCTCTGGATTATGAAGCTGTACAAATTGTGTGACCTGTACAAACGAGAGCATGCTTCTATCTCTGAAAAGGCAACTAAATAATTAAAGGGCTAAGAAACACTACTTGATTCGGTTCAGATGATCTCCTGGCAGAATCCACAAGTTGAACTAGGATGAAAACAGAAGACAGTTCACTTGTTAACATCATAAACTAGAGAGATTCAAAGCCTAGTCGAAATCTCAGCTGTGAATGCCAGCATACAAAATCTATCAGCCTACAGGACTGCATGTGTGTAGCAAACACACATCTTTGCTGTATTACTGGCAAAAATTAAAGGAAAAGCAAACTCAAGAGGATGCTGCCACAGGAAATCTCATCTATGTTCAGGTTGGTAGAGCAAGTAAACATATTCACAAGGCTGGTATGAACTAGGAACGTTTTCATTCCTCAGTCCAACTTTAGGAAAAAGCAGAAACAGAGTCCTCCTCTGTTCTGAACCCCAATATTTCAAGTTCTCCAGCAGCACAAGATCAGATAATTAACAAAAACCAAAGGATGATGAAATGAAGCCAGATAAATAACAAATATCTACATATATAAGCACAGAGCAAGCAAGATAATGAAAAGTTAGCTAGATTTACCGTTTTAATTATCCAAGTGGGTGGTTTGTTTGGGTGTGGTGTTTTTTGGGGGGGGAAACGTCGGGAGCTGTTTTCACGAGGATTCGTCCATACGCATCCGCACCGCGGCAGGCGCTGGTCCTGGAGCGCGGAGAGCGAAGCGTTTTCTTCCGCAGCCGGCTCTGCCCCCGCCAAAAATGAAACGAGAGAAGGCGGGGAGGGGCGGGGAAGCGGCAGCCGGCGGGGAAAGCTCCGGCGCCGCCTCGAGAGCTCCCTGCCCGGCGCTGCGGCCGCGGCGGCTCCGCGCTGCCCGCAACTTGCGGGAGCCGCG
>JAYDZK010000001.1:5512910-5544630 GCA_034509185.1 Euphonia xanthogaster
TACACACGCTCTTCCGATCTAAAGCACAGTCACTCCTCCAAGCTCAGGCCAAGGTGAGAGTTAGGAACTGCACTGGGAGTGTTTTGGGATTGATGTGCTGTCAGTAACTGCAGGGAAAGTGTAGAGGCTGTTTTGTAGCTGTCCTGGGCTTCTTTGGGGAGCCTCTCTGTGAGGCTGCAGTGCCTGAGTCTGCACAGCTCCTCCCTCCACCACCAGTGTTCAGGAATCTTGCCTCATCCTAGTGAGTTCTTGAAGTGTTTCTTATATTAGTCTCTGAAATATTTATCATTTTTCTCAGCAAACTTCTTTTTTTTTTTTTTTTTCCTTCTCTGAAAGATGTGCTCCAGTCAGGACCCTGAATCCTCCACAGCAGGAGGGGATCTTACTGGGATTCGGTGCCAGTGAGATGGGTGTCTGCCTAGCCCCTGGAGAAGGAGCCCAGCTCTTCAGAGGAGCTGTTCTCTCCTAGGACTGCTACAATAGCCAGAGATCACTCACTGATTATTAATACCTACATGAAGATTAACTGTCCTAATTTCTCTTTTCCTGTGGAAAAGTTGGAAATAACTGGTTTCCTGAGGAGGAGCCACACAATCCCCAAGTATCTGTTCAGGTGGAGGAATTCTGTGGTATGACCTGGAGTAAATGTGAAATGATCAGCTGAACTTGCCTCATATGCAGAGGAAAGGAGTTTTTCTTCACAAAGGCCTAAAGATGTGCTGATGGTTTGGGTAGGGAATTATGGTTTACAGAGCTGATCTTTACCCTAAAGTTCTCCTGGTGTCCTTATGCAGGGTAATAAACAGTAACTAAATACAACATGTGGGATTTTTTTTCCTTTCCTCTATGATATGTATAATTTTACTTTGAGTTCAGTGACTTTGTTAATTACCTGCAAGTCTGAAGTTACTTACAGACAGCTTTAATGCAAGGTAAATAAAGCACTAGGCATAATGCAACTTTTGGATAATAGCAATGATAGTTTTGAAGCACTATGGAAGTCTCTTGATGCTGCAAACTGGTTTTTTTTTTTTTTAATTACAGCAGGAACATAATTTTTCTGGATGGTTGCTATCTTAAGTATTTGAAATGCTTAATAGCTAACACTGTGAATAAAAGTCAATGTCTGACTTGAAAAATATATCTATAACAAAAATGAAGCAACTTAATATAAAACTTATGCCCAGAAACTGGTGACATTTCTTCCTTTCATACTTTATACTTTCATGCTTCCTTTCAGGCTTATCCCTTGTGTTGCCTACTATTACTACCTTTTGTCTCGCTGACCTGTGCCATACTGGCCATGCCTTAAAATTATCTAAATGGTCTTTAAGAAACGTGCAACAATTATGTGGCCATAACTTGATAGTAAATAGTGACAACTGCAAAATGCAGCTTAGGTTCCATTTTTAATATCTGAAATAATATTTAGGGAATTAATTCTTGACTTCTGATTTCTGGACTTGGAAGAGTTTTCAAGAAACAGCAAAAAAAAAAATCCTTTAAACCATGTTGACAGCTGCTGCATGTAATATTTCCATTTTCTAATCAGTAGTCTAAATGGAAATTATTGGTTGCTTTTTGTCTTCCAGTAAGAGTAAGACATTAATAAGTGAGGAATGTTCTCCTAGTTTTGCAGATAACCTGTTTAATGCAGTTATTAACCACAGAAATAGGAGGAACCATCACCTCAGATCACAAGTATCCTTCCTACAGCAGTATAAATGAGACAAACAAAACAGATCTTTAGATGACAGGTTCAAGAGAATTTCTCTTCAGAAAAAAAACACCTTGGTGAAATTCCAGGCTAATTCCTGAGTGAAAAGCAGTTTGAGATATTTGAGGGGTAGACTTGTTATCAGAAGCTTTGCACAGTGAAGGGACAAGCTGTTCTGTGAGTTGCAATATTTGGGCCTGCCCAGGAGTGTGGCTAGGATCAGTGAAGATGGGTTATCAACCTGATGCTGCATTTCTGTGTTCAATTAAATATGTAAAGCATGAGTAATTCTTCATACCTGGTGTGGTTTGGTTTTGGTTTTTTGTTTGTTTGGTTTCTGTCTTTTATGTTTTGGTTGGGTTTTTTTTCTTCCTGTCTTCACATTATATTGGGAAGTTTGGCTTTAATAATAATGTTCCTTTTGTGGTGTATGTGTGTGTGTGCAGGATTTGGTTGTACAGCATGAGGTGTAAAGCCAAGGTTTGGCTGGCACTGTGGTGCAGGAGCAGTTGAACCAGAACTAAGATTACTTTTATTTCAGGGGCTGAGTGCTTTAAGAGTCAACCAAAAGGCAGGAGGTAGTGTGCCATTTTTCCTGGGATGGTAATTGAGCTGTTTCCTGGGACAAAAGCCTCTGTGAATCTCAAGCTGTGGTTTTGCATGTTTCCAGCTGCTGTAGCACAGCCCTGAGGAGGGATTAGAGGATGCTTTGGATGAGGCAGGGCAAGGGCGATGCCTTGAGGAAGACTGTGAGTGCAAAAGATTCCCTGGCTTTAGTGTTCTCCTGGCAAAAACAAGGAGTCTTGGCTGTCTTGTAACTGTCATTGAAGAGATTTTCTTCTTTTTATCCCCCATGTGCTTGCATGTGAGAGCTCGTAGTGTTTGGGCAATAAAATGTTGGTTTAATCTTTGCTTCTTAAGTGTGTGTGTGGTTCTTCAGGAACCATGCAGCCCTGGAACATCAGGGATGGTGTTGGCAGAAGCAGCACATGATTAAGATACAGTCAACCTCTCCTGCAACCAAAATCCTCTCTTGTAAATGCACATACTCCCTTTAGCCTGTGAGCAATTCTGCTTGCTGACTGAGCACATGTGCTTTCTCCCCTGCCTCTCTCTGAATTACAGTTGGCTGTAATCTGACAGTCATCTGGGGAAAGGGAATAAACGGTGGGATATTTCTTCTTTTGTGTAATAACCACAAAATACAGCTTGCAGTGCACTCCATATTTGACTGCTTTGGAAGGAGGGAAAACTTGCTTCTTTAGGGATACAGATGCCATTTAGTATACAGGAGGTTTGTGGTAAAGTAAAGAAATACTGCACTCATGGGGACCTTGACTTTCTTTTCTATTTTAGAATATGGATATTTCTAGCATAAAAAAACTCTGCCTACAATATGGGAACAGAAATGATGGCAAGAATTAAGGATTTAACTCTCTTGACTTTAATCAAAGAAATCTGTTGAATAAAGACAATCAAAACTGTAGGGGAAAAAAGTAAAATAGAGGCTTGCAGGATGGTGACTTGGAGATTTAAGAGGGAGGAGTTTCCATTATAAACTGTTAAAAGCAATGTTGCTGTGTGAATACCACAGAGGTTGATTTCAAGAAAACAGATTTTCTGCTATGGATGGGAACTATTTATTGGGGTTTTGTTTGTTTGTTTGTTTGTGTTTTGTTGTTGTTTTTGTTTGTTTTGTTTTGGTTTTGGTTTTTTTTTGTTTTTGCTACTTGTATATCTAAATTTAGTTAGTGACAATGAATTGCATCTTAGCTCAGCTGATAACTGCGGCATCCATTTACAGCAAATAGTTGTCACTCCTGTTCTTCACTCAGTATAATTTTTTTTCAGTAAAATAGTGTCTGCCTTCAGTTTCACAGCACTATAGGTGAGGACATGACAGAGATATCTCAGCATTGTGCACTTTCTGTCTGTTTTATTATTGAAAAGATGTCATATTTGGGTTAGCAGTAAAAGAAAACAATTGAAAATGTATGAAAGAGCCAGAGGAGATGGGAAGGCTCATAGTAGTTGAGGACAGATTTTTCATTTTAATGATATGTTATGGTGTGCTCCAGAATATGCATCAACAGGTTGTAAATAATCCAAAGAGAGGATTTGCACAGGCTCTGAAATGCTCTCAGTATCCCAGTTCAATTTCAAGCTGTGACAAATAAGCATAAATACTGCAGGCAGCATTTTGCTCATCTCTCTAGCATTCAATCACTTATAAAACAGACTTAAAAGAAACAATGCTGTGAAACCTGGCTTAACTGACCGCTGGGGAGAATGACAAAAAGTGGGAAATATCTTTTTAATGGATATTTTATAATTCTCTGGAATGCTTCATGAAGAATACTTTTTTGATAGAAGGATAATTTCTTGCATAATTCTTAATGTATGGAAAATATGACTTTTGGAAATAATGGCCCAGTTTTCCACCCACTAAAAAACTTTGTAAGCAGCAGTAACTTCACAGTGACCTCTTTCTCTCACTGAGGTCTGCTGGCTGTGTGAGGATGTTTCAAAATAGTGGTGATTGTGAATTTGCAATAGATGTTTCCCTTGGGTGCCAGTTCAGACAGGACTTAATTAGGAAACTCTCTTGGTCCTGGATAAAGTTTCTGGTCATAATTGGGAATGGAGAACCACTTGCAATAGGCAATACCCTCTTGTGGTGAGGCTTTGTTAGGAATAAATTAGGACTGAGCACAAACATTCTGACTGCATCATATAACAAGGATTTGTTTCTGTGTAACCAGTGGAAAAGCTTTGGGTTCTACTCGGGATGGACACGTATTTGTTTTAATGCTTTCCAGAGGGTTTCATCATATGGAAGTGACACTTACACATCTCTTTAAAAGACCTAAAATCAGCCGAGGCCTTTACTAGTAGTAGAAGGCAGAGGGTCTTCTGTAGTCAGACAACTGAGGAAGCCTTGGAAGCTGGAATATTTTCAGATTCATGTTCCAAATGAAGAATGCTTTTAAACAAATTGATTGAAACTCTTAGATACACAATGTAAATACACTAATGCATATACAATTCCTGAACGCTTTACATTATGGTTTTGAAAGCTGTACTTCCAGAATGGCACAGAAGATTGGTGAGCATCCTTCTTTCTAATGGCTGTATTGATCAGCTTTGTGCTTCAAACCTTCAGTTCCTTCTTTGGGATAATTAATTACTGGTCAGTCACAGAGCACCTGAAGCCTGCTGTTTCTGGAGATACCAGGTTTTTCCTCTGCTGTGCAGTGGAGGCAGCACTGCCCACTCTGGTGGGCTGTAGGAGTGTTTATGTCTGTTTACAAGGGACTGAAGTGATGGAGGAGTGACAGCCACCTTCCCCAGTGCTCCGTAAGGAAACAGGGAATGGGGAGAGAGAACAGTGTGAGGGCCAAGGCAATCAGTGCTTGAGGAGAGAGTATTCTATACAGGGATTTATAAATGGAGTTCTAAACAAGTCCATGTGCTGGCAGACAAAGCACTGCACCATGAAACACAGAAATCATACAAACCTTTCTCATCATCAAGTGGCTGGATTCACCATGTTGATTTTGCTGCTGAACCCCATTGTGAGATGATGTAGGAACTACTTAATTCTTTGGTGTGCTCTTCATTTGCATGTTCCTGACCACCTCCAGGGTGCCAGTCTAGTTCTGAAGTGTCCCTGGCCTGAATGGAGCAGGGGAGGCTTTCACTTTGTTTCCCATTGAATGGGCTCCACACACAGGAATGTGCTCCCTGTGAGCTTCCTAAACTCCTTGCAAAATATGAATGTGCATGAACACACACTAAGCTGTCAATTTAATAAGAAGCTGGTGCTTCAGTTATGAAAAACCTGATCTGTCCAGCATCTTGGATGTCTAGATGTGAAATCTATCATGCAGGAAAGTATCTGCTTTTATGCCAGGGATTAAATCACACAGCCCTCATAAAATCACATCACAGAGAAGTTTGATGAAGTGCAATCCATTTTTCAAGGCAAGGCACGGTCACTTGGCTACAGCCAGTGTCTGAAAGTGCAGCTGCTGCTGCTTCATGTGGCATCTGTGAGATGGGCTGGCACCATTAATTCTGTAACCAAATAAATGGAGATATTTGCAAGAGCTTTTGTTTTTATCCTTAGAATATCGAGAGGTCACACAGCTTCTTGAGGGTTGACTTCAGGCAATGTTTTTAATTGGTTTAAGGACAAAATTTCATTCTTTGTAGGAAGTGCCCATACTGAAGATGGGTTAAATCCTGACATGAATAAGTTCATTCTTGTTGTGTTATGAAATGCTGATGCTTGTGCTGGGTGATTCAAGGAGTGCTGGCATGTCTTGCCATTGTAGAACACCCCTTTCAACTATGGTATGTTGATTTTTCCTGTGGACACAAGCAGGTTTTTAGGAGGACAAATGGTGACAGATGCTTTTCTAAGTTTGCCTGAGCTCCACACTTGCAGTGAAATATGAATTTGTAAACTCATGAAAATACAGGTAGGAGAATAAACAGCTGTGTAACATGGAGGAAGATGGGAATTAATTGTGCTTGAAGGTGTTGATTGAAAAATAAAACAAGTCAAAGCAGTTCAAGGTCAACCAACAACTCTTTGCTTTCTTTATTTTCCTTCACTGAAGAATTGTTTGTTTTTGACCTGAAATCTTGAGCTCTCAGCTTCCTTGAAGTTCAGATTGTGACTTAAGCTTTTGAACAGTATGGTTCATATTTGTTTCTTGTGCTGATACGAAATCAGGTTCTCTGTTACTCCTTATGAGAAGGATTGAGCAGCAATGTGGTAAGTGTTAGATTAGATCAATATTTTGAAACTGTCATTTACAGCAGGAGGCTGCTGTGAAACCATAGGGTAACCCCAGATTTGTTATGTTTGTTGTAAGTCTAATTTAGTTACAGGATTTATAGTTAGCTGGGACTTTACATTGCTTTATGCCACATGTTATGCCCTGCTGAGCCTTCCTGTAAAAATCAAACAGATGTTTCCAAATATATGGGCAATTAGGTTCGCTCAAAATTTTGCTGTTCATCAACTTTTATGCACCATATAGTAGCTCTAATGGATTTTAGGTTGAATTACAATGGCAGAGGTATTCTTGGTGCAAATTGAAAAAGATGCCCACAGAACACTAATGCTGCTGCATGGATACAGCACATGCTGAAATATCAGTCATGAATAAATGAGTCTGGGCCTTTACAACATTATTGATACTGCAAGGTCCTAAATATGGGAAATTCAATGGCTCCACTTCATGGAGATCCCTTACTGAAAGTATTTAGACTTTCAATTACAATATAGATATAGAAGTTTTCGTTTGTCTTCTGCCTTCTGATTTGATAGGGTCTTTTTTGAATGTCGAAGCATTTCTCTCCACTGGCCTCATGTGTGTGTATGGCATGATGACACAAGTCCTCTCTGGTGAGAACCTCTTTGCTGTAGGTAGAGCTGATTTTCTGATGCTTGGTAACCACTGCATAATTTGCATGAATAAAAATGTTGTTTCCAGCTCTATGTAAGAGTGCAGTGAGCTGCAGCCTTGGCCTTCGGCAAAAACCGTCACTGTGGAGATGTGGAGACCTATTTTGTCTTTGCTATAAAGGAATTTAGATTTTGAGGACTTGTATGAATGTGCACATGATCACACATCTTTCTTTATATGTTGTATCTTTTCTTCCTAGAGAAGTTTGTCACCTATTTCTGGTATTCACTAATGTAGGTTCACTGATAAAGGTGATTGTAAGTAACTGAAATATTTTAGTCCTCTTCCACTAATGGTAGCATGTTCTACCACTTAAGTCTAATGACAATTAAAATAAGTAATTCTGTCTTTATTTATACTAATATAATTTTATATTAATTTAAAATGTACTTGGATAATGGGAAAGGGCTCATTGACTCTGGTATTCTTCCGTTGCAAGTGACACATCCATTCAGGTCTTACCAGAGGTATTTATTTTCAAGCCATATTTAGTGCTGCTGTTATTGGCTGTGTTAAGAACCTTTTCCTGCCATTTTTAATGCAATGAATTATTTGTCAGCAAACCTACTGCTGAGTTCTCCACCCATGTACCCAGAAGGATAAAGTAGTGGGAGAGCTTTGGGGGGCTTCTTGTGCTGTGATAGTAAAGGGAGAATTCAAGTCTGGTTCATACCCTGAATTGGCTGTACTAGCTCAGATTGAAAGATTTTCTATACTTAGAAAAGGCTTCTTCATGAGCAGAAATGAGCCAAGCACAACAGCTAAAAATCATTTTGGTTTAGCTTTACAATAAGCAGCAACTTGTATGTGTATATATTGCTTTGGGTGCATGGAATAATGCCGATAGCTTCTGACTTTGAGTACAAGGTAACTTTCACAAAGGGAAGAAATGTTGAATTTTTTTGTTTTGCTTGCTTTCTTATACCAGTTCTTTTCTCCTTCTTGTTCTCCAAATCCCTTATTTGTTAGTTTTCCCTTTTGATTCTTCCCTTTTACTCTGTTGCCCCAAAGAAAATGAAATCCTTTCTTATAAGATTGGTGAGACAGAGACAGATTTGCAATCACAGTAATGAGATGATGACACAATTTATTATGAGTGATAGTATAATTACTAGGAGATGTGATTTATTACAGAAAGCTAACTAGATACCAAGGCTGTTGGCATGAATTCTCCTCCTCTTCACAAGAAGGACCAAAATACAAACTTGGAGGAAGTCAGCAGTTCTTCCCTGTTTTGACTTGGCATTTGCAACAAAATGGTTTGTTTTCTATCTAATCCAGCTCTGGAACTAGCAAAAGCCAAGTCCTTTGAGAAATTTTAGTAATGCTCTGGAGCTAGAGGAAATTATGCCAAAATTTTCATTTATATATATATAAACCTTCATAAAGGTTTTTAGAGTTGCTGTACTCACAACTTTGTAATTTTTCATGTTTAGCATGCACTAGGCAGGGCTGCAGTGATATCTCTACAAAACACTTCTGCCTTACTATAAGACATTCTTCTACTTCAGTTTATTAGTGCAGCGCTTCAGTTGTAAATTGTCCAGATTCTGCACTTTGTGAGAATTTCACTCCTTTTGTATGGAGAGGAACAATTTTATTTTTTTCTTATGAGAGATCTTGCCAAGAACTTCTGCTCTTTTGGTATTTGCCAAATGTTTTCAGTCTCACCTTGATATATTGGCTACAGTTCTGAGATACTCTAAAAACCTCAGCCTGTAAGTAATTAGTGAGGCCATGATTACCTTGCTGTTTTCCATCTGCTTTATGAATTATGTGTGACAAGAAATAATCTTTTTCACTGCACAGGAAAGAACTCATGGTGCTTGTCTGCTGCGTGTGGCATTAACCTCAGCCACAATTACCCCTAGAAATGTGTTTGGGATTAAAATGGAAAAAAAAAAAAAGATAAATCGGGGGAAAATAGGTCTGAACAATGAAATGGTTTTGAAGAAGATTTCATGAGACAGAAAACAAGATAAAATGGTATTTTGTTTTGGTGTATTCAGTCATTAAACTTCATACCTGAAAACCCCTGTCTGATACCTCTGCTGCCTGTGAGGCATTGATAAATTATGAGCAAAGCACCCCATTATTTCTGGATGCAGTGAAGAAACCTTTGGAGCATTGTCGTGAGATGAATGTATGGCTCAGACATCAGAGATGATCAGTGTGTCTCCAAACCTCTTTTGTGGGCTTTTTGTGTCTCTAGAATAGGTGAGAGCCCTACTGTTTCTGCCCTCACCTCTTCTGGGGTTTTTGAAGTGTGTGAAGTTCTCATTTTGGTGATGCTAATGTGAATGGATAGGTAGTAAAATGAGTCAGAGTGACATTTGAACCTAGTGGTCCCTTTGCTGTCTGCTATGGCTTGTATGGATATAAACCTAAGGAGATTTGGATGAAAACCATTTATCTCTTCAAATTATATATTTTTTTTTTTACTAGTTCTCTTCAGTATCACTGTGTGCTCACCCACATGGTGAATAGTGGTAAACACAATTTTGTCATATTTGAGTGTGGGTCTAAGGGGGACCTAAATCTTCTATAACAGGAATCCACTGATCTTTTCCACGTAACTGCACCCACTTTTTTTTGGAAGATGTACAGATATTTGTTCAATGTTTTCAGTTTAATATCATAGAAGTTCATAAGAATCCTTTTTTAAGAGGGTTAAAGAGATTCTGTGTTGATTAGTATAACAATTTCACAGTTTTTTGTTGATAGTGATTAATCACATTCCAAGAATAGAAAGACTAGCCATTTTTACTTCCCCAGATATATTTATGAACACTTAATAACAACATGAATTATAAGATGGAAGGTCAATTTTTACCTCTATGTTATATTCTGATCGCTGGAAGATCTGAAAGAATTACGTGTAGCATGGAGGGAGGATGGAGTTGATGAGTGAATTGATTTGAGTTGGAGAACCAGATATATCTATTTGAAGTAGAAGACTTAAAGCCTTTTCTCTTAACTGAGAAGCTGTATCATTTAAATGAAAATTAGTGTGTTTGGACATCAGTTGCAAAAATAACTTGAACTTGGTGTCCTTTTCTTCACAAATGTGTTTTAGGGTTACATTTTTCTTTTTGAGAAGGAATGATGTTTTAAAACATTTTTAGGGAGACATTGCAATTGGCATTTCTTCATCTTAAGCTCTTAAGAAAATGAAAACTGCTGTCTAAGTGTTATGAGTGCTGCTCAGTACTGTCAAAAGGTTTGGATAGTAGAGATGTAGCTTTGGACTGGAAGTGACTGCCAATTTGAGGTAGTTGGCAATAAAATTTGCAAAATATTTCCTCCAGTGAATTTTACTTCAACAGGATTGCCTGGTTTATTGTTTTTTCCAAGATAAGTTACTGCATGCCTGAAACAAAAAGTGCTTATCTTACTGTCAGTTAATTGTTACATTTTGAGCTTTTTTTTTAACTTGTAGGAGTCTTCTAGTGCAGTGTTCATTGGCTTACTTGTATGTAAATTAATTCAGTTCCATCTCTGTGAAGAAAAAAAATTTTTACTTTCTCTCCAATTAACAATTTGGAAATTTTTCTAGTTGTTGCTTTTCAAAATAGTAAAAATTATGGTGCTTCTAATTAAACTTCCCTTTTTAACATTGCATTCTGCATGCAATATTTTGCTTGAATCTGTCATGTTTTCCTACTTTTGTTACAGCACATGCCTCAATTTGTACCTTTCAATCTCAAGTTGTCAAATTAATTAGCTTGATTACACTGTATGTCATCAGACTAATAATGCACATCCTTGTCTATATCTGGATCTGAAAAGAGTGGTAGTTCAGCAATCAATATCTGTGGAAATAGTGTCATATTTTACATCAGGGAAAATATTTTACTTGGAGAACTTATGCTAATGATCTGGAAAAATCTGAAGGTTGAATTGGTGGGCAAAGAATCTGAGAGCTGATATGCTCATGCCAACATCTGCAATCTGGAAAACTGTCTGAAAATACCATTTGCTGAATTTGTAGACTTCTCAATTGGGGAGCAATAAAAAGCCTTTTCACTTCAACATTTTTTGGCAGTGTTTTCTAGATTCAGTTGTTAAACAAGAGGTCAGAGCCTGATGGAGTGCCTCCAGTACCAGTTTTCTGTGCTGAGGAAGGCTGAGGCTGTGATGTTTCTGACCCCACCTGGCTTTCAAACACTTCTGGCAAGGCTGAGAGCTCCAGACCCTGGCTGTGAGTGGATAATTTTGCTAAGTGATATGGGATAGAAACCCTGGGTAGAGGATGTGTTGTCCACTGTTTTACTGAAAACTGTATTTGAGCAGAGAAAATGGTATTGAAATAGAGTAGATTCTGCTTTAATCCCTGCTGTTAGTGTCTGACTTCTCCCTGATAGGAAAGAGGTTTGCTCTTGCATCTCAAGATGCTCTTACCTCTCTTCCCTGAGTATGTGAGAGCCTTCAGCAAAGTGCTCATTGCTTCTGGGTGGATCTCGTGGGAGATGTCCTGGCAAGCCTTGCAGTCAGACTGGAAAGAGAGAATGAAGAAGCTCATAAGAAAATGAAAATCAGAGGGCTATGAGCAAAAGGAAAGATACTGAAAAAGGCTTTGAAAATCTGTTTTTGTGCCACAGCAGCATTTTAACCATGTCTAACTGGTTATGTTGATTCTGAGGTCTGGGTTTGTGCAGGTGCCCTTTTTGTTAAAAAAATCTGTAGAACTTTACTGAATCTTTAGGATTCTACTACAGTCACTGAGCAAGATCCTCATGGAGAATCCCAATGGTTTTTTGGAAGTAAACAGGGAAGAGTGTCAGTTTGCTTTGTCCCACTGCTGGTGTCATGGCATGGGAGAGGTGACTGTATCCCAAGATACCCAACGGAGCTGTTTGCTAGTAAAAGTAGCTGTTACTTGTTCAGTTTCTTTTGTACAGCTCACAAACACAGGGAACATTGCAAAAGAAGCTGTTGCTAAACAGCTGAAAAACTTGCACTGCATTTCAAGTATTTGAAGCTGCTGTGAGACTTAAAGGATGAGAAGAGGTAGATGTAGATTATCCACAGCAACAATACAAAACAAGGTTCTATTGTAATTCAAGTGAAGAAGTATCCATTTGTGAACAGCTGGCACGCATTTGTGAACTATCAGTTTATCAGGAGGGATATGGAACTGAACAGACACTTACATGCCCCTTGCTCCTATTTCTAATGATGTGCTCTCTGCATGGACTTTTTCATCCCTTCAGGAAAGGGGAAAAACAAAATCTGAAGATGGTTCTGGCCAGAAATTCTGTGTGATCACAGAAATGTGGTGTTAGCTGCTGCAAGCTGTTGCTCTGACGCAAATGTTGATAGAGGAGATGGTATCATCTTCCCTTTTGCTTAAGCAGCCACAGGAACTGTTTTGCAGAAGAGAAGGGTGAATTTTTGTAATATTTTGGTCACTTTCAAATCCTGCACTAAGACTCTGCATGCAGTGTCATGGACACCTTTCCTGTAGGATGATTTTGGTAACTGAAGCCACGTATTTGGTGGCCGACTCAGCCATGCCTGTAGAGCAGACCATGATTTCCTAGGGCAGGCTCTACCCCAGTGTGATCCACTGGTGTGTGGTAGCCTATTTCTGGCGATAATATATCTTAAATCCTGGCCTGCTGCTCCTGCCAGCTGTGTCTACCAGCATGGAAAGTATAATGCTGTAGTGGCAATTCTGCCAGTATGGAGAATATGGCCTGATGGTGTTTTAAGTTCTGGTCAGCCCCAGCTGCTGGAAGAGCATTAGTCTGAACATTTTTTGGTGCTATTAATGTGCAGATGGCTGGTCATCTTCTACAAAAAAATCATTCACACTGCCCTGAGAGAGGTGAGATAGGAAATGCCTGTGGGAGTGAGACCCGTCTTCCCTCAGTGAAGCATGGGGATCCTCTGGCCAGGTCCGACCCTACAGAACAGGCTTAGGGATTGTCTTGACACCCTGCCTTACCTTGCCTGGTGGTTGATTTGCCAGGGACTTTTGTATTGATTTAATGGCATTTGGTTTGTGTTTGCAACTCTAAAGCCTGAGGTTTATGCAGTACATCTCAGGCTCTTCTCCTCTTTGACACTAGGCATAGAGGCCACTTGCGTGGATGATCCAGTATGTGGGAGGAGATTTATCAAAGTAGTAGGCTTGAAAACATTGCAAAGTACATCTTGTTCCTAGTGATTGTTAGATTTCTAGGAGAAAAGAGAGTTAAAAGCATTTGAGTTGATCAAGGGAAAGATGCTTGTTTTCATATCTTAACACCTTAATCTTAATGCTGTCTTATCATTGTTTTCACATCTACACACCATCCTTCCCTTCCCACCAAAACCACAACTTGGGGATTTGCTAATCCTGTAAATAAATCTATGATTAATATGTTTAAGCTTTGTATCCTGCCCAAAAGTCAAAACCAGCCCTTTGCTGGAGGAAATACTTCATGGAAAGCCAATGTGCTCTGGAAAACAACTCGCTGAGGGGAGGCCAAGCCTCAATGCAGCTTGTGCAGAATTTATGTTCAGAGAGCAAGCAGCAAAACAGAGTTTTTTTTGAGCTGGGAGAGCACAGGCTGAGAAGCATGCTGCCTTAGGCAGAAAGGCTCAGATTGCCAGGAGGAGTGTGTGCTGTGCACCATGAGGAGCTGCGTGTGCAGGGGTGGAGTTTACAGCTGATCTGTGAGGCTCTGGGAGGTGTTTTGCTCTCCCCACACACATTGGGTCTGTGTCCCCAGGCTGCCTGTCTAAATCCTGCATGCAACCAGAAGTGAACTCGTGAGGCACTCCTGTGAACTGGGGGATATTTTTTCTTACTGAGTATTTTGATGCAATCAGCTGTTAACTGGAAAGACGTGTTCCAAACACTTCTGCTCAAGGAGAGCATGTAGGAGTTGGACCAAACCCCAATGCTGGGATCGCTCAGGGGGACTGTATGTGCTCTGTGCTCCTGTTCTTTAAAGACTGGATTATGCTGCAATTAAATCTACTCTAAGGCACAGCTTGGGTGCTTGTGTTGGGCTCAGCTTGAAGCTGGAAGATGGCTTATCCAAGGAGCCTATGCAGGGAGGAGAATGAGTGGATAACCAGCCCCAGTTCTAATTCTGAGGGCACCATTGTCAGCCATATCTGTATGGCAGGGGTTGGTTTTCACAGAATCACAGAATGACTAGGTTGGAAGAGACCTTCAAGATCATCAAGTCCAACCCATGCCCTAAACACCTTAACTAAACCATGGCACCAAGTCTTTCTTTGAACACGTCCAGGGATGGTGACTCCACCATCTCCCCAGGCAGGCCATTCCAATATTTTATCACTCTTTCTGTGAAAATCTTCTTTCTGATATCCAGCCTATATTTTCCCTGATGAAAAAGAGAGGACTGTGTCCTTTCTTTTGACTTGCTCTTCACTGAATTATGTTTCCTGTTGGTGGTCTATGCTTTTATTTTCCTCACTGTATACTTTTTATTTTACTTTGCTCCCCCTCAAGTCCACAAATTCTTGATGTTACAGAGTACTTGAGGAAATACTAAAGTAAGAAAGCTTTGATAATGTAAAGTAACTGCTGGAAAAACAACCATCTTGATTTATGATGGCTTTATGGATCACAACTCTTGTGCTTTTTAAGAAAATAAAAGGTTTTGCTCTTTGAAGATGGAACAGGGCTTCCAGATTTTAGCCTATCCTCACAAGGAAGACTTTATCTCTGAGTTCATCCGCTGTTTTTAGCACTTGTCACTTTTAGTAACTGTTGCCCTCGTATAGGTTGCCATGGACAAATGCTGTATTGTCACTTATGTGATCTTTTCTGAGGTGTAGCAATGTATTGCTAGGCCTGTGTATAATCTTGTGCTATAACAGTCATTAGAGAAAGCCTTATTTGAAGCTGTGTCTTTCTGACTTCTTTTTTTCTCACCTGTGAAACTGGTGATGAGGCCATTACATAAAGATTTCTCCTGGAATGAACCTCCAGTCATCAGAGGGACTGCAAACTGCTTTTTAAGCTGTGCATTTGGAAAGATTGCAAGGATTAATATAACTGAACTTGAAAATAATGACGCATCAATGCTGTTGGGATGTTATTTTAAAAGTCTGAATCTGTCTGTAAGGCTTACGTGTTCATTTATTTTTTCATTAACATAAGAGACTAAATCTCAATCTTTCCATGATAGCTGTGTTTTGTAGTGCTTTGTCAGGCAGTTAATTTAAAGCCAGTCATCTTTTTATCCCTATTTGATGGATGCATGAGAGACTGGAGAACTGCAGGCATTTTGATTTTTGCTTTTGCAGCACTAACAGTGTCTTGAAACATTACTTTTTTTGCAATTTCTAAAGTTGTGAAATTTAGATAAATGGTGGACCATTATAAAGAGTTCTAGAAAGAGTCTCAAGTCTCTGCACCTTCATTTCACTGTGATATCGAGTCAAGTTCATTTTTAATGTCCCTGTAGCAACAAATTATTCTGCTCAGGAGGTTGGTCAGTTTGTATTCTCCTAAAAGAAAGGGTGAGAGAGCTTCCTTCTCCCTGCTGACCCCTCCCCATAATAATAATGATGATAATATTAAAAGAGTAATAATAATAAAAGAGCTTGGCTGTAGTACCTAATACACTATAGTAAGACAAAACCTGCTGAAATGGATGGTGTGAGATATCTACCTCCAAGTTTGAAAAGCTTTTGTTTTAATTTAAAAAGGCATGAGGAGAATGGAACAATACCTTATAAATAGGTGTGATTTTGCTCGCATTCTTATGTTCTATTTGCAGTTTCGTTATATGAAGTAAAGCAAGAAGGGAAAGAGCTACATTGTGCCATGTGAGGAGTACTGTGGAAGAAATACCTTTTATTTATGGTGCAACAAAGATGATAGAGTTGAAGTTATACTGGTCAGAGAAATGATCTTTCAAGATAAAAGTTAATAAATTAAGTTCTACTTTTTGAAGTAGTAAGACTGACTCATATGTAAGTATCTACATCTTTTCAGTGATTAAAGATAACCATTTTAGCTTGCTCTGCTTTTGAACTGAGAATAGCAAGACAGTGGTACAGCAGCATAATGATAAGATGGGTATAACAAAAAAAAAAGACGAGTAGGAAAGGGAGAGGTGAGCATGAAGCAATTAAAGTTTTAGTTGATCCTTACTGTGAAAAGCTGTTACCACTGACATGGTGATTCTTCAGCTGCCAGAGCACACATGCTGTTATTTTTACTCTGCTACAGTGGATGTTGTTATCATGCAGGAAAATATTTGACTCATCATGTCTTTGGGGAAGTTAATGATTTGGGCTATAATAGGACTTGTTTCCAGAAACAGGGACTGTATTTCTTCAGTGTTGTAGTGTTTCCAATTCAGTGAATAAACATCCAGAACACCCAGTAATTGATACAGTACTTACAGGTTACTGCTGCCTGTCCTTGCAAAACTCCTGCTGCAAAACAGGGCTTTGCTTTTATCAAAGGGACCTGAGGGGATCAGGTTGAAGTGGGTAATAATTTTGCTGGCTTGAAGTACCAACAGGACTTGTTCAGTACTTCTAGTGACCTTACTGTGTCTTCCTGACATCTGTGATGCAGATTCCTGAAAGCCATACAAATGGGTGTGGAGTCACTGGTTGCAACCCGGCCCCATCTCTGTCCCTGAAATGGGTACTCAGGTGAAGAAAGGACTTCCCAAAAGTGAATGACTACAAAATGAGCCAAGCAACTGTCACTTGTCCATGCAACTCACCACTGATGTACTTTTTTAAAAATGTGTTGAAGCTAACTAAAATTCTGGTTTAATTTAATCCAGCCTTCAAAGAAGAGCTCAGGATGGGTGTAGTTGGCAGTCAGTCAGTGGTCATGCAGCAGAAATGGTAGGGGAGTGGCCCTGCTTGCAGGAATTAGTATGGCATTGACTTTGAAAGGGAAGGGGAGAAAACACTTGGCCTAATCCAGGCTGTGTAAAAAATGAGGTGTCACACTCATACCTTTGGTCCTTCCTATTCCTAGTGAAAGAGATCTGAACTTGGAAATGACTGTTCTTACCATTGCCACAGTGGGATTTCTATGATAGGGTCGAGTAGCTTGATAAGGCTGAGAAAGGTGAGTTCGCAGTAGGTTTGGATTTGTGTGCAAACACAGAAGTAATTTCTAGGAACACCCTGTGCTGTGCTTGGAGTCAATGCCATTGAGCTATTGCAAACACAGATACAAAGCAGCAGAAGGCCTAAGGTTTCCACTTTATGAATAGACCAGATTCCCATGCTGTAAATGATTTATTTTCAGTTAAATATTAGCTAATTATCTTTAATATGGCCATTACATGAGTTCTTGCTGAGGCATCTCTTGAGAGGCATCCTGTGAAGTCTTTAGGACACAATAAATTCACCAATGGCAACCTGAAATGATGGAGTAAGTTCAAGCTCTCAGCTCTGATACTCAAAGCAATGAGAGATAGTGGTTGCCTTGTCTGCATTTATCTTTTGCTGCATCAATCCAAATCATTCAGCATCTTGACTTTGAGAGTTTGTGCATAAAAATTGTTTTAATTGTGAGAACAGTCATTAGGTACAAACCCCAACTCACTTTAGAAATATGAAGTACCATCAGGGAGAGTGTTCTAGTGGTGTTTAATTTTTGCAAATGTTTAGAGCAGGTCAACAAACAATGCACCTGAAAGTTGATATTACTTTCTCATAATGGCTGGTTTAACTGGTCATGGTTCAAATGAATTAATCTTTCAAACAGTCTTTCTATTGGTTCTATTCTTCTTCAGCCTGGAAAAGAGAGAAACCTTGTCACAGTCTGCAACTTCCTCATGGGGGAAGAGGAGGAGCAGGCACTGATCTATTCTCTGTGGTGCCCAGTGACAGGACCCAAGGGAATGGCCTGAAGTTGTGTAAGGGGAGGTTTAGGCTGGATATTAATAATGCTGCTGTGCTGCAGCCTTAGTTCTAGTCTTAGATTTTAGAGTAGTCTTAGCTGTTAGCAATTCTTGAGTGACACAAGCCAGAGTGGAACATTATAAGTGGTTCAAGTTATTGTTTTCCTTCTAGTTTGACACCACCTCTAGAATAACCGAGATGGTAAGCAAGCTAATAAATTATTTCCAAGTGATTTTATTTGATGAAGCATAAAAGAGAAATGCATTGAACTGATCACTATCTCGTGTGGGTGAACTATGACTTAGTTTCTGCATGCTACAGCAAGTAGATATTAAACTGAAATCTCTACTAACAGTTCAATAATCCAGGACTTTCCAAGGTAAACAGCTCACTCATTTACTTGAAGAGATGTGCCCAGAGTGCTGTTTCTTGTGCCTTCCCTGTAGCTGTAGAGCTTAATGCATTGTCAGGTAAAGCAGGAGGAGAGCTGTGCTTCTGTAGGCAGATAGAAGCAGCTCTGATGCAGAAATCCATCTGAGGAGCAAGTGTCCAGTATTTTACCAGCTGATGCATGCTGAGTGCTCCCAAAACAAGGAAATCTTTTTTCTGATGTAGCCAAGCAGGTTTAATTTTGTTTGATTGCTTCCCAGAAGTTTGGTTTGCTGTCATTTTCTCACTTTCTGCTGGAGTTTGTGTTTGTAGTTTGTGTGACCAGAGTGCTCAGACTGCAGCTCTCTCAAGAACCTGTATCTATGTGTGCTGCTGAGGATGTTTCTTTCACTCCAGCAGTCTTGTGTTGCCTATCTCTCAGTATATAGTGTTTGTCATGGCATCAGTTCTGATGTTTCCTCACAGCTGGGTAATATTTCAGCCTATTATGTGGCTTTATGATTGTTTTTCTTTGTACTCCATCAATTCCAAGCTGAAGCTGTTTGGAGAAAGTGGCGAGTGTTTTAGGTGTCCCTGGTGCATTTTCAGAAATGCTCTTGGAAGGCTTCTATCATGCAGAAAGAAGAAAGGATGGGTTTTCAGTGAAACAGCTTCCTTGTGAAAGTGCAGACCATGGATTTCCCTCCTCATGTTTCTAAGCTACTTGTCCTTGAAAAAAAGAAAAAACCACAGCCTGACACTGAAAATTAATGGCCAGGATATCATGGTGTACCGTGCTGCCAGGACTCGTGCAGCAGGCATCTCTAAGCCTCTCTTCTTTCTGTGCTGCCTCATATAAAGAAATATTCCTTAGGCCAATTCCCTTATAGATCTGTCTGGAGTGTTCATGGATCTGTCCCTGCTGATTTGAACCCTAATTCTTAAAGAGCAAATGTATCTGCCCAAGTGCCCAAGGCGCCAGTTTTATCATCATCTGGGATTTACGCAGACACTCTCTCCTTGTTTCTCAGATTCTCCTCTGGAATAAGAGTAGCTGTAGGAAAAACAACTGAATCTATCCTGTCTCCTTGCTTTTAACAAGCAACTGCATTTGAATGAAGCCCCAGGGAGAGATTCCACAGCTATAGAACAGATGCTCTCTTTGCTCAGAATCTGGGGTTTTATTTCTTCCTTAGACATTTGAGCTGGCTGCTTATCCTGAGGTGTCTGCTTGTTGCTTCTGTTAGAGGAGCAAAGAGCAAAGATCCTTCCTTGAATTGAGAGAAAATGTCCTTCAGCACAAACATCAGTTTGAGATATTGTGGATGCAAAAAACTAGGTGGAAGTGTCAATACAGATGCTAAACTGGATTAAGTAATGACCAAAAATATGGGAAATTCTCTTTTCATCTGAGTGATAGTTGTTGCCTTGGGTAATATTACTTTGCAAAAACATTTCTCTTGATGTAGTCCAAGGAGATGAAGTAACCACAAGCTGTGCTTGTAGAGTATTATTTTTTTTCCCTATATTTCATCATAAAATAGCAGGGAACAGAAGGGAAACCTTTTTTTTTCTAAGACATAATCAACTATCTATAAAACAAATGAACCATGGGTTGTATCCTTCCTCTGAAATACAAATACCATGCTTTTATAAGAAGGCTTGGGAAATGCTGGAGAAGGAAATCAATGCTGTATTTGAAATCCCCACGTTAGTGGTAGTCTGGTGGAGTTTGAAATGGTGTGGGGTGAATTCTGAATGTGGTGCTGCCTATAAAGAGTCTGTCAGAGCTGCCTGAGGATTTATTTACTGTAGTTGCACTGGGCAGATTGATGGCAAGCTTCTTGCAAGGTAACTCTAGCCTTGCATCCTGCTCTTGCTAACCCAGCTGAAGCAGCCAGCTATCTCTGCAGCACCTGTGGAGTCCAAGTAAGGCTTTGCTTCAGTGGGGTCTTGCAATTACAACCAGGCTTTTGTGCGTTTCCTGAATGTTCTAGTTCTAAACTTCTCCCAATCCTTGACTACCCCAGCTCATGACAGTCATGTTCAAAGGATGCCTGGTAGTCTTTTTTCAATATTAAGGTGTTGAGAAAGCTTTTCAAGCATTTTATGGATCTTTCTATTTCTGAAGCATTTTAAACCTCAACTATTTTAAGGAATTGTCCTGGATTTTTTCATTGGCTTTGGAGGCTTTTTTTCCTTTTAGAAGAAGTTTTCTCCCCATGTTTCCCTCACTAATCACCTTGTGTTTTCAAATGACCTTCAGTAGAGTTGGAAATATGTTTGGCTTTTGCAATCTCCTAGTCATGCAACCAAGGCATATGCAGAATGCCTGTAGAATAAAATTAATTTCTATATCTGCTTGTTTTCTACTGGCTGTTACTTCTGGTTGTTTCTTTTTCACTAATTAAAATATTTTACAACTCCTCCACCTTTTGTCTTTTTTATATTCCTTTTCAAGCATTTTCATGCAAATGTTTAAATTCCTGAGTCATCTTGTGGAAGTGTTTCTTTGCCTTAGTTCTCATTTTTCTTCTTGCAACACCCTCACTATGTTGCTCTTTTACATAAATTCATGCAGTTATGTGCTCACACAGTGCTATTGCTGGATAGGTGAAACATGCTAGTCTGAGAAAATGAATTTTCTTGGAGAGATGCATCTCAGATTTAGCCAGGTGGACTTCTTGGTGTTGTTTCTGATCATGCTGCCAAGTGGTGAAACATTGAGATAGCTATAAAAAGCAAAAAATGGCCATTATGGGCCACCTTTACTCATGTTGAGTAGCAACCAGAGACCTTCCAGTGGTATAGCCATCTACTGCCTACCTGTTTGTGCAGCTGGATGCCATTTGGAGATAAGCTAATGGATGTATTGGAAGTTATGTCTGTGAGGAGCATTTCTAGACAGAACCACATCCAGACATTGATCCTGCAGTAGTAAATATCAGGAAAGGGACTTGAGCTTTGTGGGAGAGGTATAAATATCCTTGGATCTGCAGAAACGATGCCTTCTGCCTTCAAAGTGAGCTGAGGAGCTTTGAATGCTCTGGGCTAAAGGGTGCCTCTGCATGTGCCTGGAGGGCCTGCACACACCACTGTGGTGGTTGCAGCAGACTCCAGTCCTGCTGTTCAGTTCTTCTTGTGCCTGCCTTCTCCTCACAATCCTCTGACAAGTGCCAAAGTATACCAAATATACCAGGGAAACTGATGGAGGACGGGGTCCTAAAGGAAGGTGGTAAGCTATGGGAGTAAAAATTACTATTTCAGTCACATCACAGAAAATAGCAGGTCCAATTTCAGATTTCTTGAACCCTGAGGAATCCTGTTTGCTGCTTAATAGATTTGTGCTACACTAAGGAGCTTTGCAAGGACGTGGCAAAATAAAACTGTATAGCACATGGAAGATCAAACTGATCCTTGGTGTATGAAAGTTAATGTACAACAGAAGGAAAAATGTGCACTGTTTACATTCTTTTTTACTGGCTTCAGCCCACAAATAACAAATGGTTTGCCACCATAAAGAAACATAATTGCCAGCAGGTTGTGGAAAGAACAAGGGAAATAATGACACTCACCCTCAGTGTGGTGTGCAGACACCTGGAAAGCAGTGTGTGCTTTCTTAGCCTGCTGCTGACAAGAGCGTAGAGATGGAGGTGGAAGAAGCAAAAATAATTAGTGGTATGGAAAGATTCTGCTAAGAGGAGGTGTGCAGAGTCTGGGAGCATTCTACTGGAGAGAAAATGACTAAAAGAATCACTGAAGAAAGCTCCGAAATGGATTGTGTGTTGTTGGATTGCTGGGCAATGGAAGTATTAACACTCTTCTCTTCCCCACCCTCTCATGACTGCAGAATAACCCTTTCAGTTACATGGACAGTCACTCTGTTTAGTCAAGAAATGTGACAGGAAGTCCTCAGGATCCCGGGCAGCAGGTGAGGATAGTTGGAGGGGAAACATGGTCACAGAAGTGGAATTTGAACCGGTGACATAAGAGTGCTCCTGCAAGCAAGAGCTGCAGCAGCACTGTGGGTTGGCACAGCTCTGATGATTGATTGAGATGTACCTGGTGTCTGTGGTTTTGTTGGCTAAACCTCACAAGCTCTGTGATCTGCAGCTTCTCTGGAAGTGGCACCTCCAGGTGCCACCTGGCTGGATGCTGCCTCCTGCTTCTTGGCTCTTTTGACATGGAGGGCTCAAACCAGGCTGAAAGCTGCTTGCATTTTGTAACTTTATTTGAATTGCATGTTAAACGGGGGAAAAGTTCCTTATTTGGCTAATGCTATAATCAGATGAGGCTTTTTTCCCCCTCTAAATTGCCTTTTAATCAAGTAATTTCAAGTTTAGAAATGTGAGGGTAAGTAGTTTCAAGGCTTGTGCCTGTGGGAGTTGCTGTTCAGCATGGTCAATGCTGCTACAAGATGATGAAGGATGTTCATACAGACACGTGAGAAGTTATAGGAAATGTCAGCCCCAAGGTACTTCAGGAATTGCTGACTTGGTTCATTGACTATAGCTTGGTTCAAAGCCAGAGAAGACATGTAACTTTTTTTGACTGTGTTTGTAATTTTCTTTTTTTTTGAGTGATGTGAGTGATTTTTGGCAGGTGTAGTTTATTAGCTTCAAACAAAAAAGTCAATATTTTATAGAAGAGAATAAAAGGCCTCCCAAAAACCTCTGAATATTTCAATGGCAATTACAGGATATTTTTGTTGTTGTTTTGCTTTTATATTCTGTGTAGGTAAGAATCATGTTTGTTTACACACTGTTGCAAAACAAAAGACATTTTCCTTGTTCCTGATACTGCTTAACAAGATGGTAATGGCATTTGTCTTTGGGTTTCTATCAGCTTAGTTCCTGGTATACAAAAGAGTTAATCAGCCAAATTACTTAATGGCACATGAACGCTTCTGTGACATAACAACAGCCAAATCAAGTATCTAATTTTTCTGAAGCTTCTCTTCATGTCCATACAAAAGATATCACTTTTAATGTTTTATTTCATGATTCATGACTGCTTAGGAAGCAGTGTTCTTGGTGGTGCAGTCCCTTTAATAACACAGCTGTCTGCTGCTCTGATGTGAATGTAATATGTGCTTCATATTGTGGACTTTGCTCTGGAGCACTGAGAGAATGAGATAAGAATACATTGTTTGGTGATAAACTTAACTACCCCTATATTAATAACAACTATATTGTCAGGGCTGCTGTATAAATCCGTTTGACCTACTTCTACCCATAAAGCCATAATAACAATCTGTAATGCTGCTACATAAACATACTGGCTTCTCATGACTAGCTGCTGTTAACAAAATTCACTGAAGACATTTCTTTAGCATAAGTTGTACTTACATACTGCAGCTGAAAGCTGCTTTAAGACTGAACATCTGTTTACAATTGCTTGTGCTTTATTACTGCTGTGTGGAGAGCATTGTGAAACATATTTCAGCACTGTCTGCCTTGCTCCATCTTCATGATTTTTGTTTTTGGGAGCTGAGAACAGCCTGAACCCCTGATAACAAGACTTGCCTAAGAGGGGTTGGCTTTGGCCACGGGGCTAAATTTGCTTATCAGTTCATTTGTTTGCTCTGAGAGAGGCTGGCTGACCATTAAATGGGAGTTTGAGAGTGGTGGAGGAGCCCTCCTTAAGCATCCTGGTGCTGCTCCCATGGGCGGTAGGGGGGCCACTGGCAGTCACCTGTGGGGATGGGCAGGGACTCTGGGCTGTGGTACCCCTTGAAAAAAAGGGCAGGGATTGCTGGGAGCCATCCCTCAGAAGGTGTTCAGTCATGGTTAGAGAGCAGTGGTGGGCAGGCAAGGATGGGGTGAGCTGCCTGGGGCACTGGTATCTACTCTCCTCAGGAGGAGCGGTTGCTGTGGCACAGCCTAAGGCAGTTCTGGGGGCTGAGCCAGCTGTTCTGGGCAAGCACTCCTCTCCTGTTCTCTGCACTTGGAGCTCGTGCTATTCTACCTCACACCCTCCTCCAGAGGAAGCAGGATCACTTTAAAACATGTGGCTTCTGCATCTTCAAATTTACAGAATCCTTTTTAACCTGTTCAAAAGTAGGTTTTCACTAGAGTAGTACTTTTAGCTTTTTCTAAGTTATAGTAGAGGTGCATCAGAGGAGCATGGAAAGTATTTGTCATTTATTCCATAAAATGCATAAGGGATAATATAACTCCGAACTGATGAACACACTATGCATGTTCTGGCTCTACTGAATTGAAATAGTTCAGTTATGTTGCCTGTAGTAGATGGTTCATAGAATTTTTAAAATCCGTGGATGTTTTATGCCTGTAAAGTGCTCCAGTGCTTGACTAAGATGCTAAGACTCCTCACAGGAATGCAAATATCACCTAATATTTGTTTTCTTATTTTAGCACCCAATCTCTCTCTCAATAAACACAGAAAACACTTTTTTTAATGGTAATTACTTAAAGTCTCAGGAAGAAAATAGCAACTCCACAAAACCAAGGAAATTAATTCGTACTTGATTGATATGGTGTTTCCTCTGCATCTAGAGGAGAAGAGCTCCAGCTACAGAAATCTTTTCCCTGGTACTGCTGAGTGGCAAGGGTTGCTATTGTGTATGATGTGGCTCCTGCATGAGTAATGTCATTACTTGCTGTGCCACATGGACCTGCGCTTGCCTGAGGTGAAAAGATTTGGGCTGAGATTGTTGGGGAGGTTATGTTCACAAGATCAAGGCTGAAAGTCAGAAAGGAGACACATGGAAATTTGTGCCTTGAAGGTTTTTGTAAGACCCATTGCTGTAGCAGCAGAGTGCCTGTGCCTTTAAGAACTGCGGAACAGATATCGCTCTTGCTGTGTGAATTCACTGTAGCATCAGTATGAAAGAGAACTTGAGAAAAAGCCTTTCATCTGAAGGCATGGTCTGACTCTTGAGAAGCATTGAAAGCCCTCAAGTCCTTCTCAGAATCATGCAGACAGAGGAGCTGCTTGAGTGGCTCTGTGATGGTGCCCACTGAGCTGTGTGACTCCTGCCATGGGAAGCTATGGAAACTAAAAGCTGAAGGAATTCATGGTGGTGAGGGAGACTGTCAAGGATTATACAATGCAAAAAACCAACACTACTTTTTCAGAAGGTTTTTGTACCAAACAGCAGCAGTACTTGCTCATAGGAAAATGGGCACAGCCATGTCCTGGCTTGGTGCTCTTTAATCGTTAATAATGGCTAGTAGTAGCAACAGGCAATGAGGGCAGAGACCTCTTATACTTGACCTGATTTAGTGTTTAATTCTCCTCTGTTTAAGTTAAAACGAGCTTAAAATGTGCTATTTCACAATATCTTGTTTAGCTGAGCTGATAGCAGTCAGTTCCCCAGATTTTGAGTGACTGCTTCATGATTACGAAAAATTGATATTGAGATCCCATCATTGCATTGATCTGTTGAGAGAAGCCCTGTTAACCTTTTAACCTCTATGGCATTGCCAGGTTGCTACCTCTTCTAACTCATTGCATTACAGAAATTGAGTTTCATGTGTAAGTGCTAAGTACCTTTCAGAGTACCAAGCACAAATTTAATACTCTCACTATAAATTAAATATTTGTAATAAGTTTGCAAATAGTTTCTGTTGCTTTAATTACTTGTCATACTGGCAAATTTACAGGTTTTTAAGGCATTGCTGCAGCTTTTCCTGACTCCAGTGGCCGAGGTCTTTTTTTTTTTTTTTCATAACAGCAATAAAAGCATCTCTAATTTAATGAAACCAAGGTCTGTAACAAAACATTGTACCTAAAATACTGATGGGCAAAATACTGACGAGTCACTCTGAACACTTTCCTCCGAGCTCTCTATAGGAATTTGGGGAGTTGCAGACCTGAGTGACAAATGACTGTGTTAGGACAGCTGTTTGGAGATGGCGAATTCTGTGTAATATGGCAATGCATATGAAGAGGGTTGTCTCCAGCAATTGTGGAGACAACACACAAAATCTGTTTTGAAATGATCTGGCACTGGGCCTGTGAGACTTTGGTAAAGTCTTGGTACAACAGGAACAATATAGAGGACTATTTTTCTTCTCCTTTTCTCAAGTCACATTCCAGGACAGACTGTGCTGTACTGCTGCATTTCTACATGGCTGAGCTTGAATCTCTCCGCTTCAAACACAAGACATGGTTTTCATCTGAATTGTGACAACCACAACTGAGCAAGGCTCAATTAGGGGAGGCCAGGGTGGATGTGTGTAAAACTACTGGGTTTAGGTAGCTTAAAAAAAAAAGCAGCAGTAGGGAAGGGAGGAAAGTGAAAAATGGGAGAGACCAAGGAAGAGGCAGTGCCCACTGCTTTGCCTCTTGCACAGGATTCTGTGCATCCTGCCTAACTCACCCTATAGCAGTGCTTTTTTCCCTGGTTTCACTTCCAATTCTAGCACATCCCATTTCTCATCCATACTGTCCCCTGTTTCCTGACAAGGTAGGATCCTTCAGCCTTTGCCTGCCAGTTGAGTTTTGGTCCTCTTTTCTTGCTCAGCCCTTCCCCAGGTGGTCATTTTGCTACTCCATTGTTTTCTCCTGCAGAGATCTTCCCCATCCTTCTCCTTCAGTCTTATTCCAGATCTGTATTTTACTTCTCTTTTCCAAGTGGTTTTTTCTATTCTTCATCCTCACTGCCACTGTTTTTCTCTTGGCTATAGGACTGAGTCTGTACCTGCTCCTAAGCAAATGTTTGCATGTTTGTGCACTGAGATGTGCCTGAGGATGTTTGAAAGAATGGTCATGAAGATATTTTGGAAACATCAGTTTCAGTATCTGACCTAGAAACTACCTCAGTCTGCCAAATCAAGATGGAACAGCAAGTTGAATTTTATCTGCTTGGTGAAAGCTGGGCAAAGGGGAAAAAAAAAGCTGTTTTCTTTTTTGGATGTTTAAAAAGTTTTGCTTTTCTTTTTGTGCTATAGTGTTTGAACAGACTGTTCATTGAACCCTTCAGCATCCTGTCACCTTAATTTATCTGAAACATTTTGCAGCTCTTTCTTGTCTTTGTGCACTTGCAATGGCATCTAATTACTTCTATCCCTGGTGTGATACTGTAGGTTTTTAGAAGTGAGACTTTTTTACTAGGTAAGACACGACACAGGGCAATTCAGGAGAGGGGAGAAACTGTCAAAATTTGTACTGTGATAGGATCAGGACACAGGATGTCTTTTGGGGTTTGTAGCCACTGCACTGTGCTCACTCACACAGTCCCTCTGCAGAACCCCCCAAAAAACAGTTGTGCTTATGACCCTGCCCTTTTTAGAAGGTCTTTACAGATCATCACTTTAGGAGCAGATATGGGGACCCCCCAAGCTTTCCTTTTTTAATGAGTTCCGGGAAAAGTTACTTCCCTTTTGCACAGAATGCCTCATGTCAGGGTTCTGTGCTGGTTTTGTATCATTATAGATTCCATAAGTGAAGCTGAAGCTGTCATTCTGTCGTAGCTGTACCTTCAAGGTATTGAATATTCTGAAAACTGTGATTTAATGTTATTCTATGGCAAAGAATCTCTAATAAAACTGTGTACTGTGCAAAAAAAAAATATACAAATAAGAGGGTTTCTATATATTGGAAGTGCATTGTTCTGGTGAAGGTGTTGGCAACTTTCCTGCAATATCTTTATGACAGAAAAAAAGCAGGGGGCCTAAGAAGTCCTCTTGAAAGTTAACCTTCCAGCTGCTTGGAAATGTGCCTGGCATGGCTGCAAACAATTCTACTTTTACATATGACTCCCACCAGAAGAAAAGCCTGCCCTGAGGGAAGGGAAGCCAATGGTGAAAACTCCTGGACCACAGGAAGCTGGAAAGATTTTCCATTTCTGAAGGAAAAATAAGTCACTAACTTTCCTGTAACTTATGGGCATTAACAGAGGGTACATCAGTTTTTGCAGCATGAAGCTCAGCAAATTCTCAGCGCTGTTCCTACAGGTGACCCTGACCACACACAGGTAGTTGATATATCTTTTCTTCCTTCACATTGTGTCCTTCCCAGATGGTGTATTTAGAAATCTGTTATGCAAATTATGGGCTTGAAGTAAAAAATCAGGGAATAAAGTAGTTTCTTATTTTTCTCCATAGTAAACTTTACTTGCCATAGTCACAGAATAATTTTTTTTCATGTAGCATCGTTAACACTTTTATAAGGTGTCAAAAATCAGTGAACCTTTAAAGAATCTTTTTTTCAGCAACATGAAAACACTGATATGTTCAAGCCTAATTTTCAGTTGCAGAAGATGAATCTTTCAGTTTTGTTTCATCATCCCCTTGAAAACAGATAGATAAAAGTTTTCTGATTCAAGAAACTTCCTGGACTGGATCCTTTGTATTAAATTTTTAATTTAAAAAATATGCTTAAAGAAATTTTAGATAAATTTTAGTCTGGTATGTGCATAGAGACTAGGTTCTTTTGTTAAGGATTGTTGCTTTAAACTAACCTGTAGGGCTTTGGTTTATTCTGGATGATTTCCTGGTAAAAGTTCTGTTCTCTTTAGTTTATGGTGGAAATGTCACAATCAGGGCAAATAACTCTATGAATCTTTTTTTCTCCCTAACTAAAGTTTTGCTTTACCTGACATCCTGAACTTCATAGCTATTAAAACAACTTTGAGTGCTGGGATCAACGGAGTGACCTGCATGCTGAACTTGCATTTTGTGGCAGCAAGTCAGCTGGACTTGGTTGTGTTTCAGGTTGAGAGACTTTATATGCACGAAACAATTTACCAGGGCAAACTTTGTCCTTGAGCACAAAATTATTTTTCATTCTTAGGAATTTTCTTTTTGCATTATATCACATCTCCCTGCCTTTGTATTGAGCCTTTGTCTATATTTTTATCAGCAAATGTTTAGAAATGCATAGATACTGGGTTCAACCAATGATTTGGATTCAACTCTTAAAAAATACCCTTAATGTAACTTTGCTCAGGAAATGCGTCTGTGTGGGCTGTTGCATTATCCAAGGTGTCACAGACAGGAGGGAGTGTAGTGATGAGGACAGATATATATTCTGACCTGAAACTGTCCTGGCTGTCATATTTTCTAGGAACATAGTGTATGGGTTCACTAAAGAAAGACAGGAAGGTCTGCATTTATCTAATCATTAGGTTTTTTAAAAAGTATAGCTGTACACTCTAATTTCCTGTTCAAATATTGCATGCCCAGTTTAATTTACCATCCTTGAGTAAATTTTATTTCACTAGCTCTAGTTAAACCCCAAGACATTTAACTATTATGAAAGCATATAGTTGATATTTTAGAAAACATCAGTTCAGGTTAGGTTGATACACTGGGGAGAGAGGGAAATGTCACTGATTGGTAAAGGCACTATTTTCTCTTCAGATGCAATTTTGCAGTTCTAATACCAGGGAAATACTCTTTTGATTCATGGAAAATAGAAATATCAGAAGTCAAGTTTCATAGTATGTCAGTGAATGGTACAAAACAATGTTTTTCAGCAGCACTTCTGCTCCTTTAGAGAGAAGTCTCTGTATTTTTTTTTCCAAAATCAAATTAAAGATGATGTGTTCTTTATCAAGATCTTTCCAGCTCTATCAAAAGTAGACATTCAGGGCAGTTACTGGCTTTCTGAGCTTCAGTGGCAACCTGCTGGAAGGTATGGGAGGGCTGGAGGAAAATGTTTTAGTGCTGTGAAGCCACTGATCCCTTTCTTATGGAGACTGAGTTTTTGATTTTGCACAGGGCAAAATCTTCATAGGGCAATTTCTCCACCTTCCATTCTTTCTGGGCTTTTTTAGCCTGCTCTGTGCATGGCATGCAGGAGAGGAATACACCTGCTGAAAATACCACTCCTCAGCTTATATTGAGATTGTATTTAGTGGAGTAATTTTTCTAGGTTAGAATTGCTGAGTAATTGCTTCTGTGAAGGTTGCTCTGCAATATTGTAGCTGAAGATTCATGTAGGAGTGCTCTGCAGTTTTTCCCATTGATAATGATATGAGAATCTCATTGCAAATAAAATTTTTGGCCTGTGATGGATGCAACATCTCTGAAAAGACACTTTTGGAACTTTTCTTTAAAAAAAAAGATTCAACTATTGTTGGAAGAAAAAGCAAGGAAAAACTGTTAGAGAGGCATCTTCCCCTTTTATCCTCACAAGGAAATGTTTGATGACTGTACTCTGCGTTCAGAGAACAAGTTTATGGAGCGTTTGCCTCAGCTAAGTAAAAATTGCAGAAGATGGATGTCTGTGTTTAAGTGGTTCACATTGTGGTCATGTTTCCTGATTCAGTATCATTTTAAGGGCTCACTGGCTGCCTCTGATATTTCCTTAAGTCTTTGTGTCATTGAAAAGGTGAACGCTAAAGCAAGAAAACCGAATTTAACTCAGTGGGAGGTTTTAACCAGAAGTATGTTTAAACTAAACATTCTGAAAATTCCTCTTCCCCCTTCCTCCACTCTTCATTATAATTCTCTTTTATTTAAATGATCTCAAAGTGCAGCCTCGTGTGTGTGTTTCCTTGCCAGGATATCCTGGGACTGTGAACCCAGGAGGAGAGGAAGATTTTACATAACAGGCAATAAATTCAGAGAGAAACTCTTGTGTTGTGAGCCATGCTCAACGACAGAAAAAAGCTGACCTCGAGAAGATACCTGGTCATGTCCCTTTATTTATGGGGAGCTGTGGGTGGGTTGAAAACCCCTGGAATTACAAGCTTTGCTGCTGGGCTCCCAGTGGAGTGTGGTTGTGGAAAAAGGGCATTGCCCATCTTCCTTCCCTTGACCTGAAGATTTTACTAGTTTGTATTTTATTTCTCTGGTAGTGCAGTGTAGCGAAGGAGGGAATCTTCTCCACAATAAAACTGGACAATGACAACCTTCAGTATCATGTCTGAGACAGAAATGTAACTCAAATATATTTGCAGTCCCCAAATAGGCATTCATTTTATTGTTGCTCACCCTTGGACTGAGGCACATGCTGCTGTCCTTGTTCCTGAGGCAGTGAAACTGGACGTTAATTAATGTCCATGTGGTGCTGCTTTCTCCTTCTCACCATGCTCAGACATTCCTGTGAATGACTGTGACTGCATTTTCAGGATCCATGCTGGAAATGCCCAAATTTGCAGATTCCCATATTTTCTTTTTGTTTACTTAAACAAAGCAAATCTTCATCCCTGTGTTGTCCCTGCAACTCCTATCCATCCTGCAAGCTGAAGATCCAGTCTGGGTTTTTGCCATTCTCTACCCCAGCCCTGATCCTCTGATGTTTCCTTTAGTGTTTGCCATTGAAAAGGTGAACACTTAAAGTAAGAAAATGGAATTTAATTCAGTGGGAGAATTCTTCCCCCCCCCCCCCT
>JAYDZK010000001.1:5544730-5593217 GCA_034509185.1 Euphonia xanthogaster
AAAAAAGGGGAGTTGAGTTAAGGGGGGGAATTCTTCCCCCCCCCCCCATTCTGTATTCCAGCTGAAATCCAGTCTGGGTTTTCCCCCATTCCGTATCTCAGCTGAATTCCAGTCTGGGTTTTCCCCCATTCTGTATTCCACCTGAAATCCAGTTTGGGTTTTCCCTCATTCTGCATCCCAGCTGAAATCCAGTCCGGGTTTTCCCCCATTCTGCATCCCAGCTGAAATCCAGTCCGGGTTTTCCCCCATTCTGTATACCAGGGGAATCCATTCTGAGTTTTCCCTCATTCCCAGTTCCAGCCCCAATCCATTCTGGATCCCTATCTATTTCAGTATCGAGCGTGTTTGCTATTCGCCTTCAGCTTTAAAACATTTTTTTTTTTAATACAACTATAGGTTTATGAAGTGTTTTGAGTCAGCTTTGTGATCTATTAGAAAACAAACCTGTTTTAACTTGGGGTGGGTGATCTTTGCCTTACTCTCCAAGGCAGCACAACATGAAAGAAGTTGGGTTGCTGCAGAGATGTGCACTCTTCTTCCCAGTTAATTGATATGTTAATTGATATGTTGATTCCTGTTAAGGATACTTGGTGGTGAGATTCGTTTTCACAACAGGTAGGGAGGAGGGGTTCAGATATGCATTTTTCTGGTAATGCAGCTTTGGATTGTGAGGTGCAGGCTCTCATCCCTTCCTTGACTCAGGACTTTAAAAAATGGTGTTTTTTACCATTATGGTGGTATGGGATGTATGCTAAACTTAGTGCAGCTACTTAATTTACAAAACCCAGTTACTCTACCTCAGTTAATCTTCCTGATGTAGCTATTCAGCTTGTGCTGCCTGCTTTAGCTTGGACAGCACTTCATTCCAAGTGTATAATCTGAAATGATAGTTGAAAAAACTATGTGCTGTATTCTTTTTAAGGATTCTGAAGTTATTGATTGTATTTTGGCTTGTTTTACCTTTGGAGTGAAGAGATTGTTGATTTTGTATATCCCTAAGCTACTTTTGTCCTTGAAATCTGAAGGTTGTTTACAATTCCTCATACTCAAATGCTTTCCTGCTGCTTCTGATGAGGAGGGTAAGGGTGCTGGGGTGAATTTTTTTTCCCCCTAGATGTGTTAAAGCAGATAATTGAACTGACTTTCTGTAGCTTCTAGGGAAAGTGCAGTGGATTTCCTTCATTTACTCAGCTCAGTTCCGAAAGAGTTTGTGCAGAACAGAGGTTATTCCAAAACTCTGCCTGGCTGCATCTTTCCCTTTGAGCCTTGGGGAATGCCTGTGCTTGAGGCAGGTGCTGAATCAGGCCCAACTTGTTCAGCACCATGTGTTGTTGTGGACTCTGTGTGTCCTCCAGAGACAGGATGCTGCTGTGGGCTGGTGGAAGCCCAGAGATGCATTCCCACCTGGATCTGACATAGTAATGCTTTGTCCTTACCTAACACTTTGTTCTGCTGTTGTCTTTTACTTTTCTCTCCTTTCCTCTCCCACATCCAGGTTGGTACTGAATCCTGCCAGTGGTACTTAATACAAGTACATTAGTGCTCTGTTGACACCCTAGGATCTGTTCAGACCCACAGCTTTGTCAGCAGCTATCATGCTGCTAAAAACAGCCACCTTCTAGTGCTTCAGTTTCCTGGCTTTTTCCCTCAGGATTTGACATCATATGTCTTCTGGATATTGTTAATGCCATTTCTCTATATAGCAATTGCTGGGTAAAGTCAAGTGTTTCTTCTCAGTTGTTTTTTGTTTTTTTTTTTAATAAAGTGCGAGTTGGATATTACCAGAAATCTAGTGAAGTTGCAAAAAGGCAGATATTAAGGGACTCATCTGGTATTTTTGCAAAGAGCTCATGGTGGGGAGGGTGTATAATAATAAAAATATTGCAACTTTCAGAACCAAAAATGCCATCTTTTTGACAGTCTGATTATGGATGCCCAGTTGACATGGACATATGCTTTGATTTGATAATGATTTTTCTTTGAAACAGAAAAATCCCCACTTGGCACTGATTCACCTGGAGTTAAAGACAATTATAGGTTCCTCCATGTTGCTTTAATGGGATATGAAGTGATTTGGGATAGGTCTGTCCTTGGTGAGAGAAGTCTGTGATACTTTAGAGATGATAATCCGGGCATTACCTGAGAAGTTGCAGTTCTCTTAATTAAAACCCCAGCTTTCTTCCATGGTAAACTGATGGTGATGGTGACTTTGGTTTAAAATTAATAAATACATAGCCTTAACCTTTGACAGAAATGCTTTGAATGACATTTCAATGTCCTCTTTGGCTGCCCTGCCTTGAGAGTGTAGTGTTTGGGATAAGAGTGTTTGAAACAGAGTGAAGTGAATCTCATCTCAGGAAAGCAGAAATAATATTGCTGTATGTAGGTGCTTTGGGCAGCCACAAGTGTAGTTGATACCTACTTTTAAACTAAAGGATAATATTGAGGATAAAAGTACCTTGTTTCATGCTAAAATCTTGATAGCTTTCTTATTTAAGTGTAGATATTTAAATCAAATAACACATTTATATATATTAAAAATATATATATAAATAAATAAAAATAACCCTGCCTTGAATAACTGTACAGACTTGTCAGGTGGCTCCTGGCTTGTCAGGGGCTCCCAGTCCTGGCTCACCTCCTACAGGATGTCTTGTGTTGGCTTAAAATTGTTACAGAGTGAAAGCTCTGTCCTTGAGCCAGGCATCTTGCTAGTTAATTATCTTTGCTTTCTATTGTAAGTACCTTCATGTAATATGGAATAGTTGCCTGTAGTTTTTAAAATTTGGAAGGTGGATTTAAAGCCCTTTATTACCAGAATTCTTTCCTTCAGTCAGTGCAATCCAACCCGCCTTGATTCATCTTTAGGTTAAACTATACAGGTTTAACCTGTACCTGTTCTTGTCCTGCTAGTTCAGTGAAATGACACCTCTTTCTATTTGAATCACAAAGTATAAGCATCATATTTTCATTTTCTGCTTAATTATAGGGGATTTTTGTCCATGCTTTTCTGCATTTTCTGGTGCAGAAAGTGCTGTGAGAATTAATATTAATAATAATAATAAAATACAAATTCCCTTAACTATTGTTTTCTTTCTGTTACCTGGTACTGAGATGTACCTTGAGGCCTGAAAGACATAAATGTTAGTGTCATCTAAGGTGACAGGTGAACTATGATGGAGGTGTCAGGTAAAAGCTGCTGTTCCTGTTAGTTATGTACAAAGTCAGATAATCTGGTATTTGTGCAAAAACTTTCCTAAGTATAACGAGATAAATCAAAATAGTCTTAGACCTTCAGCAGTCCCCATTCCACAAACTTAGAAAAAGCAGAAGAAGACAGACTGCTTGATGATGGGAAGAGGTGGGTGGAAAAGCATTTAAGTAGAAGGCAGGAGATGAGGATTTTCTGAGCTGAACAATATGATGTCCCTGTGCTCATGGGGTGGAAGGCAGCCTTGCAGCAAGCAAATGCCTGTCTTACTGACCTCAATTAACATTCCTTCTGCTTGTGCCAGGAATGAGTTTTGCTCTTCAAGCCTCCTAGGTGCCCATTAGGTGAAGAGCAGACAAATGTAAAGGTCCTCATTTTATCACTTGGATGGCGTGAATGCCTCAGAGCCCACCTTTAACTCAATGAGAAGGGTGGAATGAAGAGCTGTAGCTCTCTGTGTGGTCCATGGGGAGAACTGTGCTCCTGGGCTGTCCCAAATTGCCCTCTGTGTGCTTCACAGATCACGTAGGAACAGCGAGTCACAGCTCAGCCCAGTGCCAGTGTGAACTTGCTCTTCATAAGCAGTGCATCTCATGGCCAACCCCGAATTTGTGTCTTTTAAATTATTTTTTTAAAATTATTTCTGGTGCTCTTTTATAGGAGAGATTTGTTTTACAGTGAGATAACAAAAAAAAAAAGAAAGAAAAAATTCAGAAATCACAAACTGGGTGTCACTTTGCCTCTGTAATTCATGAGGAGAGACTGTACCTATAAATCACTAAAATGTAATAACTGCAACCAGATAGAGCACTTGTGTAAGCTTCTAACCTAAAACTATAATCTTTGGTGGCCTAAAATTCAGGTTAAACACTGTGCATATCACCATTATATGAATAGACTGGATCTGACAATAAGAAAAATGAATGCAAGTGCAGAGAAGGTCTTGAATCAATTTTCAATCTACTTTTGTCTTGGTAATGCTTTTAACAGAAATTACACTGCAAAGTGTATAAATGTATTTTTGAAATACAGGTTATCACTGAAAACTACCAGGTGGTAGCTTAGCTTTCTGTCATCCATCTTCCATATATTTGGAAGAGCTACTTTTTTCTTAACATGTAAACAGTTAGTTTTGCTTGCAAAATATTGAAATGCAGCAAAAAAAATATAGACAAGTTTATTGTTCTACTATGGGAATGCAGCAGCTGCACAAATAACTTGGATTCTCTCTCACACTTTATTCCTGAATTATTTTCAACTCTCAGCCATAGTTACTTGTTTTATTCTGTTATTTATTTAATATGCCTTTAAATAGGTAAAAGAATTACAACAGGTTTCCTTCAACATCAGCCTTGGCAAGTCCCAGAATTCTTAGCTGGAGACCCATGCCAGTGTATGAGATCCCTGCTAACCATAGTTTCACAAGTCCATGAACTTTCATTATTTTATTACTTGACAGATAATGAAGATGCAGACAGAAGTTAAAAATTAGTATCTTGCTCACGGATCTTGATTTTTCTTCCAAATACTTCCTTGCTTTCTCTGCCATTTAAGCTTATGTTGGACCCCAGCTTCTATTAAATCTCCCTGATACCTTTTCTTTTACCCAAGATTCACGTTTGTTGTTTGCATTACAGAAAACTTAATTTCACTTAGACTTAATTTGATCCATCCAGATGGATTTATTTCCAGTATGGATCATGGGAAAGGACAGAAAGAGATGCTTTCAAATTGCATCATATATAAAAAGGCTCCCTGTGGAAAAAGTCCTGGTTCCAAAAGATATTATTACTCCCATGGCTGATTCCCTCAGGTATTGAATACCTTTTTCTGTTGCAGTCCATTTGCCTGAGTGACATGGAATATTATCTTTGTTAGTTCACCTTACCCTCACACTTGATAAGAGTCACATCCAGAGATAAAGGACTGTGGTTTTCTCCCAGTTGTGTTGTCAATGCCTTGTTCCTTAGCAAGTAATCACAGCTGGTTTCCTTACTCCTGAATTCCACACTCTTGGCTCTATTGTCTCAGTTTACAAGGACAAAAGCTGAAATCTTTTCCTGTCTTCTGCAGTTTTCATTCAGGGATAGGGATCAAGTCATGGTCATCTCTTCTGTCTCCTCTTCTGGTTCTGATGATGACCTTGATGATGGCCTTAAAAGTCACCCTTTTGATGGTCCTGCTTCTTCCTCTTATTTACCCTGCCTGTCCTGCGTGACTCTTTCTGGTAAAGCTTTTTTACTGAGTGGCTTTAAAATTCTCCACTGCTGTAATCGACCTGGAGGACAAAGAAGGAAAAAAGAGGGGGGATAAAACAAAAAGTGATGCACGATGCAACTGCTTACCTTGTGCTGACTGATGCCAGAACCCCCTTCCTGAACCCAGGCTGGCCACCCTTCTGGGTAACTCCCCTCAGTTTATATACTGGGCATGATGTTCTGTGGTGTGGAATATTCCTTTGACCTTTGGGTCACCTGTCCTGGCTATGCTCCCTCCCAGTTTTATTTTGTGCACCTCCTCAGTGGCAAAGCATGAGACAAGGGAGAAAAAATTGTCCTTGACTTGGGATAAACATAACTTAGCAAAACCCCAAAACATCAGTGTGTTATTTACACACTCTGCATTCAAAACTCAGAGCTGTGCCTGCTACTCAGAAGAAATTAACTCTACCCCACCTGCACCCAGGACAATATCCACCCCTTCTCTGCCACATCATGTCTCAGTTTGGGGGTTTTGTGTTTGGGTTTTTGGTTTTTTTTTGGGTATATATACAAAATAGATATAGATATTTAGCAAAGATACAGAGTTGTTTATCCCCCTCTTTGGAAAACTGCACTCAGAACACCTCTAATGACTGTGGCATTCTGCTTAATGAGCAAATGGAGTACTGGGCCATATCTGATAATGAAAAAGAGACAAGCTTAATTAACTTAGCACCCAACTAATCAGCAGTTAATGTAGCCCTGAAAATTGATAAGTTATTTAGTCTTGGAGGGCTGGAGTGTGTGTATAGAGAAGGGAAAACCGGCCTTTTTTATACCTTAAGCCAGAAGCAAATATAAATGGACAACAGAAATTGGTGTGACCTGGAGGTTTCTGTCTGGCGTGCCCCTGATCCATGCTCTCTTCAGCCATCCAGAAACTGTTCATAACTCTAGAACGAAGCTTTGTTAACTAAAATCCTGCAGGCAGTTGCTCTAGAGGATCTGTTGGATTATGAACAAAACAGCTCTGCCATATGTGGGCCAGCAAGTTAGTTGGGTTCACACTGAAATAAACCACCTAAAACAGTGTTTTTCAGTTTCCCCTGTGTGAATATCCCAGAATAGCTCCTGGGATTTTATTCAAAGTAAATATTAAGTTACAGTGCCTGGCTGGATACCTGCAGATATCTCTGCTCTGATTTTACTTGGATACAGACAGAGATTCAGAACTAAATAGAAGATAATTTCTTCCAAAATCTTTCCCTCTCAGTAGGGATTTTTCTATTGCTCAGAGGAATGACTTAGTATTTGGAGCCCAAACAGGGATGTTTGAAGAGGCCATCAATTTAGTTCCTTGCACCACAAGGGATAATCGATAGAAGTCTTGCTTCCACTGTTTATGTTCAGAAATCACAGGTTAACAGAAGACTTAATACAGCAAGAATTCTCCTGTTCCACTTGTTCCATTTTATGAGAGCTGGGCTTCTTTTTGGCAATTCTTTCTTAATTTTGAAATGTTAAATGGTTTTCACACAACATCTTGATCACAAAGTTGCAATTAAGAGGATTTTTTTGCTGAGGATTTTTAAATTTATTGGAAGAGCAGAGAGCTAAATGTGCTAAATGAAACAGTGGCTATGTGCCCTGAATCGGGAGGAACAGCAGCAGTGCTTGGATGTTGTTTCCATGGCCTTTGAGTTGCTGCCCTACCCCTGATTTTAGCAGCAGGTGTCTTTAGAGGATGCTGGGCTCACCATACTTTTCACTTCAGGAAAGCAGTCCTGGGGAATTTCAGGCCTCCCAGTGGGATGGATGGGAGTGGGGAAGGTGAATCCTCCGTCTCCATGTCAGGCCTGTGATTCCTTGCAGATGTAAATCCCTGCAGGTACAAACTTCTGCTTTCCTGTTGTTGCAAAACTGAACATCCTACACAGTCTTGATAACGGGGAGCCACTCTTCAAATGCAGAGGGAGTCTACATTCCACTTTCTCCTTTGTGTCTTTTCACCTGCTTTCAAGTGCTGCCTGTCTGTAAAAACCATCACAGTTATAGAACAATGAATTTTGTTTTATAAAACAAAAATTATTTTTTAAAAATTGTGTATAGGCTAGAATACTCCTCTCAGCTTTTGATTTATTTCAGCGCTATGATGTTTTGTGAGTTCAGGCTCTGCAGACCTACCCTAAATAACTTCTGTATATATTGCTCCAAAAAAATCCTTGATCTGCCATCATCAAATTTCATTTAAATTGGCTTTTACCCTGATCACCCTACCTCATCTAATGCATCAGCTGTGAATCTTGACAAACTTCAGGGACTTGGGAATTTGCTTGTGGAACAAAGGGGAGCTTTGCCAAGTCCCTTCTGCAAAGCATCCTGTAGCCTTTCAAGTGACAGTTTTTACTTGGCAGTGTTGGATTTCTGTGCAGTCAATAATGTGCAACAAAGGTATTGAGAAAGCATCCTGTCCTCTAAGATGAATGTTTATTATAGTGATGTCTGAGATTTCAGCTTTTTGTCAGATCAGTACTGCAAAGGGTACATAGACACTGACTGAATCGTTAGCAGGTTTTGTGAAGAATGCTAATGCAGTTGTTGTAGCATCAGTGATCTGAGAACAAAAGCAAGGCCAAGATTGCATGCAGAAACAGTACTTTTAGACTTTGCGATGACTAGCTCTTTCCTGTAAAATTTCCAGAGTAATGCATTTCTGTTATTAAAAATATTTGATGCCCAGACTAGGGATTTTCTGTAAACACCTGTAAATATGAAAGTTGCTTTAGGACAGACCTTGGAAAGAATCCAGAAGCAGCCTTTGCGTTTCAGTTGTTATTCTTCACCCATTCTGCTTTGCTAACTGAGGTTTTAACCAAGTCCCAGTGGATGTGGGAAGTGCTGGGCACTTTGTTCTCTATGTCACTGAGTTAAATAATGTGTGTTGTGGAGAAAGGCACTGAGGAAAACGCTGAATGGTGTGCTTTTCTTAAATATTCCTACGAATCTTTCTCTCCAAGTATTCTGTAGTGAACACAATATCCATCCTGCTCAGGGTGGTGATGGCATCTCACCCAGCTGTGCTGCTGGTGCTCGCTGGACCCAAGCAAGCTGGTGTTGAGTGTGTTCTGCCAGACTCCTCTGATCCACCCTCAGTGTGGTCATTAATTTTGATCCTTATGGGTGAAATGGATTATAAAGGAGGAATCTCTGTATTGCCTTTGGTTGTTTATCACTTTGCACAGCCTGAAAATCATGTTCATTTCCTATGGTATTTGATGGTCTCAGAGTGCACAGCTGGCAAGGCTGTTGCTGGAGAGAATCTGGAAGGAGGGCAACACCGCCCCCTTCACTGCCACCCACATCCAGCTTTGGCACAGCTCAGCTGCATCCTGCTGCAATTTCCATGGTGCGGGAGGGCACTGGGCTGGGCTTGGGTGCCAAGCTGCTCTGGAACACCCTTGGGAAGATACCTAGACTGAACCTACACTAAGTTTCAGTTTCCTTGCCTTCCTGTGAAGCTTTCTTTAATGGAAAGGGAAAGTAGCATGTCAAGGGAGCTGTGCCTCCTACAGGGACAAGAATAGAGACACCAAAATCTCTTGGATGCCTTCAGGGTGCTGGGGTGGTCTTCTGCAGCAGCAGCTGATTTGAGATTAGAAATCAGGTCTTTCTCAGATGGACTGATAATGTGGTGAGAATGATTGATTGATTGTTCTTGTCTCTAGGAGGACTTCCTTCTTCTGTGTTGTGGAAAAAACCCAAATATGCAGTTAACTGTAAGATAAGTAGGGAGGGTGGCTCAAGTGAACACCTACTCCTGAAATGAGTGAGTTCAATTGTTACAGAGGTCTGATAAGGACTGAATTATAATTAACCCTTAGGTTAATTATAATTAGCCCTTCAGTGTCCCAGGTTGGATTTGAGAGCACATGTTCTCTGTCCCATATGCTTTGCTCCCAGTAACGTGGTCTTTCTGTTTGCTTCGCTTGGCTAAATATGCAAAAGTCATTTCAACACAAGAAGAGCCACCTGAACTCCTTAGAGGCAGCCCAATTGCAGAGAGAAGTTTTTGTAGATATGAAATCTTATTTAGAAAACTTACACACAGTATCATTGGTTTAGAATCATATCTGAGTGCATACATGTAAACATGTTTATGAGTGTGTATATATGTGTAGTTTCTGTTTGCATAGCATGGCTCCTGAACTCTCATATTGTCATAACACCATTTCCTTAGTAAAGGGGTCTTTCATGTGTGTCTGCCCCGTTCTGTATTAATTCAAGCCAAGCATCACTGATTAAAGGGTGTAATGTTCAAGATGAGCTCCCTTAAGTCCTTAATACCATATTAATCCATCCTTCTGGTTGCCTCATACATATGTGAGAATTGCCATTTCCAAGTCTGATCACACCATCCCATGGCTGCACACCTGTTCTGAACCTCTTCAGCTCCTTTCAGCTGAAACTCACAAATTTCCATCGAGAGACTTGCTATTTGTTTGCAAATATTGCAGTTACAACTTTGTGTGGGGTGCTAAGTGGCTTTTAGTTGGTTGGAGGGGTAAGGCAGGAAGGAAGCTCTTTTCTGTTTAATATTTCTCAATAGGTTGTTTCCTCAAAGATAACTTTTTCAGCATAAAATGCAGGAGTTTGCCTACACAAAATGTCCTATTAATTTAGAGGAACTAAATATGGAAAAGACTCCCACTTCCATTGTCTCTTTTTTATTCTGTTCCCTAAATGCCCCAGTTGGATTTCTAATGAAATATTTCCTCTAGCTGTCAGGAAAGTTTACACTGGGATCATAACTTTGTTTCCTAGCAACTCTGCATCCTCCTGCTCATAAAAGAGGGTGGCTTATAGTTTTAATTAGTGTAATTCTAAGCCATGGCCAATGAAGAGCAAATGCTGTGGAAGAATAAATGTCACCCATACTTTAAAGAGAAAGTAAAAAGTTCACATCATAATTGCTTATCTATTTTAGCACTGCATTTAGTTTTTGATAAAATGGGTATTTTTTTAATGTTTCCTTACATTTAAAATTAGTTTTTCAGTTATGGTTGGCATTGTGGTTATGACTATTTGCCTTTGGGCTGAGGGATCACTGCGTCAAAGGATTTCAAATGGACTGCATCCCTGCTCTGCAACACCTGTGTAATTCAACTGACTGAAATATTTGTAGCAGTCCCTGCATTGTGATATTTTCTTAGCCTTCCTCATGTGTAAAATATCATGCATTGAAGTGTTTTTCTCCATTCTCTCTCAATTCATTATGCCATTAGCAAGTTTGGAAACTAGAAGTTGAAATAAAATATTTTTAGCCGCATTATGGGCAGCACATGGATGGCAGCTGTGTGGGAATTCTGCTTCCCCTAGAAATTTAGGAAGCGTTAAACATCTGCTTTGTATCTGAGGTTTCCAACGTGACTAATGAAATGGCAAGGAAACAAAGCTCAAGCTCATAGGACAAGAGGCAATGGGCAGATACCTGTGCACCTCAACATGAAGAAGAACTTTTTAAATGTGAATTTTCTGAGCACTGGAACAGATTGATTGAAGAGGCTGTGGAGTTTTCCTCACTGGAGATATTCCAGAACCATCTGGGCATCATCCTGTGCCATGTGCTCTGGGGTGACCCCGTTGGAGCAGGGATGAGTGGGAGATGAGCCACTGTGGTCCCTCCCAGCCTGACCCTTTCTGTGAAACCTGTGTGAAAACACATTGCTGAAAAAAGGGATTAACTGCACAGGGTAGGAGATACTATGATGGTTTACAGGAGTAATATATTTAGTCTGGTGTCTTGTCTTCAACTGAGATAATAAGAAAGGGTAAAGGCCTTTTTTTTTTAAGTTTTGAACACCACAGCAAAAAACCCCACTTCTAGGGAATACTTTCTTCTGTATATCTTCTGCTATTCTAGTAATATCTTAATTATTTATTTTAAACAACTGCTCTTTAAAAACTACCCTATGTCAGCTCCCTCAAGTGTATATGTGCTTTACAATTGCTCTTAATTATGAGGTCATATATTTCTTCCATGGAAGACTTTCTTCCGTTTATGACTCATGAAATTTGTAAGATGGATGGCATTAAAAGCAAGTTGATATTAGTTTTAGGTTTTGTACTTTAAGTTGGCCCTCTGTGTTGTTCACATAGGTTATTCAAATCCTGATCTGAATAGAAAATACTTGTTCTAACAATGGGTTTTGGTAATGCTTTTATTTGTGGTATCATACAAGCTTTGCTGCCAGCAGCGTAGCTATTTTCAAAGTGAAATGATGCCCTCCCATTTAGCTTAAGTGGAATGGAGAGGCAGATATATCTGGATAAAAACCTCTACTAAATTGAAAAGCTTGAGTAAAGGCCCAAAAACTTCATCTTTCTGTGCCTAAAACACTGAGTTTTATGCACCTTTAAAGCAGACATCAAGTTCAAAGGGAGCCCATGGCTGCAGCTGCTGCCGAGTTTCTGCACAAAAGGGTTTTGCTATGACTGCTTCATCCCTCAGCAGCCTCATTCCATCCACTGGCTCATCCACCCAAAACCTGCAAAGGCTGAACAGAAATTCTGCTAGTCCCTGTGTCAGGTCATCTTCAGGGGGAGTGAGTGGAGCTGTCCCTTAGCAACCAAAGGCTTTCATGGAGTGGGCAGTTCCTCCACTAATTAGGGATGACATGCACCTTGCCAGTGAGGCTGAGCAGTGTTTGCTGGTAAGGGAGAAATGGTGCAATAAAGAAACCCTGAGCTGCAGTGAATGCTGAAGGGAGAAGCACAGGCTCGTTCCAGCACAGCTGCTGCCTTGGTGGCAGAATCTGAACGTCTTGATAAACACATTTATCCACACAACACCCAGGTTAAACAAATCATTGCTGTTATTTCAGCTGTACAGGTAGGGATGTGCAACAGAATTGAAGCTGTGTAAGAAGGTGTGATGAGACAAGTGCTATGAGTTCTGCAATTCCTCAGTTGTAATTACAGTAATTACAACTTCTGGTAGCCTTGTCACCATCCTTTCCTCTGTCCTGCTACCTCAGTCCCTCCACTCTGTGCTCTGTGTCCCTGTGCTCTCTGCTTCTTTGCTTTCCTGCCGGGAAGGGCACTGCACTGAGTCTTCCCTGCCTTTAGCTGCTTATTTTGCTGTACACCCCAGTTCCAGCCTTTTGGTTCTTTTTTAGTGTATTTCTGATGTACAGTAGAATTCTTGCTCACCATTGAAGGATTTTTGTTTCCTGAAGAGGCAGCACTATTGCAGGGTGAACTTGGTCTTGTGCCTGCCATAATTTTGCCCTTTGTACTATAGCAAATTTTGGGCAGGATGTGGCTGTAGAAGGAAACTGTTCTGCAGTACTTACAGCACCACCAAAACGTCTACTTGTTGAAACTGTGTTACCCTGTAATTTTGGAAGTCGGGGATTAAAATTAGTCTCCTAGGTATGAAAGCTTTAATGGCTTCAGCTATTTTGCTTCAATCTTTTTTTCTCCCCTTCCTTTGACTGAGTGAAGTTTTATAACATGACTGCTTATCGGAATTTGTAACAAGGTAATATTGTAGGCAAATGAAGAGGGGTAATACCTCTGCAAGTGCTGTCTTAATGTGATGAAAGACAAGGTTTTTAAAACTCCTTTAAATAGGTATCCTGTAGGCATTTCTCCTGTCACTTTCATTCTGCTGTGTGGAAATTGTTAGCTACAAATCACCCCCTTTTTTTCTTTTAAACTTTAGGTAGTTGCTACAACATGGAGGTAAGACTCTGAAACATGTCAATTTCTGTAGCTTTATACAGTGGGAAATTCATAAGATAATATCTATATAACTTTACCATCAGAATTCCCATCCACACAGTCTCTCACTGGCATGAAGAGAAAATAATATCTTGCAGACCAAATTACTGCATATTTGTAGTTGCTTTCTGTCTCAAATGGCTTATACAATTTCTGCAATAACCAGAAATAAGGTGGCATGTTTCATAAAAGGGCTTTGAAAGCTCCTTCAAAAGTCTCCTCCAAAGCTGGGAGGCAGACAGCATGGACCCAAAGACACCTTGTTCTGTCCAATGCTCCATCTCCATCATCTCATCTCAATTTTGGTTGCTGATCTAGAAGTAGGCAGACAGATGGGTACATGACCTTTTGTTTCTTTACTGCAGTGACAGGACATCTCAAGTACTTTTGTTACATCTGTGATCTATTTACTCAGCTGAGCAACTAGTGCTTTCAAATTACCACCCATTTCCTGGTGCTTCTATATTCATGGCTAGGAAGTAAAACATATTTGTTTGGTGCTGTTGTGTTGTTGTTGATGTTTTTTTTTTTTTATTTTTGTTTGGATGTTTTGTTTTGTTTTATCCAAAACTATGTTTCCATGTACTCTCCCATCACTGAAATCAAGCTGCAGTTTTGGATGCTCAGGAGCTGTGCAACTTCATGGATCATTTCTGGTGTAAGGACAAATTGTTCCTCATTACAGAACTTCCAGCAAGGCTGCAGTGTTGCACCCTGTGACAGAAGTTTATCATCCTGCCTGTGAGATGTTAACAAAGTAATTGATGCTACAATCCCTTTAGTCCACTCCAAAATATTTTAAAGCCAGGTATTTGATCACATAAGCTGGCACAATACTCCCCCACTACAAAATCTTGCAGCTGAACATCAAGCAGGACTAATTAGCTTTCAACTATCTGAAGTTACTGGTTTTGTGATGTCTTAATTTAAGCTAGAGCTGAGGAAACAGTCTTTGTTGCTGAATCTAGTTAGGAGGAGTTGATGGAGGGGAAACTTGCACAGCTTTTATTTCATCATGACTTACTGTACAGAGCAGGATCTATACAATTATACTTGCAGAGTAGTATAGGTGTGATTTGCAGACAAAGGACATTTCCCTTCAGCATTTTCAACAACTTTTGGTAAAAATAGTTACCATCAACTCTCTGGATCTTAGAGACTTGGAAAATGAGACTGCAGCACCCAGTGCTGACATTCTTCAGAAACATCTTTGAAGGAGCTTTATGGTTTTCCTGTTTCCTGGTTTGTTTGGGTTTTTTTTTAAAGATGTTTGGTTATTGTGGAAGTGTGAGTATGTTATTGTTAAAGAAGGAAGCTGTAATCCTGAGCAGTCCTGACTGCTGTGAATGATTTTGAGTCAGTCAGACAGAGAAGTCCAATGCTTAAAGAGAAAGAGCTGCCTTCCCATAGCTTCAGATGGAGGTGGTCTCACTGTGGTGTGTGTCCTTGTAATGTGCTACATACAGGGAAGGAAGCAGGGGGTTAAAATGCTCGATTTAAATTGCACAATGTGTTGGGTTTGCATGGCCAGGTGCTGGTAGTGGGGGGACCTCAGGGGTGGCTTCCAGAAACTTCCCCCATGTCCAGCAGAGCCAATGCCAGCCGGCCCCAAGATGGAATCGGAAATGGTGATAAGGCCTCTGTGATAACATGTTTAAGAAGAAAAATAGTTATTGGGCAGAGGTGGCCAGCTGAGAGGCTGCCCAGCTCCTATGATGTTGGAAATATGCTCTCTTTTCATTTTATTTTCCCTTTATAATATTCCACCCATTTATACAGAAGTGCTTCTGAAGTGAAGTCTATGATGAGATTTTCCCACTTTGCTAGTGCATGAGGTTTTTTTCCCAGTAGGTGTTTAACATCTGTTAGAACAATCTAAATGTAATTTTTCTTTTTCATCCTCTCTGAAGTCTGGCTGCCAAACAGACATACCTATTATTCATGTGGTGTTAATCATCTGGGCTGGGAGATCTGGACCTAAAGATGAGCAGTGCAGGGAGAGCTTTGTGTGAAGAGCATGGGGGTGACAGTCACACCTTATGCTTAGCTCTGGTCACAACAGGCAGGATTCACATCAACCACCATTATATCTGCACAGCATTGACGTCTTCATTTGGGCTTCAGACAGCTGAGACACTTCACAGTCAGGGAAAAGCCGTGGATGCTCTCAGGTCATGTTTTGCCTGACCTGGTTTAGATCTGGTGGACGCTGGGACAAGATGACTCATGCCCTGCGAATGCCCATTTTTCTTACATGACTGGAAAGAGAACTAAAGGTGACTCTTGCAGATTTAGACATCAGTATTTGGTGTGATCCTTCCTAACGAGTTTAGGTGAGTTATTGTGAATGTAGCAGTATCTTTCTTCAGAAAATGAAGCAGCATATAGCAAGGAATGAAATGAGATGTAGTTTTGCATTTTCATAAAAGTACGGGCAGAAACTTGTTGGTATTTATGGTGTTCATAGTAAAAATGTAAAAAGGGGGAACTAAAACTTTTCAGTGAACTTAGAAAATGTGGGACAATTTTCAACTCTTCATTTCCTGCCTCACTTGAGACATCTTAGCAGTGTGTCGTGTTGGCTCATGCCAGGAATGGGACTGCTCTGTGGTTTTTACTGCATGCAAGGAATGTGTTTGCTTTAGCCAAAAGTAATTTTAAAAATCCAGTGGAGCTCTTTCACACCTATCTTTTAGCCATGGAATTCAGGGAATCAAGTAAAATGGGTATTCATGGGAGAGAGGGAGGGATATTACAGGTTATTTCAGAAATGTCTTTTATCCTGTTTTATTTTCTTGTCCATTTACTTGGTACTGAAGAAAATACTTTGAACATAGTGAGAAATCTGTTATTGCAGGTGTTACGTGATGGATTTGTGTCTCGTAGGATAATATCTGAGGAGGGAGAAATTTTAACAATTCTGAAGTAAAATGGATATGCCAGGAAGATTAATGAAAGTAAAGGGGCTTATTCTTAATTGATTTAAGACAAGAGATATTGCTTTCATTAACAAAATTTTTGGTGAAAATGAAAGGAAATAATTCTCTGTGGAAGGGACTAATTTGTGTGAAAATGTTGCCAACAAAGCAGCAAATGTTTAATACAAAAAAAGTATCTTACCTGCTACTCAGCCACTCTAATTACAGTAGCTTTTAGTCACCTATCAGTGAGAGATGTTAACCTTTCTTTCTCTTTAGGCAACAAGTTGAGCAAAGATTTTGAATTTATTTTTTTAATGTAGGTTCCTCTGAGATTTCTAGGTGTTCCACTGAAATCTTGGTTACGGCAAGAGGAAAAATAAGGTGCTGATTTCACTGGTACTAAGCTCTTCTCTCATATTTTTCTATGACTCCTGTTTTTTGTTCAGAGCAGGCATTAGAAAATATGACATAATTGGGTTTATGAAAATGGATTTGTTCTTAAATTTACTGTACAAGGAGAAAAGAAAATTATGGAGACTGAACATATGTATACTGAAAATGACTCCTTGATTATTGATCATTAATAAGATGTTAGTGCCAATAATGGTTGCTTTGATTGCTTTCCTGCAAGATGTGATGGGCATCTGGTTGAAAAGTTGCTGTCACTTCTGGTAAGATCACAAATCCTTTTGCCTGCTAAGTGGGCAGGTGTTGTGAATGAAGACAGAGTAGGTGAAGATTTTGGCTATTTTTTTGTTAAAATAGCTGTGAATTAAATTTATCAGGGTTTTTCATGATGACTCTGATGGTAATGTGGAGTGGTAGAGAGTACTTCTGGTTTTGTATCACTGCTTCAGAACAGCCAGCTTTTGGGGCTTGTGATCCTTATGCCCTTGCCCTTGAGGAAACCTTTCTTACTCAGATATCTTAAATTGATCAAAATGTTTGTCGCACTGGGAGTTCAGAATATTTCTTTATTATTTTGCTGGCTTGTGCAAGCTCTCCAGACATGGAAGCCTCCTGCTGGATGGATGGGTGGATGGATGCATGCCTCTGCCACTGGGGAATGCCCTGGCACCACAGGTGCTGGACTGTGCTCCCCAAGAGGCAGGAGGTGGCCTTGATCTTGTTCTCAGTTCTAGTGTTTTCTAGGGGGGCTGTCTCAGGTCAGACACAAGCTGTGGGTGAGAATGCTTTCTGTAAGGGGCATAAGCAGGGCCAGCCCTCTCCTATGGTGGGATGGACAAGACTGCAGCCAGGGAGGGACGTGGGTGCTCCCTGTACAGCCACAGCAAGTAGTGGCTGGAAGCCCCCTGTGAGGTTAAGGGGCTGGACTGGTGTTGGGGCTGCTCATATAGGTGATGGTGTCCATGGGAAGGGGGCTGCTTGCCTCCACACACCAAGAGAAGAGGAAGAAGTTCTCAGTTCGGTGTGAATCCTGTCATACTGCTGGTTTTGTTGAGAAAATGCAATATTTTTAATTCAGGGTTGTCACCAGTTTGATTAATTAGTGGGATTACTTGCAACTGAGTTTTATTCATATCTAGACTTTCTGTAATCCTTTATCCTATTACAGATGTGTATTTGATTAGCTTCCTACTTCATAAAGCTGCTTGTGCAACTGTTTCTAAGGCTGTATTTTGAGGAAAAAAAACCCCTGGCAAATCACCTCATTGCAGTTGCATGGAATTACACAGAAGATCCTTAGGGACTGAGCCCTTCTCTATCCACTACATAGAAGATGGATTTTTGTGATCCATCTCTTCTGATAAGCCATGCAGACAGTTAAACCTTGTTCTGGAGCTCTGTAAATGATGGAAAAATCATGATGGGAAAACCTGGCATGTGGGACACACAGGCAGGGGTTTGGTGGTAGCACTTCTGTGCCTCTCTAGGTTAGAAATGTTTAGGTTTTGGAGCTGATCTCAGATTTGATCTTGAGAATCTGCAACCAGAGCCTTCTGTTGGTTCCTGTTCTAAGTTTTTTTTTCTAGTAGAAATATGAGCTCTTTCCCAATGCACATGTTACAAATGTTGTGACAGTGTGAACCTGCATACTTCTGAATACAAATGCTTTCAAACCAGTACTTTGTATTGTTTGTGAAGACCATGTATCCTCTCATAGTCTTTATAATTACAGGTTATACATACTTGCATTGGCATTGCTGCTGTTGTGCTTTCTGCTTATCTAATTGGAATTTAGCAGGGAAAAAAAAGTAGGGATTTAGTGGGCACTGCAGCCAGAAGGTGCCAATCTCTTAATAGTGGAGCTCAAGCTATTTCTATTTTTATACTAGGTTAGTGTGGCGGCTTGACCCCAGCTAGCCACCAAGCTCCCACCCACTAGCTTGCTCATTCCCCACAGCAGGATAGGGAAGAGAACTAGAAAACTAAGAGAGGGAAACTTGTGGGTCAAGATAAAGAGAGTTTAATAACTGAAAAAAAAAAGCTGTGTGCAAGCAACTTGAAGCAAAGGGTTCATTCATTATTTCCCATCAGCAGGTAGGTGTCTAGGCAGTTGTGCCTTATCACATATGGTGGCTGCTTGGGAAGCAAAGTGCTGTAACCACAAATGCTCCTCTCTCTTTCCTTTCCCTGAATTGTAGTTGCTGGGCACAATGAGAAGTGGGATATGGGATATCCCTTTGGTCAGTTCAGGTCAGCTCTCCTGGTTGTGTTCTCTTCTGGCATCCCTGGGGACAGAGTAGGATGGAGAAGCCTAACCTCAAATCCCCTTTCCTGCTGTGCTGCTGAGCAATAGCCAGGGCACTGGTGTGTATTGACATGGCCTTAGACCTAAATCCAAAACACAGCATCCTGCAGGCTGCTATGAGTAATGTTAGCTCAGTCCCAGCCAGACTCAGTAAATTATGTACTCTAATTGTGCAGTTCTTTTACTGTCTGTTCATCACAGCTCTACCTGGTAGTTTGGCTTTCCTGCACTTCTGTGCACATTCAAAGCTCAGTCAATGTTTTCTGTTTCCCTCCTCAGAAATTACTTGCCTCTTTCCTTCGGGTTATTTCAGTAACAGATTCCAAGCTCTCCATGCCAGTTGCTGCTTCTCTGATCAAGCTGTACCCACTGAGGAAGGAGAGGATGTGTCTGATAATTCCAGACAGATGGGGTGGTCTTGTCACGGAGGTTACAGAGAGTGGCAACCAAGCAGATTAAACTTGATGAAGTCATTGACAGACTCACACAATTAACATACTGATGCATATCTTTCTTGCTTCCATCTGCCAGCATGCCTAATTCAGTTCATTACTGTGAAATTCACTTGACATCCCAGGCTGATTTTTTACCATAATTTACCTGCTGTGCTGCTCAAGCTTTTCTTGAAACAAACCCTTTGAATCAAAGCTATTTGTGTTCTGTGCCATGATCATTTCATCTTTAGAAGAAGTTTTACAGGCCTTAAAATTGCAACAGCAATGAGCTTAGTATTACAGTAGCCAGTGACTTAAAGGTATTCAAGTCCTGTCAGATATTAATCTTCATAAATGGGAGTAGTCATCATCCTAATGGTTTTAAGATTTTTCTGGTAGTTTTGAAACCATTAAGTACTAGCACTGATGTTGCCCATGGAGCATTAGCTGCTGCCAGGATGGTCTGACCAGAATCGTGAACTAATCCTGGAGCAACTTGTTGTTCATATGCAAGGTGAAGCTGGGTCGCTGCTGCTCTGAAGAACCCTCTCACACAAATTCTTGACTTATTCCTTGTGCTTCGAGTGCAGTGAAATCCAAAACTGCAGTGGTACAAAATAAGTTGGTTTGTTAGACCAGTTGTAAATAAGCATATTTCCAGTTTCAAGCTGTGCTGGATTAAGTTTCACGTTTTCACTGAGATCCTTAATTGCAATCTCTTTAAATGATACATTGTTGCTTAATAAGAAACACTGATAAATACATGATGTTGATCAAGAGCTGCTGGCTTGTTTGGGAAACACTTGGTGATATCACTGCTTGGTAAGTCCTCAGGGAGCAGTGCAGCCAGGGATGGCTTAGCAGGAGTTTGCTTTCACCTGAATTAGCTGAAAGCCTCTAGAGAAAAAGGCCAAACCTTTGGGAAATGATTATTTCCTCTTTGCAGTGTCTTTGTCTCTCTGTGGAGCTGGGCTGAGAGCATATGTCTGTCTTTATTTCAGGTATTATTTTGGTATTTAAATGAATCCCCAGTAATACTGGTTTCATTCATGGCTCCAGCTCACAGGCACAAATGGTGAGGGCAGCTTTGGGGATTGGGTGGCCTGTTCAAAGTCCTTGTTAGGCTCAGGACCTTGCAAAATGGGAAAGAAACCTTTTCCTTGGCTGTTTGCATAGGACACCCCAGGAGTCACACCATGTGCCTGAGAGCAGTGTCCAAACAACTTTTTGAACTCTGTCAGACCTGGTGCTGTGAGCACTGCCCTGTGGAGCTGTTCCAGTGCTCAGCCACCTCCTGGGTGAAGAGCCTTTTCCTGATATCCAACCTAATAATTCTGTGATTTCCCTTTTTACTTTCTTTTTTATTAGTGGCGGGGTTTTTTTGATTTTTGGTTTTTTAAAATTTAAACCTAAGACTTCCCTGTAGCCCAAGAAGTTCCTTTTTTTTCTAAACATGGCCAAGTCAGAACTCAGCTACTGGGCCTTCAATAACGGGAGAACTTTTCACTAGTAGGCCAATGCCTGGCTTGAAGTTAGGACAAACTTCTGGGTTTTAATGTTATGGGTTCTTGAAAATGTCACTAAAATGTTCACAAAAATTCATACCTTTACATGTCAGTGGTTTTGAATGGAAAACTTTCACCCTGAACATATCAGAGCAGGTCTGCTGAAAGTGTCACAATGGAATAGAAGTGCACAAATGAAAGTTTGTTCAAGTAGTCAGTGGCTTTGTCCTTGTGGAAGCTGGGGCTGTGGCCCTGCAGCCTTACAAGAGGACTTGGAACTGCCTGCTCCTGGTATGAATTGCTAGAACTTTGTGTTCAAACAGTTCTGCTCCTCAGTGCTGCCCTTACTCTTACATTGTCTCAGAAATATGAAAAAAAAATCTGGAGGAGAAAAATAATGCCAGTATAAATAATTTTTAGAAATTTTTACACTCTAGGGTCCAGGCAGAGCAGCTGATGTCTGACTCTGTGGTTACTTAAAATTCCAAGCCTTACAGATGCAGAATAAAGCTTAATATAATAAGGGGAAAAGAACAGAAGATCGTGTACAGGTGGTGGATTAATTTGAGTAGTTATCCTAACACAACAATTTTATGGCTTCCATAATCTTAATTTCTTTTGTTTTGCCTTTTGAATCATAATCAGGGAACATCCGGGCCAGCCCATGTGTTAGATGGATCTCTAATGAAAAGGAAGAGAAGCATTTGGAGGTTATTGAAGGAATTAGAATCTCACTTTTTCTCCATTGTGTCAGATACCTTAAATCCACAGAAACTTTGGCTTTCTGCTGTACAAGACAGTTGAATGGCAAAACACCAAAGTTATATTTGTGAATGCATTATAAATACCCAGATAATTTCAGGTTAGGGAAGTCCCTCCAAATTTACCTCACAATTAGTAAGCTACTTTTTATTTTGGTTTTCAGGCTCACAAACCACCTTGCAGATGTGTGGAGTGAGATGCTAGCTTGAACTCTGCTCTCTGGAGAGTCTCCTGCAGAAAGCCAAACACTCACCTTCCCCTGCCTAAATTAGGAGACTGAGGGTGAGTGCTTGTGCAGTGGCTCCTAACTAAACTTGGTGAAAGAAATTGTATGAGAAGATTCAAGCTTAGAACTGCTCCATTTCAATTCAGCTTCCTAAATTTGAGGAAGCAAAAAACCTTCACAGATAAATCATGCTAAACATTTAGTTGCAGAGCTTTTAGGAGTCCTAATGGTAATCCAAAGCATGAGATTAAAACATTTGCTCCATTAGTACTTCTTTCATTCTGATTTTTAAAAAATATTGCAGTTGGGGTCAGCTTTCAGACTTTGCTGATAGTCTGTCAGGAGTTTTATCTTAGATAATCCCAAATCTTTAAGGATAAACTGTTAAGTAGAAGCAAACAAGGAGAAAGATGGAATTAAAGGTAACATCAAGCCATGTGCTCCTTTATAGTATTCAAAGGATCTGTTTCAATTTTGGGTTGCTTTATATGTCTGATTCCAGCTGGGCTACTAATGTGCCCATATTTCTAAAAGGGGACCTGCCTTTGAAGGGCAGAGCCACAGATCATGGGGGAGTTAGGCTGAGGATGTTTTATAGCTTCAGGGAAAGCTTCATTGGGAACTACATTACATGTTGCTTTGCTTTTTGTAACTTTTCAGTAGCTGGTCTCTGTCTGATATGAGAAAGTTTGGGCCCAAACCTCATGTTTTCTGATTACACACCCTAGGGGAGTGAGGAGAAGGGAGTACAAATGGAATAAGAAAACTGGTGACCTGCCAGGTTTATTCTAGATCAGTGTGATGAACATGTTGCTCTTGCTCCTATGTCTCCAGCTGGATTTTGCATTGATGGATAACCCCAATACTGCCTGAAATCCCGTTGAGTAGGGAAATCTCCCTTTTTGTGTCCAGTGGCAAATGACACCAGAGCAGGCAGAGATAGGTTGGATGTGTACAGAGTGCACTGGCTCATCTCATTGTTTCTTAACTCAGCTGTAACTTCCTACTAATAAAGAAAGAAGAAAAAGGGAGTATGTCCAAGGGATGGTTGAGGAATATCAGCAATTGTTCCTTTTTCTGCTTCTATAAAGATGGTTGTGGATACAGGTTTCCTCTCAGGAGTTCTCAGCGTATATTCTGTTTGGATTTGGGAGATACCTTTTGGCTTGTACTCTTTGCCTTATGTGCTGGCTGTTTGTGTTGTCTGTCAAACAAACACTTTTCTGCTGTTTTGAGATGACTTTCAGCTGGTATATATTGCACATTTTTTTTCTGAGGTGATTCTCTACCACAATGGAGGCTATGCTGTTTGCCTGGAAATGTTTGTTCTGGAAATGATGTTATATCAAATTTGCTCCAGCCTGAGTTTGTGTTTGTACATGTTTAGCAAACACCTGGCTCTAAGTGCTCCAACTAAGGCTATAAAAAAAAATCAACACACTTTATTTCTGACAGAAATTAAATATACTGATAATCTCTAAAGACCCTATTCTGCCTCTTGACTTATGTTACTGTTATTATTGAAATAATTTTAGATATGGTGCTCATTGTGATCAGAGATGGTACAATCTGGGCATAAACCAGAATTTATTAAACAGTATCTGATTTGGCTTTGCATGTGAATAAGCTTTGGACTGGTTTATCAAATGAAAATAAATGACAGCATTCGAGAAACTGAAAACAGGAATTTACTATAGTAGAAAGAAATTTGGAAACAAGAGTAGGCATGATTATTTCATGTGGATTTTATTCTCTTCATCAATGCCAATGTTACTATCCTCCTAGCAGGGGGAAAAAATATTAATTTGGTGGTAGATGTAGCAGAGCAACCAACAAGCTTAGGACAAATAAATAGGTGTGTTATGTAAAGGATTACCCAGGGTTCTGCTTCTATTTATGACATTTGGTCTGTGAACTCCAAGTGGTACAGCAGTGAGCTCTGATGCATTTAAATTATTCTAGGTTACTTAACATTAACATTTTTGTAGTGGCATTTGGGACAGTTCTGCAAGAATAAACATCAGCTTTATACAGTCAGTCTCAGGTAGTTATTGAAAAGGTATTATTGTAAAGTGACTAAGATTTTTATGAAAATTTCATTATTTTAACTATTTGTCATATTTTTCTACTATTTCAAAGTATCACATTACTCAATAACTATTCTGAGAATAGTTTTATAAGAGAATTGCTATGACTCCCTTTTTCTCTCTGTGCAGTGTTACATTCTCAGAATATCCTCTGACTGAACCTTTGTTTTGATTATTGTCTCACAGTTCAAATTCTCATTTAATAAAAAATGAAATTGCAAAAAGGAAAGAATAACTTTTTCTAGAAATACCTTTGGACTATTTAATTTAAAAAATTACTTGTGCCCTATGAAAAGCGGTCCACTAATTATCTATTACCACATTAGAAACTGAATGCTGTTCAAAACCAGGTGACATTTTTGTAATATAAAGGCTAATATGTATGAGGTAAAATCTAGAAATCATTTTGGCCAATATTACAAAGTATATAATTTAGATAATATTTCTAAACACACTAAATTGTGTTTCAGCTATGAACACTTACTCAAAATGAAAAAAGTAAGACAGTGATCACTTGGAAGCTTTCCTGCCTTGAGATTGGAAGATAGAGATATCATGTGTTATGTTATTAATTTGTCTCTGAGAAAGTCATCATTATAGAGTTAAGGCAAAATACAGCTGCCAAGGGTATTGCAAACTTCATTCATCAAAAGCTTTTTTGCATCCTGATTTTCATGCTGCTTATGAGGTGAATTACTCCTGCTTTATTTTCTATCTCTGTTGTGAACTAAAAGTTAACAAAAATCCCATTCTTATTTAGCAATATCTTTATAGCTGTTGTCCAAAACTAAGCCATCAAACTCTTGTTGATATTTGCAAGAATGTAGGTGAATGAGCCTGTACTATTTTGAGAGAGGCTTAAGCTGGGATTCCTACATTGCTTTTTTTTGGCTTTCTAATAATCATTTCACTTGAAATGTTTACCAGTTGTTCAAACAGGACTAGGCATAATAGTTCTATAAATATAATGGATCATGTCTTGAATCCTACAGAGCAGCTGTTCATGGCTGTATGAATAATTTACTGCTTAATTACACATATTTCTTTAAACTACTAATTCACAGCAGTTTGTTGTAAAGCCTTGAGTGTAATACCACATGACACTGACTCAAAGATCACAGGACTTTCTGAGACATTTGGAATGTTTTTCTTGCTGGTGCCTTTATTTAGGAAAAGGTAATCCAGGGTTTATTTCTATCTTTCAAGAAGCCAAGACTGATTGTGTGACTTGTTTCTACCTTTCGTCTCCAGCTGTCACCTACTGAAAATATTGTAACCCCAGTAAAATAAGTTGAAAGATAACTTCTGGCAGCTATAGTGCAATCTTTTTCCCCCCTTTCAGTTGTAATTTATCCAACTGGAACTATTCTGTCATTAAAAAAACTTAAGAAATAGAACTGTCTGGATAACAATGTGAAAAATTCTATTTTAATTGCTGTCAGTCTAAGTTTAAATTAGGTGAACAGACTGCAACATTTTTCTCATCCCCCTAACACATACACATAGGTTTTAATCCACTGGTGGTAATATTCTGAGGCATTCCTATAGCTAAATTGTTTTCTCAGACTTCCACTGCCTTCTTCCCACTCCTCTCCCCTTCCAACCAGCTTGACAAGGGAAAACTTTCTGAACCTTTCTAAAGAAAAGCCAAAGAGTCAAATTATGTGTTAGATAAGAGTAGGTAGTTGTCATGTTGCTCTGGCACATCATATTAAAACATGGAGGATTTTTCTGAAATGGGAAAAATGGTTTGCATGGAGATTTATTGAGCTGAAAAGAGATTTGCTCATGTCTATTATTACATGACTATTTGTGCCAAGAAAATGATTGTGAAGGACTTGTTTCCCATGAAGAATACAAAAGCCTGAGAAATCATCTGTGTATGTAACTATATTTCCAGTGGTCCATTTGCATCTCAGTGACATCAATGTGTGGGAAAAAGCACTAGTCTGTACTCTAACAGAAAATTTCCCGAAAGAAAAGCAAAATTAGAAAAGATGTCTGCAGAATGATGTTGTCCCCCTCTCGCTGTGCTGCTCACATCCAAAATGAAGGACTATGTTGCGTTAGGAGGTGTATTATGTTCACAATTGTTGGTGATGTCATTATTTATAACAGAGCTAGTTCACAAAATTGGTGGTGGTTTCTTGGGTTTTGGCTTTGAAATTATGGTCTTGAAATGAGATACAAAACAGCTTTATTTGCTGTTTGAAGTAGAAATAACAGGGTTGTTACCTTGCTGAAGCTTTCCCAGGTGCTCAGGTTTTCAGCTCAACGCCCAAGGGCTTCTCATTGCTATGCCAACTGTGGTGATACCTCCAGTAAATTAATGAATAATGCAGCTCTTACAGGTGCACCAGAGAATTAGTGGAGTTGTTAAATTAACAAATAGGAAAATATTCTGGCTTATGGCAGTGTTGAACTGTTGCTGAATCTGTGTGTGTATCTCTTCCCAGTTTGCTCCCACCTACTCCTGGCCCGGAGTTGTCACAGATCTTGCCTGAAGGGTGTAGCAACAGTCTTTAGAGAACTGCTCCATGTGCACATTGAGATTTCCATAATCAAAGCCACAAGCCCTTTCCAGATCTTTCTTCTGCTTTCTGACCCTGTTACATGCTGTTTCGTTTCCACAGGGCAGATATTTTGGAGCTTTTATGTGTCTCAATCCAGGAGGCAAAAAACTCCCACCCTGGCATTCACAATGCTTCATAAGCACCTGATCAGTTCTGTGACATCTTATTTATGCAAATTTTATGTGCAGTGTGGCTAGTTACTTAAAAAATGGTGAGTTAAAAGCCATGAATGTTGTTTTGACTGGAAGCTTTGGTATTTCAAAACTAATTATTCTCAAATTTGAATTAAAATTTTGACCTTTACTAGGTGGAAATAAAAATTATTTTCTTCTTGATGAAAAGCCAGCAAACTCCGGTTTGCTGTCAAATTAAAATGCTTTGGGTTTCATTTGATTTTTGCATGCAACTTCCTAATACTTTATGTATCTATTGTTTTACTCTGCCTAATTCTGTATCATTAGCTAGGTTTAATTTCCAGAGGTGCACTTTGGTGTATATTTATCCTCACACACTGTAAGCAGTTTAAAGGGGTACTCTGTAAGAGTTAGCATTTTGTGGAAAATTACTATTTTTGTGGAGTTCCCATCTGCCCTGTGAAGACACAGCAGAAAATGGGAAAAGGTTCAAACCTCCCCAATTATTTCTTATAGCCCAAGTCTTTGTAAGTTAGATTCAGCATAATTTATATCAAGTCATGGAATGCTGATGTCACAAATGTCCTATTGTCACCGAGTAAGTTCTTTTTTGTAATTTCAGCTGAATTTTAATCCATATCTTTCTCATTGGCTCTTTCAGATAAACCCAAAGGAGCAGCTTCTTACCAATGTATAATTTAAGAACTGCACTTTCCATCTGCTGTAGGAGATGGCAATGTTTATATTGATTATACATTGAGCAATATAAACACAGTAACTCTTGCAAAGCTGTCTTTAAATAAGTAGCATTCTCAAAAGTGAGCAGAACTAGATCATGGTATGATGTGATAATATATGCAGTAAAATAGAAAAAAGAATATGGCATACTTTAGGCTGAAGGAATGAACTTTGAATTTAAGAAACAGTGTACTGGAAAAAGCATTTCTGTGGTAAGACCACTTCCAATTTTTATTTTATGTTTTGAGCCTTCAATCATGCTGGCTACTCCCAACATTCATTAGCATTCACTGAATTTGTTACTGGTTCTTTTTTGATTTGGTATGATTCAGAAGTTTTCTGAATAGTTGCTGTTTTACATCTTGCAAAAAAGAATTTTAAAATTGTTGTGATGGTCTTAATGATTTATAACATATTGGTGGAATTTCTTAAAGCATTCTGATTATTTGGGCTCACTAAAAAAGTTGCTTCTGTAAAAAAGTTCATGCAGAAAAGTTATTTTCTTTTAAGGATACTGTTGTGATTTCCATGAAATTCAGTTGACAGGTATTTTGGAAGAGATTTTAGTTCAAGCTCAAGGAATTTAGATTTGCGAGTTTAGATATTTTTAGTCCCACTAAATGAGCTGGAAGCTCTGCACTTGTAATGTACTCCCATGGTGTCCAGGTCACCCTTTAGTAAGGAGTTAATTTTTTAATAAAAATTTGGAGAAACAGCAGTGTGGCAGTAATGAGGAAAAGGCATCAAAGCCACGTACAAAAGTACGAAAGCACAAAAAATCTGCAAGAGAAGTGAGACGGTCTCAAGGAGCTTGTGCAGCTCTGAGACCAGGGCTGAGAGGCGCTGCGTGGGATAAATGCAGCAGAGGTGAGAGATGTTATGAGAGCTGCTGGCTGTGCTGGCAAACATTGTCAGAGAGAGATAGTAAAGGTTAGTTTTGAGGAATAGGATTTCTGTTTCCTAAACAACAAGGTAAATAACTCCTGTAAAGCAACAATGTTGAGCATTCAGTGGCTGCCACTGTGCAGCTTTGGCACTTGGATCACAAGGAGCCAGCACTTGAAATAATCCACTATGTTTTCAGGGGGACAAACATTTTGAAAAATGTGGAACTCAGGTAGAAATATTAGCAATGTTTTCATTCTTCCCCTAATGGGTAGTGAGTAACAAATTCAACTTCCTTGCAAGGAAGCTCCCATCTTCTCAGCCTCAAAATGATTCTATAGCTCTGTATTTTAAAGGACTTGCTATGAATTTAACCTGGTATTTAATTCTTAAAATGTGAGATTAAACATTTCCTAGTGTCTCACAGGCAAGCTGACGCATAGATTTTCCACAGTCTGGAAATACCAGACAAATATCATTGGCCTGAATCTGGGGAAAATTTACCTGACAGATTTTGCTGTATGTAGCAGCCTCGCCATGGATTATCTGAAGTACGATTCTTGAAGTTCCTTGGAGTACTCTTATTCCTTCTTTTCATTTTAAAATGAGTTAGCAAGGCTGATGTTGTTTAATTTTTGCTGTGAAAACACGGTTCATTGTGATGTGACTGATCAGAGGCATGATGTATTGCAATTATTTAGTAAAAGATTTAATTTTTGTTATATGTTGCTGTGTAACTATTTTGCAGATGCCTTAAAATCAAGCTATGGGCAGACAGGTGGCCTATCTGCTGGCATAATTTTTAATGAATTGCAGGGTCTGTAGGCCAAGATTAGACCAGCCCAAGCCTAAATGTGTGATAACATGCTGACAAGGAGAAAATTGATGTTTGGGAGTGCATTACAATGTGTGAAAGGCTGGTTGAGATGTAGGTGGGCTGTGGTGATGCTGGGGTTTGGGAGCGACAGTTCACACTCACTTTTCACCCAGTGCTGGTCCTGCGTCTACCCTGGGCTGGCTGCTTGTGAGGTTGGCTGTGGTTTCCTGGATATTTGAGAGAGTTTTCAAGTGTTTCTGGTGTATCTGCCAACAGCTGAGCAGTGCCTGGCTGAAGACTGTGCAGGCCGTGTGGGGCTGGGCTCTCTTCTGCTCTGCCAGGTGTTTAGGTGGAAATTCCAGGGGGAAAGGTCAGTGAGAAAGGAGGATGGGAACAGAGGGAAGGGGGTGATGGGGCAGAGGAGGGAGGAATCAGAAGAATCAAGGTTGAGGGATGCAGGGGAAGCACGGTGACCACTCAATCTCCTGCAGTGCAAGAAGGCTCAGATGTGCAAGTGCAACATGCTCAGGGAGGAAAATGGAGTGTGACTGACCACAGCTGTTCCAGAAAAAAACCCAAGCCACCTTCACAAAAGTGCCAAAAACCCACCCCAAACCAAAACCCCCAAGCCTCCAGACAGAAAAGACTTCAAACCAAGTAACCAACCAGTAAAAAACCCAACCTGTACTGAACTTACCTTAAAAGAGAGGGAACCAGAAGGTGGCCTTCGTTTCAGAATGACCAGCTACGTCCTTTGAGTGGCTCAACTGATTGTGCAAATATGTTTGCCCAAGTTAATTGAAAGAGCCACTCAGCTCAGCATGGAGGCAGTCTATACTTTGCTCAGCTCAATAACAGGGAATGAAAACTAAGTGACTGGCAAAGAAAAGAAGTCCAGCATCAAGATGATCAGCATACAAAGGCTGCTAACGACAATTGATTTATATTGATTGAACTGTAAGGATCAATTTTTGTTGCATCTTTGTGATTTCAGTATGTTGATGTATTATACCACATCAAAATACTATAAGTTAGTACATATCTATCTATATCTGTAAGTTAGTACATTTCAGGGGTTCAGCCTTAAACCCTCTGTGTGCAGAAAGTTTTAAAGGAATCCAGTCAGGGTTCCTTTTGGAACCCTGGCTTGGGAAGACATGGAGGCTGTTGTACACTCAGAGGAAGGTAATTGCTGTTCAACTTTTCTGTAACTGTGTTTTCCTGTAAATTGCCAGTGATCTTTCTGGGGATTGTTGGCTCATTGATCATATTTGCTCCATTTGGTTTCTATATTACCTTAAATTACATTGATTTTTACTTATTTCTCATTTAGATCAAATCAGAAACCTTTAATATGCTTATGGAGAGGCTTTCTGAAATCTGATGCTGATCTGGGTTAGGCTACAGATTAATCCTCCTCCTAAACACACTAAACATTAGTGAAACATCAATGAAAATTAAATTAATCTTACCAAGTGTGGCCAATTTTTAGGAATTTCTGAAACCTTTTATATGTGAAGGAATAGTTTCTTTTAAAATCAATTCAGCAGAGCAAATAAGTGTTTATTTTATACCAGACTCTTCTTTTATTCAGCAGCTTGCTTTCCCTGAAGCTTCCCATATTTTTGGTCTTCATTTGGAATATAAATCATATAGTAAACAAGAGACGTTTGGTTTTTTTTCCCCAGCTGCTGTGCAGGTCTCAAATAGTCATAAAAGTCTATTTATCAGTGCAGTGATGCAGGACAGTGGCATATATCAGCCAACTGAAACCCCTGTTCTGGCTTTTTTCCTACAAAAGGGGCTAGTTCCAAAAAGAACAGAGACAGCTACCAAGCCTCTAATTCCTCCTGTCTGGGAAGGGAACAGTGTCATGAAGAGGAAGAATAAGAAATAAATTTTCCACTTGTACCATTATTTTAGACAGGACTGCTTTTTCAGTGAAAGTGGAGAAGGGCTATGGAGAGAAAAACACATTAAATTCTCAGGGATGGCTATCAGGAATTGTGAGCTTGGGTGCTCAAATGACAGGCATAACTTGATGGTATAGCTTAGCTCTGAGTATGATTGACATGCAGTTTGAGATAAATGCTGAAATATTTGTTTCTGAAATGTAATACAGAACTTCAGACCTAGCAAACTGATCTGGATTTACATGTAGTTATAGTCTAAATTAAGTGCTCTCTGGCAGGACTGAAACAACTATGGTCTACAATTCTATGAAATTTGGGTGCTATCACCTATCCTGTTTAGAGATGGGTGTTTTAAAAATGGAGGATTGAGGCAGAGAGGGATCCAACTTATTTACCTTTAGGTTTGAGATAATGTAATTATAGAAATTATTTTAAGACTGTGTACGAATTTTTATCCATTTGTATGCAGGCTTAAAAATTTGGAATATATGAAATACTGGCTCATTTTAAGGCTCTGTCACGCTTTAAATGAACAATAAATTTCATCAAAGAAGATTGATTTAAATGGAAATCAATATATGAAAATGAGTCCATACACAAATGCCAATGCCCATTTTATCTTTGCCATGAAGGCTTTTATTGCGTTTGTGGGGTGCCCTATGGCAGGAAGGAATGATACATCTGACTCTATGTTCTCAGAAGGCTAATTTATTACTTTATGTTACTATATTATATTAATGAATACTATACTATACTGAAGGATACAGAAAGGATACTTACAGAATGCTAAAAAGATAATAATGAAAACTCACTACTCTTTCCAGAGTCTCGACACGGGTTGTCCCTGATTGGCCCATGAGTCAAAACAAGTCACACGAGAACCCAATGAAACAATCTCCAAACACATTCCACACGTGAGCACAACACAGGAGAAGTGAATGAGATAAAAATTGTTTTCCTTTTCTCTGAGGCTTCTCAGTGTCCCAGGAGAAAAATCCTGGAAGAAGGGATTTTGCAGAGAATGTGAATGCCACAGGCTTTAGGCTCTCACACAGATGCCATTGAAGGTCCTGAGATAAATCTTCAACTTGCCAACAGACTGTGCCACTGTATGGGATGGCTTCTACACTTGGCTTTATCATGGCCAAGAAAAGGCTGAGGAATAGGTTTCCTTCTCTCCCAGGTGCTGCTGACAAGGGCTCTGCGTAAAAATAGGGCTTTCCTGACCATCGTGGTTACTATGCCCTGCTAGCTGGTGTTCATCCTCCAGCTCTAATTCCAAGGTGTGGGGGCTTCAGGCCAGGCTTATGGTAGTGTAAGTTTTTGGTTTGATGATAAAGGAGAAAGAAGGGATTTTACTTTTCTTTGTGGTCTGGGAAGCACTTAGTTTGGGGTGCTAAAATTGTGAAAGTGATGTTTATACAATCTAATCTGTTTTCAGAGAAACGGAAGCCAAAGTATATCCAATAACTTCAGATGGTGGGCCTGCGTCACTGGAAATAATTGCTTTTCTGTTTTGCTGTAGGATGGAAGAGCAGCTGCATTGAAGTGCTGGGTAGCTGATTGAAAAGCAGCATATGCTCTGTAATTTATATCTTCTTTAAGCAACTGGTTGTGCAAGATGGTTTGCTGTTTGGCCTGTCTCATTTTAATGACAGCAGCAGAGAGTAACGTGTGTTGAGGTTTTGATTAGCTGTGCTCTGAATATGTTCTCAGAGTGCAGTTTTTTGTGCTGTTTGCATTTACATGGGCTCAGGAGGAATTGCTTTCTGAAGCTGCTCTCCCTGCAGCTCATACAGAACATCAGTGTGTGTGAACTGGTGGGACTTGGCCACCTCTTTGCCACCAGCCATGAGTTGGTCATTTTCTCATGTTTTTATGATGAAATTTAGCTTTTCATAAAAGCTTTTTGGAACAAAACAAGTCAATCTGAGCATGTAGATAACGCTGAGAGCAGTTATTAGTGGTGTTAGTTTGCCTCGAGTAGCTTTGCCCTGTGAACCAGACTCCAACATTGCACACAGGTTTTTTTTTCTGTCAGAATGAGTCTTTCCTCTTTCATCTTGAGCCATATCAGGGGGAATTTGACAATATACATTACCATATACATTCTTGTAGAAAAATCAGTGACAGCATAGTCTAAATTTAATCTATTGAATTTCTCATTTTTTAGGCATATGAGCTGCACTTTTCTCCTGATAATCTTTTGCTTCTCTTTTTGAGAGATTTCATTTCCTTTTGTGGCACTCCCTGTAGCAGGTAATATGTCAAAGGACTTTCCTCTTGGTCGTTTTTGTATTTCCTTCACAAGATCAAGAGTGGTTGTTGTCTGTGAACGATTTTGAATAGAGTAGCCTGATTATGACAATTGAATTTCCTGTAATACTAAATGTATGTCATTAAAGGCCCAAGGGGCTACTCTGAAATGTGAAGGGATATTTGCAGCTCAGAAAAATATCTCCAGTCCCAGACGACTAACTGGTCTCTGCCAGCAGCAGTGTAATTAATGACACTCCTAATTGTCCACATGTATGATGTGTCTGGTGGGATCAGCAGAAATCAGGGCTCCTTGTTTGCTGAAGAGACAAGAACTAACTTAGGATTTAATTGCGTCTCGGCAGTTTCAAGTGGAAAAAATAATAAACATTACGTCTTAGAATGTTTTTAACCTGGAGCTATTAATGAATAATGTTGTTATTATGAGATTTTTTCACTAAACTTCATTTCATCATGTTCTTGAGCCTGTTTTTTTACTGATTAACTGGTAAGGAACAAGTTCAGAAAGTGAGAAATCTTCAAAACATGCTTGAAATAATAATGATGTACCTTTGAGGATCTGTTGAAGTCAATGCAAGGATATGACAGAGTGGCATCTTTTATTTGCATAATGCTGATTTTATTAAAAAGAAAAAAATATTTCTGGCTAATTAGAAGTGTGAACATCAAGTAAATCCATGAAGGATGTAATTTGATTGGTACTGTTAAAATTAAAATGCTTTCCTTTTGTGGAACAAATGGGATATTGGATATTTTTGGATAGTGTGGGACTACAACTGAATTACTTTGAAGACCTGCTTCACATAATGATCAGCCACTTGCTTTCAAGTTACAGCAGTAAATTTTTGTCATATATTTGCAATGCTCTCAAAAAGGGTGAAAAAGGCTCCAATAGAGAACCAGTTGTCTTGAACACAGTATCACCTCCTTATTGATCAAATTGCTAAACCATTACTGCAGCCATTGGAAACTGGCAGTATGATATTTGAAATGTGACCTGAAGTACAGCAAAGGGCTTTTTGAGTTCTAAGTTGAGCTGTCTTACTGAGGCATTGGAAAGATTTTATCACTTGAACTGGGAATTAGGCTGAAGCCTGTTCATACAGGGGTGGGTTCAAAATGAGAGAGCCTCCTGAAGTGCTGTGGGAAATATCTGTCAGGACTCTGTTTCCTAATGATTCATGAGGAACAGTTAACGCCCAACTACTCAAACTTTTCACTCTTTGCAGTCCTTTGAAGTGATCCCTTCACTGATTTAGTGTGAGTGAGTGCCAGAAGAGAGCTACACCTTCCCAAATTGTCCTTGACCCACAGCACAGTCTGGTTCTGGGGGTCTGCAACAATGGTGTGAACAATCAGCAGGTCCTGAGCAGGTTTTGTTCAGGTGGTTGCTTCTCTTCTCATAATGAAATTCCCCTTTTGACTTGCCTACACTTAGTTCCTATTTTTAAACTTAGGATAGCATTTTATCAGTACAGATGGAATAGATTCCATTCTCTGTATTCCTCAGCCTATTCTATGTCTGAGTGAGCAGTCTGTAGGATAAAGGCACAACACAAGTTTGTGGCAAGCAGAGCTGCATCATGCATGGTCTCTAGACAACAAACACATAACTGAAGTTACTGGGACAAGAAGGTAACATTTAAATCTCCTTCTCTAAAAGGCTTAACATTGTGAGGTTTGCTGCATCTTCTGATAAGCTGCTTTCACTGGCAGAACAGAGACTTGTCTCACACAGATTTTGGCGCAAAGTTATTTTGGGTCTTGAGCTTCAAAATCTGAAGTGCAGGGTACTGCCTTGGAATTCAGTGACACTTTGTGAGTGAAATGGAGATTGTGCTGTTGGATTTCATGAGAAGATGTAGTTTTGCTGTTTAAGTGATTAAGTTGGAAGATTAGAGAGTACCTGTCTTTTTTTGGTGTTGGGTGCTGTTGTGTGTTTAATGTGCTCCGTGACAGTGTAAGATAATGGCCTTCTGCTTTCTATGACTATTTAAATCTGAAGATAGCAAGAGTAATGGAATAAATGAACAGTGAGAGAAAAGGATTGACAGTAAAACAGGAAGGAGAGAACTTTGTGGCACTGTGTACACTTTATCAGCATAACAGGACCTTGCAGGGCCATTGCATGGCTCAAAAGAAGGAAATTGTGAAGAAACTGTGTAGGCCTGTAGGTAGCCCATAGGTTTGCTCAATGTAACTTAGGCTGTATTGGTTTGTTCTGGAATAGTAAACAGCAGAAAGAACAACTTTTTCTGGCTTTGTACATCATAGTTGTCTTCTATTGTTTGGAGAGGTGGATTTTATGTTCCTGAGCTGTAACCACCAACATAAACAGGTTCTAAGGGCACTATTTATTTTTTTTCCCCCCATATAAGATGAGGAGCAAGAAGCATCTGGGGAGGGGTGTGAGGAACATCTACATGTGGAACACATCTGCATCTAATCCAGGGAAAATGCTGGAACCTTGTGTCAAACAAATGCATGCAGACCTTGGGAATGGCAATAGGACTTAGAGATTTCTGCTTTTACTGACACAGGATATTCTCTCTCACAGCCTTTCTCTGCAGCCAATTCTGCTTATTTCATAGTGCCTAAAGCCCTAGACTATGAAAGTTCTGCTGCTCTCCTTTCCTTGGCATATAAATAGGATATTTAATATCATGTTTGATCAGGTCAGCTGACAGCAGCACACAAGAACTGGCTGTTCTAAATATGGGGTCTTCTTGCACTGAGAACAAAGCAGTAGTTGTGTTTCACTGGAGAGTAATAATTATACCATATTTTAAACCCAACCAAAATGACAGTGCATTCTCAGATTTTTATTTTTTTTTAAAATATCAGAAGTTGGGTCTTTTTTACTCAGTATTAGTCCTTATGTTAACTTTGTATATTGTGTGAAACTCTCTCTGCTGCAGGTCCAAAGGCAGCAGTAGGATCAGTGGATGAGATTCTCCCTGCAGGTAGCAAGTGCTTGCTTCAGCCTCTGAAAGCAAAATTCTGCTTCATGCATGTTAGTTTGGCTTTGAAAATGGGTTAATACAAACTTGATTATGGGTTTCAATTTAAAACACAAACCTGTGGGCATGATCCATCCACATTGCTGGATTAGCATTTCTTTTAGCCAGGAGCAGTTTTTGGCCTGGCATGAGGAAGGAGCACAGGCTGAAGTTCTGGGGAAGCATTACAGAATGCTGTAATTCAGTAGGCAGGTTGTGAGTTCTACGTCATTTTAGGGTGAATGAAGGGTGTCATTTGTCTGTGTTATTACAGAGAAACCATTTTTCTAAGGAGCTGTAAAACTGAGGTCTTTATTGCCTGTGATTTATTGTAGCTCTTTTAACACTGTCCAAGAAGTAAGATTTGACTTTAATATAGTGTCTTTGTGTTTTGAGCAGCTGGTTTTTGCCTATCTATATTTCCTCTTGGAAAACATTTTACCTAGTTTTATGTCTTGAGCTGGAAGTTTATTGTAATAATGTTGATATTGACTTGCAATAAGTCAATTAAGCCATTAATTTGTACTTCATTGCAATCAAAGGCCTTCTCAGAATAGAAGTTAATTTGTCTCCCTGCTACCCTGAATACTAAATAGCCTGCAAGATCAGCACAAGGTGCAGAAAAAGTAAATTATCTTGAAATAACTTGAGTTAGTCTCCAGGATTCATTTAGTGTACGGTGTGGTTTTGTTTTTAATAGCTGTTCTATTAAACTGAAGTTCATTTCTTTTGCAGTGTCTGATTTTTATATACATCCCAGTGGTGGATTTTTTTCCTGGCAGAAAGGTTCACTCCTTGAAAAAAATTGAAAACCCAAAATTCAGAGTTTTCAGGGCAGGCTCTAATTGTGGTATAATTACTCTGAAGTCAATAGAAATGAAGTGAGATGTATCAATTCTTGGAGTTTCTTGGGTCATGCAGATATAAAGAATTATGTACCTAGTCCAATAGCATGTCTGGTCCCACAGTGAAAAGGTACAATGGAACTTCTGTCTTTTAAATCTGCTTCTGGTACTCTGTTATCTAGGGTAGTTTGATACCATCTTGAGAAACAACTTCTGATGAAGGCTCAAAAACTTCCTGTGTAACTAGAAGATACGAGAGGTCTACAAAAATGAACTTTTTAAGCCCAGTAAGAAAGAAATAAGAGCACTAGAAAGACAACCTTGTGAAAGACACAACAAACCTAAGTATAAATGAGAAAAAACTCAGGTTGAGCTGCTGTAGGACTCCTTCCTCATTTTCATCTCGTAAAACTTTACAGCTATTATTTCCCAGGATCTCATTTTTATAGGATTTATGAAGACTCCACCTTGCATTTCTCTTTAGATGATTTGATTGCTGTTTGAACTCATGCTCTGTGGGAATAATCCCAGCAAAGGCACTATAGCTCTGCTCAGGTTTTGGGCTGCTGCTGCTGCAGAGCCTGGCTTTGCAAGTGATTTTACAAAGTTGTCATTTCTCTAGGGAATTCTTAATCTGAAAACAAAACATTGCTTGTGTTCTGTTCTCATTAACTTCCAAGCTACCACCTGCTTTGCCTTGAATTAGTAATGTAATTGCAGCCAGATAATGTCTTTATAGCAGGAGGTGATGGAGGATGGCTCGTGGCATCACTGTGCTCCAGCAGTAATGAGGGGAACAGAGGTGTGCAGTGGGAAATACAATTGCTGGTTCACAGAGTCAGTGCTCTGCCTCTGTCACCAAGGACAAGTCTGAGCACCAGAAATGAGGGAACAGCCTCCAAATGGGAGTCTTTGGGGAGGTATTCCTTTTGTTGGCATTCTCTGGTGGTTTTTAATGTACTAGCTTGTATGAGAGCTACTCCTGCTAACAGGGGAAGACCTGCATGGGGTCTGCAGACATTGTTTGACTGTCCACTTCATGGAACTTGAATCATGCTTGCATTGCTTTTGGGACTAGTGCAGGTAAACTAGCAAGAATAAAAGCAGCAGACAGAAATAAATGTTTAAAGGCAATATTGATCATACACAGGCCTTATAATTAGGAAAACTGCCTGGAAACAGAGCATTTGATGAGAGTTAAATTCATTCACACTGATTCTGTTGCATTATTTGTATTTATTTCTTTTCTCTATTGTGATGTTCTGTTTTCTGCTGGGAGAGGCAGGGATGTGTTTTAGAAAGTTCAGGTAAATATCTGTTGGAATGAACCCTCTGTGCTCCTGCTGTTGCCAGTTAAGCAGCAAACCAACAAAACAGAGCAGGAACAAGAGCAAGAGCATCTTCACACATCTCTGGTGCCTTTATGCTCCCTTGTGCTCCTACTTCTGGACAGTCTGCACCCAGGTGGCAGCCTCTCTGAGTAAAGTGGAAATGTAGGGCTCATCTGGGCTTCTCTCTAAGGCATCCAGCCAATCAAATCCCTCACTGACCAGCAGGCTGGATTTGTATTGATTCCCTTCTCCATACAAGTCCAAGAGGAAACCTCTGCTCCTGGGCAGGAAGTGTTTAAGAAGTGCCAAAAAGTTTCTACAAGTCACTTAGTGCAAGACAAACAGCACCTCAGGATGTATTTAATTCTGAACAAAATAAATTACTCTCTGAATCAATTTTTTTAACAGGGCCCCACTGTTAGACATACTATGAGTATTTTTTTTAAGGTTCCTTGATGACAGTGACAATTTAGAAGTGGAATTTTATTACTGTAAATTATCTTGGAAGCAGTTGTATTTTTGGAGGATTCACTGCTTCTTTCCCCCATGTTGTGTGTGTTTTAATTTATAATAGAAACCACAAGTGGCTACAGGTTTTACTCTCCTAATGTGAAAAATACAAAAGCTGAAGCAAGCTTCTTAATGGAAAGCCAACCTGTCATGTACTTATTTCAAATGCTATTGAATTATGAAAATGAAGAGATAGTCCTTCCAAAAATACTTTTGCACACTCAATAGTCTTTGTACTTTTCTGGTATTCTATATGATTGTTTCCTACTTTGTGACTGTCACCCTCTGGGGGGTGATATTGAAAGCTGATTTTTCCCATGGCTTAAACAGCTTGATTCTCCTCACACCAGAAGGACGTGACTTTGTTACATGGCACTTGTTTTTGAAGATATTAAAACTTTGAGTTGGTCAGGTCTTGCTGGACAGGGTAATTATCTCTTTCCTCCTATTTAAATCAAAATTGACCATTCAGGACATTCTCCTGAATACCCAGAGCACAGTCTGCTCAAAGGGAAAATCAGTTTGAGTGGCCTGAGTGGTAAGGCTGCAATCTCTCGTGTTTTTGCTCTGGAGGACAGACTAATATACAACTATTCCTTGCCAGTCCTAGCTGTGTGAAATTATATGGTGTAACAGAGTCATTTGATGTGCAACATGTCTGAGCCCATGGCCTCCCTTTGCTACTCCACCTGAATACCTTCTGCCACCTAGACTCTTAAAGCAGATTTATGTTTCAGCTATTTCCCTTTAGTCTGGCTGCTCTTACAGTGTATATCCTTTCTGTCTTACATTCTAATATGGTCAAGACCTTGACTTCATGGTTGTGGAGCTTAAGGGTTTGAATACATCTTTTTAAGTCTTCAAACCCACCTCCTTTCTAAGCAAACAGAAATGTCTAATTTATCTCTGAGCTGCAGATTTGGCACTTGCTGATTTGAGGCTCTTATCTTTTTTTGTAAAATACCATTATTGTTTTTAACTAAAACTGGCTCTGTATATTGAAAATGATAAAAGATTGCTAGCAAAGAGCCCAGCTGAGAATACAGTGTGAACGAAAATTGGTAGTAAATACAGCAGTTCCAAAACCATCCATGGCCAATCATATCCACCTGGGAAGGTAACAGTTCCACTCATATCTAGTTAGCTTTGGATGCCTTCCCAACTCCCCATTTTTTTATCTCTGCATTTGTCCCATAGGCTGTGCAAAGGCCCTGTGTAACATCATGGAAATTACGAAAGCGTTAATCCAGAAATGATGTTTGGAATCCAGGACTTGCTTTGGAAAATGTCTATCATTCTCCAAAGTGGAAAAGTTTAACTACATTTTTCTGCACCTTCTTTATTTCTAAAAGGGTCACTACAGAGAATTCTGGAAACTTAAATGCCAGAATAATTGGTAGAAACTTATAGAAATGAAATATTACCTTCTGTCTCGGTGTAGCAATTCCTATGCAAGCACTTCAAAAAACCTACTTAAATCCAGAAAAAGACAATCCCTTTTGTAGGGGTAGAAAATACATTTTTTTTAACCGTAACTCTCTTGAATAACTTAGTCCCTGGAAACACCAAATAAAATGTACCATCCTGATTTTGAAGCCTTTCTTTGCAGTCAGAAAAAAACCCAAGAAAATGGTGATCAGGACTGGAATTATATTGATCTTTACATGAGCAAAACTCAGAAGTGTCTTATGAGCTACCTGATTCAAGGAACAAAGGCCAGGGTTACTAGACCTTGTCCATTGATATGAATAGGGAAACAGACCTTAGAAAAAGTGAAGGTCTTGCATAGTATCATTACTTAGTTGAATTTATGTCAGTTCTTGAGTGATTATCCTGATAAAAGAAAAATCATGATGTTGGTTTTATATGGTGTTAGAGTTGTTTCAAATTAACTATTAAAACTAGAGTTTCTCTGTGTAAGTTAGTTGCTCTGAGAACTTTGACTACTTAAACACAAGATAGGCTGGTAGAAAGACAAAGATATTCTTAAAAAACTTTCGTTTTATGCGTGTGCTGGGTGCTAACTCTGACTTGTGACCTGTAACTAAAATGGCTTTTTATTAGATCAGCACACTAAGCAAATTGGCAGCCTTTAATGATGTTTTTTTGTGCTACTTTTCCTTAGCAGAAGTACAGACACATATTTGAGACTAATTTGTCCATTTCAATGGTTTAATGATGGTGCTTTCCATGAATTAACAAAAACCCACCATGGAGCAATAGGAAAAATATTTTACTTTATTGGAGATGAACGAAAGATACTCTAATAATACATAGTGTATTTCTGGCTTTGTATTGTGAAATACATCAGAGGTCAAATAATTGCCTCCTCTTAAAGGTAACTCTAATGTTTTCAGTCAATTATATTTCATGTGATCTCCTGTGAAAGAGGAAGCAAATTTGCCTACTAGCAGTAAGAATGCGAGTTTTTGTTCAGTTTTGGGGCATTTGAATGTCCCATGGGGTCTCCATTTGTGGCAAGTGACACGATGATACAAAAAATTAAAAAGCCTTAACTGCATATACAACAGGACCACAGTGAAATAATTTCATGAATTAATGCACATAAATTACTGGAGAATAAGTCTAGTCATGGCATTCATTTTAATGCCTTCAAAAAATGCCCTGCTGAGTTTTATAAGCTTACTGAAAAGAGGGCATTTTCAGTAGCATCACTACTTGTCTCTAAATGGAATGAGTATTTCAGGAAAGCTCTGGAAAACAATTCTCTCTAGCCCCTTCCAGAAGAGAGTATCTCTTTCCCTTATTCATGGAAGTTTTCATCAAGTAGGTAATTTCTTTGTGTTAGATTTTGTACCTGCTGTTAGTTTAGTACCTTACTAAAGTGTGAGCTCTGTGCTCCTGCCCTTGTTTGTTGGCCTCTGCCCTGCCTTATAGTTCTGTCCTAACTGGGTATTTTCCTCCTACTGATATTTAAATTTAATCATCTTTAAAATTTTAATAATTTTTAAAATTACCTGCAGCTATGTCATGAGTGGAATAGAAATACTCTGACAGACTGCCTGTTTGATAAATGAACACTTTGCAACACAGGTCTCCACTAGTACATTATTCTCCTCAAATCATTGAGCTGAAAGGCTTGGGCATGAGGTTATCCTAATATTCTAATCCACAGGATGTCCATTATGCTCCCACAAAAGACAAATGAAGTAGTTAAATTCACTACTCATCTAGCAGTAGCCTGCAATGTGTTGTTTTATGTATGTGTATCATGTCCATATTGAGGTGCTTGCATAAAGATTTGCTTGTATTTCTGCTTGTGTTTTGTTAGGAACTGTCTGAAACATAAGTCTGTTAGGCAAAACATAGTATTGCCTAACCTAATAATGTATTTTTCTGTAAGTTTTCAGAATATTTCTTGTGAGCAAAGGTTCTGTGACAAGGTAAAGTGGGGACTAAAACTGCATTACCCTACATGGATACTGCTTATTCCAACTTTATGTTGGAAAATTTTTATGTTCATTAATCTCAAATAAGCCAGTCATTTTATTTTTCTTTAATAATAGCATCAGAAGACTTAATGGTATAAGAGGAAAAAGAGACAGGTAAAATACAGATACATTTCAGTCTGATGCTGTGCTTGCTCGTGTCCAATTCCTCAGAGATGCTCAATTGCACAAACAAGTTTCACAGTAAAATCTGAGGTGTTTTACACTGCTGGTGGTCATGGAGCTTCTTTTCTGCTTGGAAGTGAGAGATGATTAACAGAACACAGGTTTTATGTGTGTGCTTTCAAGTAATGTGATTAAAAGTGCAAGAAGTGAGCAGGAAGATATAAGATACTGTGATGGGGGGCAAAGGCTGGCAACAGCTTCCATTATCAACTCTTTTTTCCTTGGTGTTACAAACTATTCTATTGCTACACAGCTCTGGCTGAGGTTCAAAACCAGCTCTTGAGATGAGTGGCTGTGACAAAGTAAGATGAAATGTGTATTTAATAACACAGATTCCTACCTGTTCTTGAAAGGAATCAGTGTTTTGTATGTGTCTGCAAACAGGTTTTCCCTCTGGCTCTCTTCCTTATCTGTTATGCAGCTTCTGAAGTGCCAAGGTACTGAAGTGCCAAGCCAAACACATTTGGTTCCCTGTGGTACAAGTTGCTTAAACCAGAATGCATGGAAATTGAAATTTAATAGATTCCAGTCTCTAACAAAAAGGGGGTTTTCTGCATTATCTACATTTCAGTTCTTGGTAACCATGCAAGAATTGCTCCAAAAAGCCCTGAGCTTTTATAGTAAAAGCTGTGTGCATTCTATTAAGATATACACACACAAAATACTTTTACACTTCCATAGAAAATAACTCCTTAAGCTACCAACCCAGAGAAATATTCAATTTTTTTTCTTTACCCAAGGAGGGTTGAGACAAAAAAATCTTTGACAAGGAAGATTTACTATTTTGGGATGTAGAGGTCTCTAAGCTACTCTAAGTTGGGCCAAAATATTTAGCAAGCAACATAAACAGAAAAATTGTGCAGTATGTTCAGAGGGGGAGAACTTCCAACAAGTTGCCTTTTTTTTTTTTTTTTTTTTTAAATAATCCTAGGAAGCAAAAGCAGCAGATGAAGCTTCAGAGTTAGGCTGTTGACTGTGGTGCAAATGTTGGTTATTTTGGGATGTAGTTTGTGATGACAGAGAATGGTCTGTGCCAAAACAGGGCATGCAATAGGAAATAGAGGAAAAGATTGCAGGTGGGAGAGTGTGGTAATTTGAAGCATGGATTGAGTCAACTCCTGGCTTTCTCCTCTACTACAGACTCTCTCTGCAGTGCAGAGCTAATCTGTTGGTGTTTGACATTACAACTAGAACCCCTTCCCCGGAAACTTACAGCGACAGCTGATAAGTTTTGAGGTTTTTTTATTTCTTCCTGTTATTAAGACAAAAAAAAAAAAAAGGCAACAAACCCTTCCAACCCACTTGCCATAGTTGAAGTCTGATCTGTGTGAATTTCTCGTATCGTTTTTAAAGCAGTTTTTGTGTAGATCTTTTAGGGGTGAATTGTGGCAAACCTTCTCCTTAATTGATTTGGTTAAAAATAACAAATATTTCTTATCTGAGTCATCATCTCGGTCACTTGATTAGCCTGATGTTTCAATCAGGTCTCTTCTCTAAACAGCATCAGTGACATAGGGCTGACACTGACAAGTGACATTTTATTCCCTTTTTGTCCTATAATTTGTCAGCATTTATTCAGCTCATTCTGTATATATCCCATGACAATGTTTGCTTTGAATTTTAATTTAGGGTCACCTTGAGCCTTTAATGAAGGCAAGCCATTGCACATTACATATCTGATGCCCTGAAACTCAAGGGAAAAGCTAAAGTTTGATCAAATAAGCTTCCTACAATGACTGTGGGGAAAATAAAAATTGTGACTATGTGGGAAATTTCCAATATTCTAAAGTTTGCTGATAAAATTGATATTTAAAAAAAAGGGTTTTAGATATCAGGTAAGCTATCAAGGCATTTAATCCCTCTCTTAAGCACTGTTTGATTAAGAAAGAAATGGCACAGGCTGTGCTTAAAGGGCTTGAGGCTCCACACAGCCACCTTGCAATTCCTCTTCTTGAGGCTTCTGTACCGTTCAGGTTCCTGGACCTGGGATCCAGAAACTAGAAACTTGGGGCACTTCCCTGTTTTTACTTTATATCTCTACTTGTGGAGAAAATCTCATGCTTCAGTACATAAACTTGGCCTTGGTAGGGACTTTTTATGTCAGGTTTGGTCGTTGTTTCAAATTGCTCACAACTAAATCCGGTGTTTAGAGATAAGAGTCAGGATAATGGGTAGAGGAGGAAATGAATAACAGTGCCTCATGCTCTCTCATCTAGGGAGATGAATTATTCCAGGAAAATAAACAATAAAGGAACTGATCAAATGGGGATCTGATGGTAGTCAATTACAAGGAATTAATAAACTTACAAAGGAAAATATTTTAAAAAATGACCAAGAGGACAGAATTATAAGGTCACTTCCTTGAAAGTTACAATGCTGGATCAACTACAAATGTCTGGGTGGCCATTTATTTTTGAACATTATTTTAGAAACTAGATGAAATCTAGGGCTGCAGCCTTTTCCATTAAGGGAATGTTCCATTATTTTAGCATTTGCAATGATCTAGTACAACACAGAGGTTATTGTACTCTTAAGTATTCCTCAGACAGAGCTATATTACTGAAAGTACAACCCTCAACTGCATTCTCAAACAGAAAAATACCCATCACAAGCCATGTATTTCTTGCCATCAGACAGACTAGGTATCTTGGAGCAAATTTCCTCAGTGGGGCCGATCCTAGAATCAAAACTTAATGTCTTTGATGCATTGTTTGGCTTTTTCTTTTTAAGCTTTTTTTTTCCTTTCCCCTCAAGGTTGGTTCTTCTCTGTCACACTTAAATTGTTAAAGAAAGTTGAAGGAGGAATCAAAGATGTATGCGTTATTAGAAGTTTAATTTATACTTGGAATATGGAAGAGGTAATAAGATTGTTGACGTGTGTTACTTTCCTTGGCAGAATAAGGTGACTTAAGTACAGTGTAAAAATATGTTTTTCTGTATAACTACTATGCTTTACTTGGAGTATATTTCCCTTATTAAACTAAAAAAATAGTTGTCATATTGACCATATTGCTGGGATCAAAAGTCTCTCAAATCTTCTAGCAAAATCCTTAATAGCTGTAGTGACTTTATTTGTGTTTCACAAAAGTCTGTAGTGCCAAAATAGTGTTATGATCCTCATTACTTGCTTAGTAAGTGGAAATTCATATTTATTTAAATCAGAAACAAATCATGGTGCCAAACCATGAAGTTTTAACCAGACTGGCTTTGCAAGAACCCAGTTCCTTCCTGCTTAAGTCATTATCAGAACTATCTTAGAGATAAAGCTAACAGTTTAAATAGGTACTTGACAACATATGCATTCAAATCTTCTATCTGAACTTTATAAAGGACTTTCAGAATTCTTAAATTTTCTTTAAACTATGTCTAGCAAGTAATTACAGATTTTTTTGCATCACTAACTCTTTAGATCTACCACTTTAGCAGTTTGATCAAACTATCCATATTTATAGTTGGCTTGTGGCTGCTGTGTATTCAAATGTATTTTTGTCCCTTTATGGTTCCCATTATTTGTTAAAATTTTTTTTGAAAAATTCAATCATCTTAAAAATTATGGGTTGCAATGAGCCATAATCTTTTTGCTTCTCTGAGATAGGATAACTCACATTATAGTATCTGAGTTTTCATCACAACCGGTGTAAAAGATGACTTTTTTCCTCAGTATTTCCTTTAATATTAAATGTCTAAGTTGTGAGTTCATACGCTGACAGGATCATTCAAGTTAGAAGGGACACATGGAGGTATCTAGTTCAACTCCTTGCTCAAGCCATGGTCAGTCATGAGGTCAGAGCACATTACTCTGGGCTTTATCAAGACAGGTGTTGAAAAACTTCACAAATGTTCTGAGCAAGCTGCTCCACTGGGACCTACTTCCTCTGAAAAAGTTTCTCCTTACGACTCATCTGAACTTGACATGTTTCAGCTCACTCCTTCATCTCTTGTCCTCCTGCCGTGCACTGCAGTGAAAAGTTTGGATCCAGTTCCCTGACACCTTTGGGCACTGGTAAATTGCCTTAAGATTCTCCTGAAAGTGTTTTTCTCCAGACAGAACAACCCCCAGTCCCTCAGCTTCTCCTTCAGGGCGAGAGCTCCAGTCCCTGAGCAACCTCTGCTGAACCCTGGTGACTTCTGTCAATGTTTGCACCAGTTTGTCCCTCAGTCTGCCAGCTGTACTCCTGCCATGACACCTGAAGATGCTGTTGGACACCTTTTCTCCACAGCACAGTGCTGCCTTGAGGCCAGGTCCTTTTGTTAGAGCTGCTTCCAGCCCAGCAGTGCCCGGGAAGGGGAGGGGTCCTTCTATCCATGGCTTTCTACTTGTTCTTCCTTAAAATCATAAAGGTCAGTGTTGACCCAGAGAAGCTGTGATTGCCTCACCCCTGGAAGTGTCCAAGGCCAGGTGGGATGGGGCTTCCAGAAACCTGCTCTGGTGGGAGCTGTCCCTGCCCATGGCAGGGGGCTGGAACTGGATTATCTTTAATGTCTCCTTCAACCCAAACCATTCTACAATTCTACTATTAGGTGGCCAAGAAGGCTTTTTCAGAATATTCAGATTTGGTGTTAGCTAGCAGGGCTGCTTCTGTGAAGTAGTATGTGCAACACAACCTATGGATACACAAGGAATGCTTACATGAATAATTCCTGTTTGATGTTAGTGGAGCACAGTTTCAGGCCATGGCTTAGCTGCCAGGCTGTTTCACTGGACATTGCCCAGACCTTTCTGCCATTCTGCAGCTATTTAAGGGAAATAGAATGAAGATGTATGGAAGAAAAGGAATAAGTTATTTCCTTTTCATAAGGTCTGAACCAATTTTCCATGGCAGTATTACTAAGAGCTTATCAAACGGTTCAGCAAGAAGTACAGTTGAGGGCACTCATGCCTCTGACAAGGAGTTAGGAATCCTTCAAGAGTAGCCTTGGATAGAATCTAAGAATGCACAGATTTAACAAATTCAAATACTTGGAATTAGCTGCTGAGTTCCCATTAAATGAGACAGAGAGGAAATGTGAGGAAAAAACCCACAAATTGGCGAAGTTATGTCCTGGTATAAGTAGGTGCAAGTCCATTGACTTTCCTTGCCTAGTATTATTCTTCTGTTTGACCTTTGAAATTTTTGTTTATCCACACATGAAACAATCCAAGACCTTAAGTTCTATTCATCTGCAACTCAAATTATCTTAACTACTCTTAAAAAAGATTTCTTTAGTGTGAAATAAAACCATAAAATTATATAGTGTGTTGCAATTCTCCCCTGCTTTCAGCAGCTGTCTTCTCTGATGAATTATCTAGGTAAGATGAATTATTCCCCTATTTTTCCACAGCAATTGCAGTAATTCACACAAATCTATCCAAAATTTGCAACCAGGAGTGAAGTTTGCTGTTTGAGCAAACTTCCTGCCTGGTTTAGGGATTGATTTTAGTTTTCAAGGAGATGATTGTAGCCAATATAGTGGTTTGGTTTTTAATGGGGCAAGCATTTGTACACAAGGCTGTCCCACACCAGTGCAGGCAACATCTGTGAGGATGTGGCACATGTTTGCACAAGGGTGCAAATAGCTGCCAGACTGAACAGAATTGTTTGTCACTTCATTTCACAGTAGTGATTTGAAGCTTTCATCTCTGTAGCAAGTGTGGCTCAAATAAGTTGTTTTTCACTCATGCTATTTGGAGATTTTCCCCTTTCAGCCTAGAAGTATTTAATCAGTTGAACACACAGAGCAAGGGAGACTGTCCTGCTGACTTTATGAGAAGGACACTCTGCTGAGAGATTCTGTGTCCTGTTTCTGCTCTGTCAGGCAGAGGTCTAGCCCTGAATAAGTCTACTTTGAGGGACCTCCCTACAATAGCTTAACCAGATTCTTTAACTTACTCTTTTCTCTCTTGGTCTGTGTAACAAACCTTCATCTAAACAGAAGTAGTTTTATCTTCTTTTGTTCCTTGTTCCTCAGCTCCTCAGGGGAAAAGAAGGAAAAAAAGAACATTGTGAC
>JAYDZK010000001.1:5593922-5622094 GCA_034509185.1 Euphonia xanthogaster
GTCTCTTAGCTCCAATATCAGAGAAACAAAGAAAAATGCTGCTATATCAGCTTTGAATGGTAGTGATGCAATATGCATCTGCCCTGTGAAACTTCCACTGAAGGAAATTGATTTCTGGTGGGTGGAGTTGCTTTGGAATAGTTTACAGGTTCAAGGGAAAAACAGCAGCAAATGCACATGAGATGCTGTGACAATCCTTCTCTGTGCTTAGCATGAAAGTGAGCATAGTTAAAAATAAATAAAATTGTTGATCTGAAAGGAAACAAATTCATTTCTGGTTTACTGCATGGCTGCACATCTGTAAGCAAGGGAAGGATTTGTTTGACAGGGGGGTTTCAGCTGGGGCTTCTGTTGTCTCTTGAAGAGTCTGCAGGGTGAACATTCCCACCTAGTGGCTGGCAGCAGTGCAGGTGAGAACTGCACAGCACCGAGTGTAGGCCAGGTGATGATTCCTTCTAAAAGTCTGCTCACCACATGCAGAAGGCTTGAAATCTGAGAGAGACCTATCTGGTTTTGTCCAGCTTAGCCCCCAGGTATTTTATTGCACTCAGTAGATCTCTTTAGCATGAAAACACAGAACGAAGGGATGTTCAGTTTGCAGTTGTGATCGAAAATCCATTGGCCTCAGATTTGCTGCAGCCGCAGGAATTGCTCCTCTCCAGCAGATGTGTGGTGCTGCCAAGTAGGTTCTGCACAAAAGGGGAAACAGCTTCAGCCAGGGCTCTGCCTGGTGAGAACAGAGGGACTGGCTGAGCTCTGGGATGGAATTTGTTTTGTTTGTCCCATGGCAAAATGTTGGTTAAAAGCAGAAATTAGTTCTTATTCAAACTTTAAATCATCCTTTACTGTAACCTAAGTAAATGAACTCTTTATGAGGTTTAATTTCTCTTATGCTGACAGTCCAGTTCTGTTACTTGCTGTTGTGCTGCATCATGCATTGGCTCATTGAAAAGGCAAGAAACTGGAAGAGATTGGGTGTCTGAAATAGCTCAGATATTTGTGGTTTGACTAAGGCTGGCTTGAGTAGGCAGCAGCCCAAAGAGTAGGTTTTATGCTTTTTTTTTTTTTCTTTGCCTTGAAGATGAGCATCACCTACTTTGTTCCCTGCTGGTGCTGCTGCCTCCACCAGATTTTGCCTGTATGCCTGGGGAGTCTGAAGTCACTGGGACTGTAGTAAGTAAGCTAGTAAGAACAGCTAGTAAGTACAGGCAATTCTGGCAAGAGGAACAAACTAGAAGCTGAAGTGGAAAAGCTTTCTTTTATCACAAGTGTGATAAATGGATCAGAAACAGGGATAAAAATATCTATATCCACTCTTATGTCTCGGTGTGTGTGCTTAAACCAGGAAAAGTAATGCTGGGATGGCAATTGAATCAGGTCAGGAAAAGGAAGCAAAATATGCTTTGTGAATACTGAGAACAATTCTACTCATGAATTTATGTATTTTCATGCTCAGTAGTATAGTCTTCAGAATATCTTATTGTCAGCTTGTGGGTCTTATGTTCTCATGGACCAATTTTAAATCTTTTGCATGCTGCACATGCTCTAAACTGTAAATGAGTTCTGTTCTGTAATAAAAATATAGCTATTTCCTCTTGAGAAGATCATAGATCTACCCAAACATCTTGGAGTACACACAGTAGGAAAATATCTTGAGTTTTGACAATGACATTCAGAGGAATTTTATTTTTATACAAAATGAAACTTAGTGGCTACGAATACCCAAGGGAGTTGATACGTATATAAAAGTGGGGAAGGGAATGGCTTTTAAGCAATTGCCAAGTTGTTTTATCAGAAGAGTTGATACCACATCATGTTAGTTCTGAGAGATTTAGCTTTCTAATCTCAAATGGGCTTTGTATGGAAAAGGACTTTACAAACTGATGACGGAGTTGTCTTTTAGGTGTTGATAATTGTTCAGTCACCTGCAAAGGAAAACTCCAGATATCACCATCTGTTCAATATGAAACAGGGCACGGGAAGTTGCTGCTTCCTGAGAGCACCATTTCAGTGGTGGAGAATAAAATGGGAACAAGTCAATAATAATTTTTTTAAAGCCAAAGTATATAGTGTCCAAATTATTACTTTCTTAATCTGCCTTCCCCCAGCTTTTCATTGTTCACTTCCTGCCCCCACAAATGGAGGAGACCTGCAAGAGCAGATTGGAAACTTGATGTTTTTCCTTCTACATTTCACTGGGACTCTGTTTCAAGTCAAAGGTTGCCGTAAGATAATAGTCTTTAGAAAACTTGGGTGTTTTTTGGAAACAATTGCTTGTAGACAAAAATACCACAGTATATGGCCATATATTGATTATTGCACAGAATGTGTTTAGGAAGTCCACTTCTATCTATACAAGAGAGAAGGCTGAGAAAAACTTGTTAAAGAGCAGGTGAATTTAGTGTAAGATCAAATGAAACACTGAAGAGCCCAGCATTCACTTAGGCCTTGACAGCATATTTCTAGTTAGCCATTTAATGTAAGCCTCTCTTCAAAAAGTAGATGCCAAAGCTTTATTAACATTTCTCAGTGGCCAAGGACAGTAGTTCCCGTAACTGCTGAAGGGACAGCATGAATAACCTCCCTTGTTAGTGAAGGAAAGGCCTCTTGAACAAATGAGTCAATAAAGCATTAATCTAAGAGGTCATTTGTTGTTCTTGATGGCAAATTCTTTATACACATGGCATATGCAAACAGGTAGCAGTGGCTGCAGAAAAATCCAAGGTTTGGAGAGTTTAAGGTGATGGATGGTCCAGTAGTACAAGGCTTCTTATACTGAAATTGGCAATGTGTATTAAGTAATTCCTTATTATTAGCTGAATAATTATCTGTGATAGAAAACCATCTTTCTTCAGCAAAGAAAAGAGTGACTAGGAAGGTGACTTTTTATACATGAGAAAACAGCTAAACTGTTTCTGATGCAGATGCATCCATCCTAACTTCACTAGAATGTACTCAGGTTATGCTTTATTGACTCCTACAGGGCTTAAGCACACCCTAAACCTTAAGAGGCTACTGGTTGCTGAGTCAAAAAAATCAGTAAGCCAAACCTTGTGTTTAGTACTTACTTGAAAATCCTTTTCTGAACTGAAATTTATAGCAAAGGCTGTTTGCTGCCTCTGCAAAATTGAAGTCGGTTATGTAAATGAAAAGTAAAGCATGACAGGTTATTAATTGAGGATGCAAAATTATATTTATGGTACCACTTGGTTGATTTTTTTTTTTTTTTGGCCAAAAGCATTTATGATTTTTTGGGTGCCTTTTATAATTTATGGCTAAAGGCTTCTGTAGTAAGCAGTGATGCCATAAAGACCTAGAATGTGACTAAAAACTGGGGCAGAGGCATGTCTTGGCTCTACAACTTATAGTTTATTAACATCCACTGTTCTTGCTTAAATAACTCCACAAATTCCATTAGGTAGTGTCTGCTGGAGAATGAAGCAAGCAAGACCTGGCTCTTATTGATCTGTGGATCTGTACCTTGGACTTTTGCCAATAGTACTTAATGGAAAGGAAGACTGAGATAAAATCACAGCCTTGTGAATGCCAATGTGTGCTTGAAGCTTTGTTAACCCACTTGTTTTGAATCTCAATGAAGGATTCTTACATAAATAAAACTGATTATTATAAAATAAATGACGCACAAAATGTATTTTATGAAACTGAATAAGGAATAGCAGACTGGACTATATTACTGGTCTGTAAGTGGTTTAGCTATCTGTAGTACCAAAAAGGAAAAGTAATGCATCTGAGAGTGCAAATAGCCTTGCCAGAATGGTGTGAAGAGAGACATGGCAAATGAAACAGAAAAACTTTGCTGTGTAGTCTGTGTTCTTGTATTTTTCTTTTTGTTTTGTTTTCAGAAGGACTAAAGTGGAACATAACTGAATATCAAGATGAATCATGTCTATCTTTTGTTTGCAAGAATTTGTCTCCCACAACTGACAGCTTTGGTACCAAGAAGCCTGTCACAGGACAAATCCTTTATGGTGCATTGCCCAAATATCAGCTCACTACTGGTCTCTTGACAACCTCAGCTATTTAATTCTTTTTCTTGATAGTTAGAAGACCACCAGATGGCCCTGTCTGAAATAGCTGGAATGGCATAAATACCTAAAGAGAAGGGGAGAGGGGAGGGAATGTAGGGAAATAGGGAACATAGATTTCATTCTTATTCCTATTAGTCTTTTAAGCCCACTTCAGTTTTTGAGGATGAGGTGTGTCAGACCCACTTGCTCTTAATGGGAGAGATAAACACAGATTTACAGATTTAATGCAGCCATTGAGCAGGTCTGATACCTGACATGAATCCCACGGGCATGGGACTTTAAAAATGCATGTCTGGGACAGCTCAAGGTCAGAGGGCTGGTTCAGGTCTCAGTGAGCCCATCACATTCTGAATGAAGCCATGTGGGGATTTTTTGGAACCCCCTGGTGCAGATTAGCAGTGGGGAGTTTAAAATGTTTGTGAGCAGTAATTTTTAAATTGCTGCAATGACACTCAGAATGATCCTCTCCAGAGCTTCAGACATTTCCATGAGGATTTTTGAAGGAATTTTGAATGAGTTAGAGATGGGACCTCTGAATTTTTCAGATGATGCAATTTATTTTCTTATTTTCTACATAAACAGGAAGGGTGAGTTCAGTTCACATCTTTACTGTGTGGTTCAGAAGGTCACAAGACCCCTAGTTACAACACTTTTAAAGGATTTATTGACCAATAAAACACTGCCAACAAGGATATTTATGTTTTTGACCCAACCCTTAAATATTTTGTTTTATGGACTCATTCTACAGTGTAAGCTTTCTTAATCATGTTATGATACACAAACTTATAGTACTGCATTCTAAACTTCTTGTTTGCCTTTCTAACTACTTTTTTTTCTGTATCTTAAACTCTAAAACTCTAAACTTTCCTCTTCTTAATGTGCTTCTGTTTTAAACTATAAATCCACATTCTCACTTCTATCACCTAAGTTTAGAAACCTTTTCTGAGGTTTCAGATCAAATCCTGTGTTTGGGTCTGTAAGCCAAAGCTTAAAATTAAAGTTCTGAGAATTCCTTACATGTCAGATTCCAACACACTTCCTTCATCATAATTTTAAGTGAGTCACTTCCAGTTTTCCTTCTCCTCCCCACCTCTTTTTTAAACCCTTTGGAATTAGGGGAGCCAATCCAGGTTTACAAATATGGTGTTTCCTTGTACATGTCATAGCCTGGAAGAGCATTTCCCCAGTACCAGCTTAGCAAATTGGCACCAAGGTGCAACAGGCATCTGTGCTTCTGCAGGTGGGTTTTTTACCCTGAATTTCTTGCTTAATCAAAAGGCAAATTAAATGTGGATCACATCTTTTGGTATTTTTAGCTGCAACAAGAAGAGAGCCCGGAAAGCCTTTGAGGAGATTGTTAAAGAGTTTTTCCGTATGATAACAAACTTTATAGATAAATATTTCAATATTAGCAAAACTGAAATTATGGTACTTATAGCATTTTCAGTCTATTATCACGCTTTATTTAATGCTTATGTGCACAAGAAGGGCCTCCAATCCTTGAAACTTTCAGCTGCTTGTCAAATTTTGGGTAGCAAAATAAAGGAAAAAGAGTAGATGTTGAAGATAAAGTTAATGAAGCTATTAAAGCCTAAAGTGATCTGTGCTGTCATGAACACCAATAAAGCTTTTTGTCATGCACAAGGAAACTCTAAAATTGTTGCATGAAAACAAGCAGAACTTGAGCAATGTTAAGAAAACAAATATGTAGGCCTGGGGCAGAAGGAAAACCTACCCTGAAGTGCACAGTAAACAGTAAATTTTTATTCTAATGCTCTTTATAACGCGATTATTCCATGATCCTCAAGAGCACTGGCAATTAGTCAGGTTGCACAGAAATTTGTGATTGGTTCATGTCCAAATCACAGCCCATAAATTAAAGGAATGATGCAGGGTGAATTGCTCAGTTCTGCTGCTCAGTACTTTCAGTGCCCTGGAGCATCTGGATGAGCTTCAGTTCTGGGGGAACAGCGCATTTGGCGATTTAAAGCCAGTTTGGCTCCATTCAAGTACACGGAGGTTAGAGAACCCTTGAAGGAGTGAATGTACAATGTGAAGAGTAATTGCTTAATGGGGAATGTAGTGCACTTGATGGAGACTTGTATTGATTAGTGGAGGGGAAATGGTGTTTTTATGGAAGTCATTGGTGTCTTCTTGCACTGTACAACTTAAGCACTGCATAGTCTGTGATTTATTTGAGGCTTCGGGAGAAGGGGGAGGGCATTCAAGTCTGGAAAATTTCATATGGAACACAGTTTTACAGTTTTATGTATATCCAAATAATCCACATATACTGGCCTTTTCTCACTTAAAGCTCTGGTTTAGATCCTGAACTTGAACACATAGAACCAAGAGGGCCTTTGTCTGAATAGTTTTTGGGATTGATGTTTCTTTGATAACAAAATCTCCAAAGATATATTATTTCTTAGGAACAAAACGAATCTAATGTAACTCTAGACATTTATAAAGGGTTTATTACTTATTCATCTTTTGGCTAGGTCTGAACCCACCGATGTGAAGATAAATTACTGAATTAATCTCACCTACTTGATTTTGTAACCCTTGGGGCCATGCCTTCACTCCTTACAGGGTTTGTAGATGGAGTTAAACACTGTCCAACCAAGCAATGCAGCATTGCAGGTGTTCTGCAAGGAGAACCAGATGAATTCATGGAATACGCATTTTTAATTTTTAAAGGATTTGCTGACAGTGATATATATTCAGGAATAAAATACTAAGCTTGTTCAGATTATCAATGAATGGTTTACGCTCAAAAACAGAAGAGAGAGAGGGGGGCCGAAAATCTATTAAGAAGAAAAATTGTTTTCCCACACATTGTATGCATTTCAATAGTAAGTTCATTTACTATTTCCCTCCCACAAAAAGTGTAATCTTTTCTGAAACACTTTTCAGACTGGAGAACACGTATTTAATGAAGGCTGTCTGAAAAATAACCAAAACCTCCCAGTCCTGGTGGTCTCTTGGTGAGTAAGAATCCCAGTTTTGACTCTTAGCTCTCTGCCCACAGAAGGCTTCAGGAGGACCACATCACTAAATGGAGGCATTTACCATGGAGGTTTTTGTGTCTGAACTCTCACGGTGGCATCTCAAATAGAACAAGGGGACTGCATTCTAGCACTCCCCTCTGAATGAGGGGTGGGCTAATCCACAGATGAACATCTAAAACTGGGTGAAACCAATCCCACTTTGTGTCCCACCCAGCTGGCTCCTTGCTCAGCCACCTGAGCCGTGCTCTGCCTCCTTGGCTTTGTCACCAACATGCCTTAAGACCTGCTCCGTCTGTCTACTTTGCCATGCACCTTGCCTTTTGTTAAAGTAACACCCCCTCATTTCCACACCTTTTGGGGGTTCAGAAGTGGCAGGCTGGTCAAGGACATGAAATGGCATTTGTGTTCCTGCACCTCTCTGTGCATCTGTGAGGGAAGCAGAGAAATTCCTGCCTATCCCTTGCGGCTCTGCTCTCTGCACTGCAGGAGAGTGATGGGTGTAAAAAGGTCAGCCTCCAGCTTCCCCAGAGAGCTGGAGCTTGTCTAATGCTCCTGATGGCTCCTGGAAATGAGGAGCTTTTGTCATGGTGTCTGCTGACTGCTCATGACCCCAGAGTTTTGAAAGTCATTTAACTTGCCAAGTTTGAACAGATTAAATTATGTGTTTCCAACACACTCTTCCTACCCATCCTTCAGTGCCTTTAAAGTAGATATGAGAGGCTTTAAATTAGGGAATGTTTTATCCTTTCTAAAAGAATTGGAACTCTTTTATTCTGATTTTCTTCCTGAAATGACTGACTCCTGTAAAAAATAACCCCCACACCACCCAAGGCAAGGAGAAGAAAAACCCTCCTTACCCCAAAAATTCAATTTTGGAAAGAAATATGATATAGATAGCAGCAGCCTCAATGATTTGATCTGTTAGTTATAGAAGAATAAGAAAGACTCTTACACAATCTAATGATAAAACAAGGTATTTTTATATTTGATTTATATTTGTGTGCATATTTATAAATGTTGTAGTTCAAGGCTGGAGCTTGTTAAACTATCATTCCTATCAGCAGAAAAGCATAGGCTCTAGGTAAAGCAAAACTGCCTGTTAATTTAGGATTATGCTTATCAAATGTCTTAATTAGGAAAGAAGTCTTCACCAGAAGATCAAGTTTTATGATGTATTCAATAAGGGATATTGAGGAATATTGAAGTTCAGTGCCTTCTTCTGTCAGCACATTTGAACTACTGCTGTCCAACTCCGAAGAAGATTCCCTAGTTTCTTTTATAGCAGATATTCTGGTATTGGTTATTCTGGCATTCCTAGTCCAAATCTCTTTAGGGTCTCCTAATTTGACATTCCTTTCTATTCACCTTTGATATTCAGGGTGGAGAGAAAGTTGCTGCCCATCCCTTTATTTCTTGTCTTTATTTTATTCCAAGTGGCTGAAAAAGAAATGCTCTGATTCAAGTTAGGCAAAAAAAAAATGAGGCTTTCCTGCCATTTGAAGTAATATGAGGATAGTGGAAATGCTTCTATTATTAATTCTCTAGGAGGTGTGAGTGATAGATGTTCTCCTGTAAATGTGCATGCTGGGAAGTTCCCTTTTATCTTAAGAATATGATTGATTATATTCCTGAATAGAGATGTATTTCTTTAAGTAAGCTGAACTGTGAGAAATGTCTAATTATCACCTTTTGATGGCAACAATTAACCTTTATGAAATTGTCTGTTAATAAGATGTACTTGCAAAAAAAAATTATCTGTATTAAAAACCTTTGTTAAATCTTTTAATACCAGCTGCCCCCTACAAGTTTCTATTGGCATTGGAATTGTGGAATGTAATTTGTTTAAAAAAGAAGAAAATCTCCTGTTTAATGAGAAGCTAAAATATAGCCCAGAAGAATCTCCTGTTTTTCATGGGTTGACTTTTTGAAGTTCCATTTTGGTGATTTATTTTTCCAGGATTAGAATAATGTTTGGTTTTGTCTTGTATATAGTTGCTCACTATTCCAAAGAATTAAGACAGGAATATCCTTCTCCAAACAGTAGGATGCTTTTAATTGTTTCAGTAGGGCTTCTGTATAAATGTATTTGTTAGGGAAAGGCATTTTCTTTACACTCATTTCAAAGGGTGGCTGTTCCAAGGCCCTAAAAAATCACTTGCTAAGTGAGACTTTCCTTTTGCCAGTGTACAATTAGCCTTATATCCAAATACATTAATGTGTGACCTTTTTTTTTTTTTTTTTAGTAAACAACACATGCCAGCTTTGCATAATTCTGTAGAAATCCATGCATATTACACTTCAGAAGCTTCTTATGCTTAATTACTGACTGTGAAGCATCTTTTACCTGCTTTACACTTCAGTCTTTGGCAAAACAAGACTTAAAAATTAATTTAAAATTATTTCCCTTCTTTTGGGATGCCTTTTAAAAATTATGTACTGCTGTCTATGTTTGTGTTGTTCATTTGTCATACCTGTGGGGCAAAAGACAATTTGCTTGTAGACAAGCAAAGAGGGGAAAAAAAGCAACAAAAAAAAATTTAATCAACCAGGAGCTTCAAGATAAGGAGGTTCCCTGTGGATTGCACATCAAAGGCACAAACAGGCTGTGAAATAGGAGGTTGAACAGCTTCTAACAAACTGTTAATTGAGCCAGAAATGAGGGTGTGGAAATGTGGAGTGAGACAATGATCCTTAAGGCCTGACTGGAAAACCTTCCACCATGGTCACACATCTGGAAATCAGTAGCTCTCTTGGTAAATTCTGCAGACCTCAAACCCTTACTCAGAGGTGAGCTCAGTCCCTGGGCAGCAGGAGGCACTTTTAAGGGTCCTCCTAATAAGTGCCTCAGCTGATCCTACGAATTTTGATGCTTGCATTTCTATTGCTCTGGACTGCCATATCAACAGAAGGTATGGATTGTTTCCTGCAATCTGTGTTACTCCCAGCATTAAGAGCCCAGCATGATACAAGTCTTGGCTCCTAATAATGATTGTGCTTTCACAATGATCGTGCTGGAAAATTTTCTTGCAGTTATTTTCTTATGATGACACCTCCTTTTCATGTAGCATGGAAACACTCTAATGTATGAAAAGTTATATTCAAGTGTTTCTTGAATTTTTGCTAAGATCAATAAAATGTCTCAGACTGCTACTGATCAGCAATTGCTTTTTAAGGCCTGTCAGTTCCTTCAGGAGTCTGATCCTGGATTTATTCACCCTAGAGAAGGAAAGATTTGGAGAGGTTCTGTTTGCTGGGGGCACTAGAGGGATGGTGATGTGAGCTCCCCTTGGCAGGGCACAGCAAGAGGGCAAGGGGCAACAGCCATAAGTCATGAAAAGGCAAACTCCAATGGAAAATAAGAGAAATTGTGGGGAAAGGAGGGTGGGTTTGCTGTCAGAGAAGTCTAATACTGCCCCAGATGCCCAGGGAGGGTGTTGAACCTCCATACCTGGAGGTATGGAAAACTTGAATGGCTGAAACTCTGAGCCATTTGGTTTGACTTTGAAATTTGTCTTGCTTTCAGCTGAAGGTTGGACTGGATGATCTCTAGAGACCTTTCCACCAGAACGGTTTGTGGTTCTCGTCTCAAATATCTGGACATGTAGGCAAGTTTCCTGGTGGGGAGGGAGAGGGTATATAAACCAGCATGTTCTTTCTTTAAAAGTTTAAGAGGAAAAAGAAAAGACAAGTTAAAGGTCTCATTTTGTTCACATGGGAAATAAAATGTGCTTGAAATCAGACTTACAGATTCAGAAAACTGTTTCCAACTGTACTAAAGCAGCAGAAGAAACTTTGAAGTCTCGACTTGCTAGGCTCTATCAAAAGCAAGCAGACTTGTGCCTCACCTTTTCAGTGATTAGTGGTATTCAGAATAGGAATATGAACAAAAAAATTGCTCAGTTCTTCAGTTTAACTCATTTTTCCAATGTCTCTATTCAGCTATCATCTTCAGTTCTGCTTATTCTACTTCTTCCCAAATCCCTTAGCAAAACTTAAAAGAAAATAATCCTCCTCAGAATGGCTCATTGCCACCCATTGTTATCCCCAGGATTAATAGCATTTGTGATAACTGCAATAAATTGGACCATTTCATGTTACCATGGCAGCCAAGTTGAAAGTAGCAATTTTTCCCCCAGGTTGGCTAAAGATATTCCTGCAGGTAGAAGATATAAACTAATATTGACTAAAAATTTTCATCTGTGTTACACCAAAATATCTTTTTCTACATTTTTACTTCTGTGTGATAACTAGCTGGAGTGTAGGAGTATTTCATTAAAAAATAACTGGAGATGGAAGAACTTCCTATTCGAGTCTCAGTGATTAAATGAATTTGACATTTTTGTCTTGAATGAAAGTGAATTTCAAGTGCTACTGTGAAGAACTCTTACCAAGTATATAATTGGAGCTTGTCAAACAAAAGCTTCCTTCTATTGCTGTTAAAAAAATATAAATCAGGTTATTTTCTAAATTAAAGCCAAACTGAAACGAATGGCAAACAAAAATAAACAAAAAGACAGAATTTGTAACTAAATGAAAGCTGTCTTTTCTGGTTTTTATGGACAGAAATACTCTGAAAAGTCTATAAATGTCATGAGATTTTTTTTCAGATCTGCCTGTTCTGTACAGTCTCTATTCCTCTGTCACAGTATCCACTGGTCTCTCTTAGATCATACTGTAGTATTAAAGACCCTAGAAGTCAGTTATTTTTGCAACCAAACATGTAAAGTGCTTTCCTTCTGTATCCAAATGGCCTAAGAAAAATTTTTTTGCTTATAAAGAGAAATTTTGGGCGTCACCTGTTGGAGGTTTAACAGAAGGAACCGAGAAAAAAGATTAACAAAGCATTAAGGCAGTAATTAGATATCTGGTGTTTACAGTACTGGCCAGGTTTATGTGTAATCCCAACACTTTTTCTGTGTCTGGTGTAAACAAGTGGAGTCCTGCAGCAGTGCAGGGCTGGATGAACAGCAATCATGGTCCTCATCATAGCCAATATTTTGGCTTTCAATGCTACTCTAACCATAAGCAGTGGTGTAGGGAGGTTCTCATGCTTGCATAAGCTCTGCTGTGGTAATTGCAGTGGCATTTTTCCATTGCCTCAACTGTTTTTAAAAGAAAAACCACAAAATCTTTCCTTTGCATTCGGTCGGTTTTACCTGAATATATTTGCATGCAATGATTTTGCCTCCATCTTTTATCATACATGCTGTATCATTATAGTGCTGGAGCTCAGGGTGTTTATGTTTATTTGAGCAGAAGACAAAAAAAAATGCAAAATCTGACTGATAGGGTAAAAAAGGGTTTTTTACTGATAGGGTAAAAAAGCCACCCTTCATCCCACACACCTGCATCACATGTAAAGATCTTTGGTTCTTCTTGCCAACCCTTGAATTCATCATTTCCCCCTCTAGCTCTTTCCATCAGTGTCCATGGGTTTTGTTTCCCTCTTCTCCTTCCATATTGCCATTTTAAACACTTGTCCTGTGTTTGTATGGGTATTCTGGGAAGCAGTGCTTATGTTTAGGATCCTCTGGGAACTTTTTAACACTGTGTGCTCCTGTTTCAAGGCTTAGCTGAAGTCTTCCTGTCTGAGCTGCAGCTTCCTCATACAGCTGTATTTTTCCCAGGTTGTCTGACAAATGCTGTCCAGTAAATATATTCTCTTGCCTGCTGTGAGGCAAAAATTACTTTTCTACTTGTTTCCCTAGTAAATATTTTTTTCTAGGAGGGTGGTAGTTGCTAGGATAGAGAAAGACTTCTGTATTTTGAACAGATTTTTTATTAAGTGTTTTAATAGGTTTGATGTTCCTTTGTTTCAGTCAAAGAAATGCCTCTGCAGTGGGTTTGGATGGCACATCTCACCTGGAAACTGTTGCTAAGTGAAACTTAGTTTTGTTGATGAATAATTCTTTGTTGGAGCATCTATCAGTAAGAAAATGGGAAGCAGAATCACAGGTGAGGAGGCAAGAGGGGTGGGAATGGTGGTCTGTGAGTAGATCTGTGTGAAGCACTACTTTAATTTATGGAGCCCATTTAAGGCTAATTGCATTATAAAGTTACCTAGGTTCATCTTTGATTTTTTTTTTCTTTTTTGGAGGGGGAAACTCTATTGGCTGTTTGCTCTTTAGGTGGCATTATTTGCTGTGGGTTTTTGTTTTCTTCATGTTTTTTTAGCAATCTTTTCTTACCAACCATCTTATTTGAGCTCCAGCTCCTTTACAAAGAAAATATCCTGATGATTTGGTGGCCACATGTGGGCATGGATTTGTGGATGAAAGACACAGCTTAAACCTGTGCATTAGGCATAAGTAGCTGAAATATCATAACAGGAACAGAATTTGGCATTAGAGTGTGACACAAAGATGTCACCTGCGGGTGATTCTGTCAGCAAACCAGAGAAAGCCTGGGGTGAATACAGAGGAATTTGGTAAAAGGCCAGCTCTTAAAAAAAAAACCCAAAAACCTGACTGCCAGGGACAGAAAATCAGAGGAACAGCTCACAGCAGCAGGGAATAAGTGCACCAGGGGTGACTTGCTGTAGAGAGCCAGCATTAAGGACTGTCTGAGGTGACTGCCCTGATGATGCTCCACACTGGAACTTTCTCATCTCCAGCCTTCCCCATGTGGGAGCTGACTCTAATTAGCTCCTTCCCATGCATGCCAGTGCTGCCTGCCTAACTCCCAGCTCATTCTGAGAACTGCCAGGTGAGAAAGTGTGTAATTGCCTTCCCTCAAGAGGCAGCAGCTCCTCGAGTGTGAAGAATTCACACACACAAGTTCTTGAACTCTTAAGGAGATTTTCTCAAGTGTTTGTCCCCTTTTTCTGTGCTAGCACAGTGGTTACAGCTGGTCTGGGAGGGCAGTACTGCACTTCAGGATGGGAGTGAGAGGAAATCTTCAGGATGGGCTGCAAAGTAATCACAGCCCCTTCTCAGAATGAGGGGAAGCAGAGTCTGTCTTCCTACTCTTACACCATTTTCTGTTACCTTCCTGTCTTTTACAAAACCATCTTCTCTTTCATGTCTGGTTCATATTTGGAGATGAAGTGCCATCAAGAAGGTTTGTGTCTAGTGGAAGTACGAGCCTGGGCATTCAGTGATATTGTCTTTCCTGTTTGTCTTTCAACTTATGAAGGCATTAATTTTGCCATTTGAAGACCAGCCCCTGTAAGAACTACTGGTCTTTTTAATATCTTTTTTTCTGAGAAGATTCATTCTTGCTAAGTTTTGTAAGGAGTCTAATTTATTGAGACTTTGGGTGCGAATGGAGATCATCAGGATTTAGACCATACAAAAACATCAGGACTGTGCCAATGTTTATCTTCATGATCAAAATTCCATGATAATGACCCTCTCCTCTTGAGCAAATGTGATGCTGTAATAGCAAATCTCTTAATCTCTGACAAAATGCAACTTGTACTCTTTATGGTCTTTTGGGGATCCTTATTTTTTTTTCCACTCAGGATGTTAGAGATGTTGAAGTAGGCTCTGTGTGGTTAAAAGTTGTAAGTTTTATCTATTTCTCTTCAAAATACATAATTAGCACAATGCTGTGGATTTTTTGCAGGAGGACCACAGATTTGAACAGAGACAACTTTTGCTGGCTTGGTGCTCTACAAAGCCTTTGAATGATGAGATTTCCTTGTACAGGACAGCACTATTTTCTGTGCACTGGCATCAGTGGGAGAAGTTGCCTTCTTGTTCCAACCTTTACTTAAAACAGGTGATGGCTCCTTGTGCTTTCTATTTGTGCCTTTTGGCCTTTAAACATCTTTTGGAAATCTGTTTTGTAAACTTTTGAATATAGTTTAGTTTACCTGTTTCCAGCCTTAGGGATTTCCTGTATCCCCTGCCACAGGTTTAAATTGTATTCTTTACATTTGATAAAGAGAGGAAACTTGTCAGGATGGCATTTATGTGTGTTGCATGCAGGCTGGGCAGACTGACGTGGCCACATTTCCAGCACATGAAAAAATTACTGAACTCAGAGATTTGGGGGTTAAACTGTTGGTAGGAACAGACAGGAGGCAGCCTTTTCTTTGGGGTTTCTTCCCTAGCAAAACTAGAGTTTGAAATGCAGAGACCTCTGTGTATGTGTGGGAGGGAATGGAGCTTCTCCTGTGTGAGTCAATGAAAGACTACAATCTTTTAATTTTTTAGGGGTGCAACACAGTATTGGCCATTTCATTCTTCTTTCTCCTGCTGTCTGTCCTGGGTGCTCTCCAGTGGTGCCCCAGACGTGTTGCAGGTCTGCAGTCCTAAGAGCCCACTGAAGTAGCAAGGAAATTGGCTTTTCCATGCAGGGAACTCTGCCCCTGCTCACGAGAACATTTCACAAGGAGGTAGAAGGACAATGCCTCAGCACTGCAGATAGCAGAAGACTATGCAGCAGTACAAGACACAGGAATACACATCCAACAAAATTATCTGAGAGTACAAGGCTCAGCAACTTTTCTTACGAGTCTAAAAAATCCTTAGCTGTGACATGTAGCAGCCTTCCAAGCTGCACAGCAAAATTATTTTCCCCCTTCTCAGTCTTCCCCTCCCAGCACATGATATGTTGTATTTGACACTTAGGAGGGAGAAAATATTCAGCAAAAATCTCACATTTTTGCTGTTTAGAGTATTTAAGTCTTGAGCAAAGTCCTTTAGAATATTATTGTCAAAGATAGAATATTATTTAAGTGAAGAGAAGCATGAAACATGCATCCAATTTAGCATCATACTCAGAATGTGTTTTAAAGCCTCTGTTGCAAAAAGAAGTGAAATTGAGGTGACAGAGCTCTTATAATCTACAGTATAAGCCAGTAAGAATAATTCTTACTGCATGTGTGTGAGAAAATGATGTTTAGGTGTCATTCAGCTTACTTAAGACATTTGACACGGTATTTGAAGCCCAAAAACATCCCTGGCCAAAGAATTAAATAACATTTTCAAAATCTGTGTACAAAGAACCAACTGTCAGTGTGGACTGAGACAGGAACCCTAATGCAAGAGAACAGTGATATCTACTCACCAGTAGCAGTGCATTAAAGGAGAAATATGCATTAGAGAAGGTGAAAAAAATTGGTTGCCTGCATAGTAATTAATTTGGCAGAAATTGTTAGCAAGGCCAAGTGCTAGCAAGAGAAGCATTTTTCAAGAATTGTCTGGAAACATATGGACATTTTGATTGTTTTTTTTCCCCCAGCAGTTTGAGTAGTGTCTACCATGATGTATATCTCATGTGGAATCCAGAGCTCCAATTTTAATGTGCATGACGTTATATGATATTACAATATAAACTTTCAGTTTGATACTGCCTTTTATTCTTGAGAAAACCCAGGCTTAAAAAAACCCTGTCATTCTGGGAAAATTCTTTGCATGGTGCCTCTTTCAGCTATTGTACAGGAATACAGTGTGCAAAAATGATGTACTGCTGGAATCTGTGTTGATTTGCAATCACTTCAAAATTCAAGACAAAAAGGGATTGGTAGGGACTTTTTTGGTTTTGTTGGGATTTTTACTAGCCTGGATACACAAATAAATAGTTAGCTTGTGTGCTTGAATTTGAGCCAATTCTGAATTTCATAATAAATTATGTTATTCATAGTTTTCCCTGCTGGCGGTTTGCAGCATAAATAGGAGTAATTAAATCAAAATAGTAGCAGCCAGAATGCTGTACAACTTATGAAGGAGTCCAAGTGTCAGGTTTATATTTCTGTTTCATCCTATAAATAGGGTGTTGAAATGGTTTCAGAAGAAAGTATTTTGAAAGTTTTATACTCCCCTAGTAAATAAACAGGAGAAAATTAAGAAATATTCTAAGAAATCAGCTACATTCCTTTGATTGTGCAGAGCTGTTTTAGGCATGCTGTAATTTTGTAAATCAATGTACATTAAGAGAAGAAATTTTACTCACAATTTTAAGCAGAAATTCTGTAAGAGCTTTGACTTTTTGTGCTATGAAATGACCCACACCATTCAACTATTAATCAAATATGTATTTTCATAAAGAATTGGAGCCTTCATTCCAAGAGGACAGTTTGGCTTTTAAAAGTGTCAATTTATTGCTGGATGGATAGATCTGATCCATTTTCCTGTGCTGTGTGGGAACCAAAGTATGGACATGGGGTTCCACATGGTCCATTGGGATCACACTGTTCAAACTTCCTCTCCCAATGGGATAAAACTCTCTGACTCTTAGCTCTACCAAAAAGCTGAAAAAATCCAATTAAAAATGTATTTCACCATGTTCATTTGGGTTTCCCACAGAACAGATAATTAACAGTGCGTTGTGTTACATTTAAATTTGCAGATGTAAAAAAATTGTCACATTTCAAAATCAGTGTGTTTCTAGTAATGGTTTCAAGAAGTGTGGGAAAAGGATCCACCTAGGAGATGTGCCTTGCCCTCCATTTCCATACCCAGCAAGGTGTGGATTAGCTGGCTAATAATTGCTGAGAATTTGAGTAATTTAAAGCAGTGTGATAATACCTTCTGGAGGATTATATTAGGATTGTTACATATAATGTATAATCCTAATATAATATATTTGCATATATAAGAAATCCTAATAATATTATATTAGCATCTTTCTTTAGGATTACATTTAATATCCTCACCTTGGATTTAACTAAATAGGGAATAGCAGAATAGATTCACACCAGAGAAGCAGAGCAGGAAGCAATAACATGGGTGACCTTGCTAATGCAAGGCTCAGAATGGTTATGAGCTGACCCCAGCCTGCTGCTGCTGTTATTTACAGCAATGTCCAGGGAGACAGAAGCTGTTATTTGTGCCTTATTTTACAGAACATTTTACAGAGCTACATTCAGGTTTGCAGGTTAGGAAAGTGATCACAGATGTACAAGCAGCATGCTCTTTTTGTTATTTATCTAAAACCACTGCTCTGTAAGTATAACTGATTTTGAAGCCTTCAGTCAAGGCCAATTTTCATTTCCATGACAAAAGCTTATTTAGTTTCAGTTATCTCCTCTAAAGAAATGACTTGTTTGTTTAAGGACAAGGTCATCCTTCTCACAGTCAGATGGGAATCTGTAGATGACTTCCCAGTCTGGCCTTGGCTGTGGTGCCTGACCTTTATTTGGTCAAATATTGGTGAATGTTATGGTCTCCTGCTTCTTACAGAAATTAACTTACATTCTCAGCTTCTGACAATCTCTATTTTGTCCATAGAGTTGGTAGGTGTCCTAATAACCATGGAAAGAGTTGAGATAAAAATATCAATGCCACTAGACCTATCACCCTTTTCTTTATTGCATCTATTTGTCCTGTCAGGAATTTAAAATTACACTTTCTAGCTGTGTTTGCTGACTGTTTCCAGTGCAACCCAAAATGCAGTGAGTAGTAGCTGGTTGTCTTGAGACTGTGATGTGTAAAAGTCCACAACAGCTTCAAGTGGAATGCTTTGTTACATCCTAGGAAATGTCTGGAGAGGATTAGGAGGGGCTGTGTGGCTTACGGAGAACATTTGCTGTCACTTCAAGGCAGACAGGGAACCTGCTTCAGTGCAGGCTCTGAGACCACAGCCAAGTTTAGGAAAGTAAATAGAAATATTCTGTTTTGTCATGCCTCCATCCTGAGCGTTTGCCACTTTCCTGAGTGCTCTGTGATGAACAGGAGATGGCCACAGCTTGTCTAGACATAAAGAGCTCATCAGAAATAGAAACCACCATGTGTTTGGCCTCTGGGAGGTGAGTAAAATAATGTAGGAGATCTCTACAGAAAGTAATGCCCACAATCTGGACAAGGCTGTTTCTGTCCAAGCACAGGAATATTAACAGCCTGGGAAGCAGGTATTGGTCATCATTTATTGACTGGTGCAGTCAGTTCAGTAAATTTGATGTGGTTTGGATTCCGGGTTTCAGTAGGGCATGATGGCACATTTTGGATGTGCTGTCTGTTACACAAAAAATGAGAGGCAGAGGCTTTGACAAAAGAGAGGATTTGGACTAGAAAGGAAAGTGGTTAGGTATACCTTGACTGAAGCACTCAAAACATGAGGGTTATTCAATTAATTTTTTGAAAGGCAGTACAAGGGAATAAATACTTTTCAACAAAGCATGGAGTCATCTGTCACAATCCAGTGCTCCCGGACAAACAGACATGATTTTCATGGGGGTGTTGTGTTTGGGTTAATGGTTGGGTTTTTGTCAGGGGAACAGCTACACTCTTTTCCTTACTGGCAGCAAGATGCCATCAGAAGACAGGGTGCATCAGCAATATAGAGATTTTTCCTTACTATATATATATACATATATTTTTTTTTTCTTCTTTTTCATTGCTAATACTGTTTATACCTGGAATTTAGTTCCTTTTGTATGTGATTTGGTATAGTTGACTTCAACAGGAAGTATGATATTGTTATAAAGTACAAATAGAAGAGTGTTTTGTGATGTTTTCTTTTGTTTGGGATTTTGAGCTACTTTTATTTTGGTGGGAGGAATGGGGAGAATTCTAATGTGTTAATTTAGATCCATTAGAGAGAAGGAGCCTGCACTTGTAAATCTAAGACTGATTAACAGTGGATATTTTTCCTCTTGAGTGGCAAGCACACAGGCATCAGGGAAACACCATTTTCTACTTGAGAAATTGCACCTATAATTGAAGTGTGGCAGTGCTGCTCAACCCTGGACATTTCTAGGAAAAAAAAAAAGGTGCTCCAAATTCAAAGATGTGTCTACCACAAACCAAAATTGTAGAAGCAAACTGTAACACACAAATAATTCCTGGAGTGCCCAGAAAATTTGATGAGAATGGTTTAACCAGAGAATTAAATGAAAATCACATCCTTGAAACTGCCTCCACCATTCCTTCATCTTGCCAACATGACCAAAGTGGAATCACAGAGTGGTTTGGGTTAGAAGGGACATTAAAGATCAGCTGGTTTCAAACCACCTGCTGTGTTCAAGTGCACTTTTCTCTAGAGCAGGTTGCTCAGAGCCCCATCCAGGGTGGCTCTCTTCCTGAAGTGTTAATTTTAACCAGCTGAAGAACCACCCTGGGCAGCCCTCCTGTCTCCTTTTGGCACATGTGGGTGAGTGAGGACAGAGCCAGGGCTTGGGACTGCCCTGCCTAAAGGGGTTTAGGAACCTGAGGGCCAGGATGCCTCCAAGGGAGAGGGAAACCAGCCAGGGTAATCTGCTCATGAAGAGGGCAGTGGAAAACAATGCCTTGTATTCTTTCTCTCAGACAGTGAAGAAGTACATTTTTGAAATCTGGCATTCTAAGACTCTAAAATGGAGAAGGAAATTTTATTTATTGTTTTTTTAATTACATCCCACACAGAAGATGACTGCAGGCAGACACCTGTTGCTGAAGCTGCTCATTGGAATTTCAGTAGCTGGTATTAAATCAGGGTTTATTCTCAGGCTGTATAGTACATTTTTCTTTACTTAAAGAGAATGACAAGTTATTTTGCAGGCTTCTTTTTTGTCATCAGCTGTTACAAACTTCTCTGCAGGATTATCTCTGTTTATAGAGAATTTCCTGGCAGGACATGACTGGCAAAAAAAGACAGCTAATGTAGTGCTGAACAAACTTAGCAGTCAGCACACCCAGAGCATGACAGTTTGAAACCTGCATACATTCTCAATATTACAGTGGCTTCTATCTTGATATATCCAGTTATAAGAAGATAAAGGCAAAAACCAACCACTGCTTAAAAAAATGTGGGTTTGTTCTTTTTAATTGATGAAGATTGGAAATTAAAGAAAATGCATCAGATATCAGTGACCACTGGAAAAAAAAAACAAAAAACAAAACAAAACAAAAAAAACAAACAAACAAACCCAAACAAACCAAGCAAGAAAATTATTCACCTAACATTTTCTATACTACTTACTTGACATGTCTGTATGTGTGTCTATCTATATCTGTGTGTGTATATATATATATATATATGTATGTATGTATTTGAGTGACCTTCATTCAAAAGGAAATCATTGCAGTATTGAACTTGAATATTTAGGAGAAGTACCTTGCATAACAGTGAAGGCAGTAAATGTGTTTACTGCTTTGCTTTGTTTCCCCATTGCTGCCCATGTTCCAAGGTACAGCAAAGAGCATTTTGTCTGTAGCAAACAGAAAACGTAGACAGATTTGTGGCCCTGTAGTCCTGTGGAGTGGGAAGTTTTCCCTGCTGTAGTTAACAGCTCCCTTGAAAGGATGTGAGCTGCCACAACACTGCTTTCATGGAAATAATGAGCAAAGAAGTCAAGGCAAGCAATACAGAGCATCACTGATGGCCTTTGCAGAGCCACACCGCTGTGTCTCTGCGGCTGCCAGGGGGCAAGGCATTGTAAAAACCCATTCCAGTTGAATTCCAGTGGGGTGAAGCTGTAGCAGTTTGGAAGCACAGGTTGGATTCACCTCCTCTGGGTGCTGCCTTGTGGCTGCAGCAATGAGCTGAGGCCCAGGAAAGGAGATGGGCAGGAGCTGAGCTCCTGAGGGACACACAGAGCGGCCAAGAGGACCTGCTGGGCTGCTATGTTCATCTTCTTCATCTTCTTCATAGAGACTTAGAGGATTTGCAACTTTTCAAAGTCCAGGCTTTTGCTGTCCTGCATGAAAATGCTTCCTCCATGAGCATAAAGCCTCTTGAAACTACCAGTTCAACCTTTCTGATGTTTTTGAATCTATAACCTGAAATTTATGTCTTATATGATTTAAATATAGAGTTTGGGATATAGCTCACCCTCTATTTTCAAAATCCTTGCTTCTTCTCCTTTGTAAGTAACAGAAAAGAGTCATTTTGCCAGTTAGAGTACCCTGGGCTCTTCCTGTGGCAGATTTCAGCTTCTGGAGTGTAAAGAACAGATGCTCCCATTGACTTGTGTTTTGGGGAGAGGAGGAGGCGTCCTTCAGCCATTTCATAAAAACACTAAGAGTTCATCCCATGCCAGTTTTCCTGTTCCTGCACATTTCAGTAGCACTGAGGGATCCCATCTGCAGGTTACCTCAGGTGTTTTCCCCTGTGTTTACCTTACATTGTTTGCTTATTAACCGTAATTGAATATGAATGATGGAAATAAGATAGGAACAGGTAAGTGTCCTACCAGAAATTATGAAGAAATTAAAGTTTCTTTCTTTTTTATCTTTTCTGAAAAAAATAGGAGTTTTCAAATGGCTCTTCATCCAGGGATCTTAGAGCTTGTCAGGAATAAATGTTTCCTTTCAGAAATTGAGCAACTGAAGGCCAGACACGCAGTTAAAATCCCTTCCAGAGGGTACAAGAAAGGTCCTAAAAACCACCAGTGACTGAATCAGCTGCCCCCCTCCACCCACTGCCAATAAAGGCAGTGAGTAGTGCTTTGGAACCAGAAGCTTTGAGAGGAACATGGAACACACATGCAGAGATGGTAAATATTTTGCTTTTCTCCTTGAATATCCTATTTTTGTATTTTGGGACTGTATTCATATTGGACTGTATTTGGGATGGCCTGTAAACTTGCTCTGCTCTCTGGATCTCTGCTGAGATTTTTGGTGAGGATGTCAATGTTTATTTGGAGTTTTGTTTGTGATCTGGATACCTGCCTGTCAGGAAATTAATTGGAGCAACTTGGGCTTACAGGGATTGAACTGAGGGAGAAAAACAATCTGGCTCTTTCAATCAGTGCTTAAGTCATATTTTTTGATTTGTACAAGAATTAATTTTATGAAGTCCAGGTTCTGAATTCATTGAGAATAACATTTATGGGTTTCAGTGGCAGCAGCACTGGCTCTATTTCTGCACATCACAAACAGGGGTGTGTGAGTGCAGGCTAACACAGCATTCAGCAGAAGGCTATTTCTACAATGTTTCCTCTGCTGTTTTCCTGAAGAGAAAGCAGTTTTTAGAGACTTGACAGCCTGAAGCCCAGGGGCCTACAAGGCATCCTTTAAGGGAAACAGTATCTTGTACTTTCTCTTGGTTTTGTAGTTGTTTATCTAATCTATAGATAGCTTGCATTCTGGAAAACATCTGTGTTTGCAGCTTTGTCACAGCATTTGCTTTTAACTAAGAAAATATTAAGCGGAAGTTGGAACATTCTCTTATCTTTATTTATTCCTGGTTTTGCCTTTTTCTTTGCTTCTGTGTATGGTAATATGCTTTTGAAGCAGGGGCTGATGCAGCAAGCACTTCACAGTCCACCTTATGTTTTATGGACCACCAGCAGTCTGTGAACTACAGGCTCAAAAACATTTCTCTGCACTGGGCTGGAGCCCTCTCCCTGTTTAACCATGCAGAGCAGCAAGATAAAATTTTGGCTCGATGTCTGAAACTGGAGAGAAATAAAGGGAGAGATTTGACTGTCCATATCTGCTGCTGTGCCATGAGTCCTGATTTCTTGGCTAGGGGGGAATAGCCAGCTCATTCCCTGCACAATGAGAACTGAGGTGCTTATTGGAAGGTACGCACACTACTCTGTGTGTCCTTGTGGTCTTTTCCAAAGTTTTACCCAGCTTTTGATCCCTAAGTAGTGAGGATTGTTTTATAACTAAGTTCCCAGTTCCCAGACCTGGTTATTTTTTAGGAGTATTCATTTTCTGATTCTCTTCTTTAAAGCATTCTGGATGCAGGTGCAGCTCTCTGGAATTTTAATTCTTTTCTTTGTGAGCTGGTTACTTTCCCATATCACTGAGATTCAGAAAATGTTCTTAGGGTTTGACATAATCAGTTGTTGCTACTACAATATGCGCCTTTCTGGAACTGTTTTTCAAATTATATTACTGAATTTCCAGGAAAGTAATTTCAGTCCAAGATCTATTTTCAGTGCTCAGAAAGGATGGAGGTTTCTAACCCTGTAGTTGGGAAGAGATCACAGTGCAAATGAAAGCAAAAACAAAAGAGATCTCCCTTAGGGAAAGGGTTGGGGAAATTAGCCAAGGTTCAGGAGCTTTCAAATCTAAGGAAATCCTCAGCAGGGGAAACCTGAGGATCAGAATGGTAAAAATAGGACAGATGGTGTTCCTTGTTAAAACCCTGGGAAGCTGTGGATTTCCTAAGTACCTGAGCTCTGGTTATTATTCTCCTCTGTGCCTAGCAGCATGTCACGCTTTCCTGATCCATAACTAGAAATCACAATCCATCTGAGAGGTAGTGGGCCTCCAGTAGCAGGAAAACTGACTGGATTTCCTTGGAAAAAACCCAGCTCATTCAGCTGGTCATGCCCTTTGAAATCATAGTTACCCAACTGCAGGAACAGTCCATGGAGCAGAAGCTTAGGAAGTTGTCAACTACAGTCACATAATGTAGAGTCAATCCTCTCTGTTCCCATGTTTTATACTCTGGAAGAGAATTGGGAAGTGTCATTATCTAGCCAAGATGGAATCAACTGAAATATATTTAGATTTGATCCTGGCTTACTGAACCTTGAACTGATGAGGTCACTAAACAGCTGCCTGAAGTACAGTGGTTTCCCTTTTTTGATGTCTTTCCAGGTGGACAAATATCACAATCGATGACTGAGTATCAGATGAAGCCTCAGTGGAGGGAAGACAGATTGTGTTAATATGGATGACATGCGTGGGAAAAACATTACAGAATAATGAAGGTAAATACAAAAACTACTGAGGTGGGCACAGGTTTGTTGTCTCTTATGCTTTTTTTACACTGTACATAAATTCAGTTCTGCCTGGTAAGATATCCAAGAAGATGGAGATGTGAAGAGCTTAGTGTGGTAACAGAATCAAGAGCAGGAGAGTTTAACCCATGGGAAAATTAAGTTTTTCCTGTTGTTTTCTCACAGTTTTTACTATTGATATGTACATGAGATGCTTCTATCAAAGGATTAAATCAAATACTTAGAGGCTAATTCTCTCAGCTTTACTCAATCAGTCAGCTTGATTTATTGTTCTTGGCTTATACAGTTCTCATCAGTTAACTTATTCTCTCAACAGGTGTAACATAATTAAAATGGATTTTTATTGCAATTAAAGCATGAAACTGTTTCTGTTTGCCAGGAATCATTCATATTTTAAACCAGTATATGAGAGAAGTAAAAGTATTGAGGGTGGGTAGTGATGAAAATGGCTTGAGAGTGTCGGAGACGAGTTTTATTGCTTGGGGTACCTTTCTGAAGATGTTTTTTTATTTTTTTGAGTGAGATGGAGGGACATTTGATAAGCATGTGGCTGGGTTATTTCTGATCTGGTGGCATTAATTGTGCAAAGAAATGTTTAATGGCTTTTCAGAGCCCCAGGGAGGGAACTTTGACTGAGAAAATGTGTGTAAAGGCTTTTTATGTCTGACCTGGTTGTTCTGGATTTGTTTTGTGGTCAATAGAGAGAAATAGGCACTTTTTGTTCCAATTCAACTCATCTGGGGGCAAGAAGAATGTAGTCTAAAAATGGATCAGACAATTGGGCCCTCAAGTACTTATTTCTCACTATTGATTATAAAGAGAGTCTGAGGCTCCAGGCCCAGCTGCTGGCATCTTCACTGCAGATCTCTAAAGTTAAGTGAAATAAATCAGCCTTGGAAATAAATGGAAAATTAATCCCACTGTGGCCACAAGCTGGTTTGGTTCCCCCTGCCCCCCTGATTTTAACAACTAGGATGTTTTTTTGTGCTTTCCTCCACCCTGAGGTACCCACCCAAGACTAGGCAGAGGGCTGAAACCAGGCTCTGCTCCTCTGGCTTTGTATCTTTCTTACAATCTGGTGGGGGTTTTGTAGGAATTGGGGTGGTTTTCAGTTAGCTGTTTCTGCTTGTTGTTGGATGGTTCATTTGTTTGAACGAATCAATTCTTGTAAATCCTTGTGAGTTGCCAGCTTTGATGGGCTGAGCTCACACTGCACCCAGGCTGAGCTCTGGGCTCAGCTGCTGGTATTTTGTGTAGCCCAACCTGGAATAATCCATACCACTGGGACAGAGCTCTTGGTGTGCCAGCAGATGTGCACACACAAATGCAGGTGCAGCAGCCTCATCCTGCTGGGAAATCGGGAAAATGCTTTGCTGCCGCTGCTCCCTGCTGGCAAGAACAGCATAACTTGTTTTTTTGCCTTCCACGGAAGCACAGATGAACTGCAAAACTACAGGAATATTTCAGGAGAATTTCCTCTGATTAAATGTGTTGGGGGTTTTTTTGTGGTGTTTTTTTTTGTTTTTTTGGGTTTTTTTTGTTTTGTTTTGTTTTGTTTTTGTCTTAGGAATTTGTTTTGAGTGTGGCTACAGTTGTTGTTTATCTGAAATATAATTTGTGTGGGTGTGTTGCTGGTTTATTTGCAGATTATGCAAATTGCCGAATATTCAAAGAGAAATGCTTAGATTTTATAAAGTGCCAAGGCTCAGGTCTAGTTTATGGAAGGTTTTTTTAGCCACTTTAGCAATTGGTTTTTCAAAGGGACCTGAAAGACCTGAATTCAGCAATCCCATTTAAAACTCCAGGTTTTCAATTTGCCTGTAGCAGCTTTGGAGAGCTCATCCAGAAATGCATTTCAAACGTTGGTCAGGATGAAAAGAGGAGTTTTTTGTGCCCAGAGTCGAAGTCAGCATGCAGAGAAATCTTACGATACACAACCTTTATTTTGTCTGAGGAGGATGCCTTTCTTGTTCATTTTTCAATTTCCCAATGTAACACTCTCCAGAGCATGACTTTGGTGGCAGCCAGAGGCAGGTGCTCTGGATTTCCTCCTGGAATTAAATGCGTCCACCTCACAGCCTGTGCTGTTTCTGTCTCAAACCCAAACACACAAACTGTGGTGATTTGCAAGATGTCACATTAACAGTGCTGCTGCAGCCCCTGTCCCTGTCCCTGCTCCAGGGGTGCCCTTTGCCTACAGCTCCTCTGTTGCCTTGAAGATTTTCTGCACTATGTGGCATTGAAAGCTTTATACCCATGTTCAAATTCAGAGCTAAGTAGTCCCAGAGAGGTGAGGAGATGTTCTCTGCTCCAAAAGGTGTGGGGTGTGTGACAGCTCCTTCTGGCCGCTGCCAGCCTGCCTCAGGAACTAATCTCATTTTCTTCTGCATAACATGGATTTTGGCACAGCACAAGAATTACCAGCAGTTACTGATGTAAAACCCTGTGGAGTGTGTGCCATCTGCTGCTTGAGCAGGGATTTGATAACTTGGGGAGGGGAGCTGGGCATAGGCAAGGTCTGAGACATCCCTGTGGCAGCTACAGGGAAGGAGAGACTTTCCAGATGTGAGGTGTGAGTGTTGCCTTTTTCCCAACCTGGAAATGAAACTCGAGATAATTTTAGTAAGGAGGTAATATAAAAGGGGCCGTTAATAAAGGTCTTCAGGGGAAGTTATGGAAAGAAAAAGAAAAAATGTATCTCCCCCCGCCATGGGTGAGTACATTTTACATTTTTATAGGTTTTAGGAAATTAGCATAATTGATAAAAAGCACCAATTAGGAGGATAAATGGTGATGCAATTCCCCCTAGGTCGAGCCCCTTCTCTGGAGCCCTCCTTCAGCACTGGCTGTGCTTCATCCATGAGAATGGATCTCAAAGAGTTGTTCTCAGCCTTGGCTCCCAGGAAGAATCAAAATAGGCTTGGGGCTCTGCACCTCCCAGGGCTTGGAGTTCTGGAATTTGTTTTGTCTTTCTGCTTAGGGAAAGGCCATGGAAAATTTCTGGGAAAACTAGTCCCAATAGGCTACAGAACTACAAATATATGTGTGAAGAATACAGAGAACATGTAAAAGAAAAAAGGCAAAACCCAAATGGCATCGTGGGGACCTGCAGGGTGGGTGCTTGAAGGGGGACTTGACATAGCAGAGTGGTTTTACTGAAGGCCATGAGGTCTGTGCTCTCTGGTCCTGCTCCATCCCATTTTCTGTGCCTCTCTTTTGATCCTAAGCAGCACAGAATTGATTTTCAGGTGGATTCAGTTGGATTGTGGGTGTGGGCTCATGGGACACTTCTGCAGGGGGGACAGCTTCTCCCCTTTCTGTATGGGTATAAGGACAGGAGCACAGAAGGTTCCCTCTGTCTTTTTCTTTTGCCTGTTTTGTTTTTGTTCTTTTTTTTTCTTTGTTTTGGGTTTTTGTGGGGTTTTTTTTGGAGGGGAGGGTTTGGTTGTTGTTGTTGGGTTGTTTTTGTTTGGTTTGGTTTTGCTTTTTTTCCCTCTCTCCCTCCAGTTCGTGAAAGAATTGTTTTCTGCTTCTCTCCCCACCTTCCCT
>JAYDZK010000001.1:5622194-5659904 GCA_034509185.1 Euphonia xanthogaster
TCTTTGTGTTGGGTTTTTTTGGGGGTTTTTTGGAGGGAAGGGTTTGGTTGTTGTTGGTTTGTTTTTGTTTGGTTTGGTTTTGCTTTTTTTCCCTCTCTCCCTCCAGTTCATGAAAGAATTGTTTTCTGCTTCTCTCCCCACCTTCCCTGTTGAGGTGGGTGGGCACTGGAGATGAGGCAGGTGATTCCTTGGCTTTTAGCTGTTTCTTTAAAGGCATTTGAAGGTCTTTTTTTCTTTTGGTCTAGAATTTTGGAAGTCTGTTCATTAAAAAAATGTGTTGAGCTATAACCTGTTGTTAAGACTGCCCTAGCCTTTGTCTGTTCTGTTTGCTATTCTATAGTTGCCTGGTGTGTGTGTGAAGGACACAACCTTTTTTAATTGGTGTCTTCATAACAATTGATTCATTTTTATGCTATCTTTTTTTTTGTTTAGAATGTGGTGTGTAGTAAAATCTGCAATTCAAGACATACTGAATGCTGCCAGCTACTTCTTTTTATGAAAGATGAATTTTGAAATAGATTTGTAGCTTCTTTATTTTTCAATTAATAAGAAAAAAAATCGAAGCAATTACTTTTATTACCCTTTCAGTTTATTTCATTTAACTCCAAATCACAATTTTTTTCCTAGTTATTTGATATGAAAGTTTGCTTGTCACATATGTTCATAGGTCCATGTTTTTTCTGGAGGTGATCTTCACACTGAAGTATCTGAGCATCTTTGTTATCATTGACCACCATGGTGATGTTAATCACCATCATGTTTTATTAATTAGTTAATTAATAAAAAAAATCTTAAAAAAGGTAATGCGGGGAAGTGTGTTTTTGAGGAGCTAAGAGGGAGTTTAAATGAATGTGTAGTTTACATTAGAAATCTGAAGGTAAATGGGTAATAAATAAGTTTAATTTTGTGGTTATTGTATTAAAGCGGTTGCTAAGAAAGTTTTATATGTTGCAAAAACCAATTTTATTCCTCAGTGTAATTTATTTTAAGATTACACTTAGATATGATACTGAACCTCAGCTCTAGCTCGTTTTTGAAGCATGTTTTGAGGTGTCATATTCAAAGCTGCAGCTCTTACCACCAGAGAACACAGGAAGGTGGCAAACTTTCAAAATGGAAGGTTTTAACAGTACTTTCCTCTTCACAGTAGTGAAAAACTATTACTTCAAATATTAACCCACGCTTAATTTTAAATGGTAGAAGAACAGTAAAAAACCTTGTACAACAAAGGGATATTTATAATCTGTTCCAGTTACCCTGAGCTAACACACCCTGGTACCAGGGTATGCTTCTCACATTCTGTGCACACTGATGTGACCAAAATGTGTCCTAGGATTTATAACTTCCACTATGCCATTTTTTGTTTCTTCAGCTTTACTCAAAATTGCTAATATTTATGAAAATTCTGAGAATTATTATTTAGAGTGTCCTTTCATGGCACTAAAAGAATTTCTGTTTTGAAGGAGGCTGTACAGATATTGATCAGCTTCTGTGTTTCAGCTGTAAGAGTAATATAAGCCCAGAATGAGCTCTATCCCTCTGTCTGAAGCAGAGCTGTGAAGTATGTGCATCCATTTGCATATAAACAAGTATATGTTGCAAGTTTTGCCCTTTTCCCCATGGATTTCCTATGTTTAAAAGGTGATTTTCGATCACAGAAAAATTCTGATCTTGCAGAAATCACTTTGTGAGAGCTAAGCATGCTGCCACAACTTCTTTCAGAGTAGTAGCCTTATTTTTAACATGCAATTTAATGTAAGAACACAAAAATTCTGTCTGTATTTTTTGACATGTTTAAATCCAAACTCACACTAAAATGGTGTCTTGCCTCCCTTTTCTATGACAAATACTTTTGTGCCAGTGTATAACTCCTTTCCAATATTCCTTTCTAATATCACTCTGTAGCTTTCACTACAAAGGGGTTATTTTTGAAACAAACACAAGCCAGTGTGATAATTTGGTGGTTTATATAATTTTTAACCATTGAGCAAACAGTGAAAATTAAATAAGCAATCTTTACCTGAGAATGATTATTTAAAACAAAGCTATTAATAAAATCCTCTGACAGGTGGAGGCACTTAGTAATATCAATTAGTTCTCTCTTTAGATATGAAGTATTCATTTTATAAATTTATTTATTCTCTATATAAAGTTTGTTGCCTCTTGAAAAATGGTTTGCTCTTGGGAATTCATCTTGCTATTCATTTAGAAGAATTCTCTGTAGGTGATATGGACAGGATTTCAACAGTCTGAGGGAAAAAAGAACAAGTAGTTATGTTTTGCAAACATGAAGATGAGGCTGAGTGTTGGATTAAGAAAGAGATTAAGAGATGGCTTTGTGGCAATCTTCTATTCAGGTACAGTGTTTGCTGTGTAGAGGTGAGAAGTTATCATAGGCATTGCTAGAAATGCATGGGTTTTTTTCTGTAATTCCTTATTTCTTAATTATCTTTCTCTGTTAAAGAGAATTAACATTGTTAATCTCTGTGAAAGCTTTTGGGGAGTCAAAGATAATTTGCTTCAGGCTCGTATAGAACAGTCATGAAGGGCAGAAGTAGAATTTAATTGTAAGGACTTAATTAATCATTCAGATTTCTCTGCTGATGATCTGCATGAAAATTGTAAAACAGAATAAATACCAATAGCTGTGAATCATATCAGCATGGGGATGTTAAAAAAATCAGAAGTTTTGGGGTTTTTACCCCCCCAGGCATTTTAAAAAGTCACTGTGCTCTCAGTGTACTGAAACAGAGGAGGGAGTTCTGATTTCCTGTTCCTTTTGCTCTGTGTTTGGGGTGCAAAGAGGGAGGCAAGCACCTGCGTGCTCTCTGCAAAGGAGAGTCAGGCGTTGCACCAGCTATTTTTAACAGCTCCAACAGGGCTGGAACTGGAAAGATGGTGTCTGTTCAGTCTAAGGAAACCTCTCCTCTGTGGGGAAAGTAGATATTTAGTCAGCCTGAAAAAATCAACAGGGACCTTCTGGAAAAAATTCCCCTTAGATTTTATAAGACTAGTGTCAAATAAAAGTAACTGGAATATGAGGGTATTACTCTGATCTGCTTCTAGTAAATGCTGAGTGGCAGAGACAATGGTGGTGGGCTTTTCCTTTACTACAGTCTTGTGACAGGAGATGTGCTGGGTTTTTTTGTTATTTTCTTATTGAAGATACAGTAATACACCACCCAAATTCACTTCTAGTTAAATATAAACAGGTTAGACTATGCCTAATCTCTAAAAAAAATGTACTAATATAGGCTTTCTCTTAGACATGCCAACCTTTTGTTTAATATGCTGTATATTTTTGTTCAACCTGTAGTTTTAAGTTTTACTGGGCAGCAAGAACAACATTCTCCAATGCAAGTGATTTTGCACCATGTGGTTGAGTCAACTGAGTAGCTGGAGGGAGTTTGGAAAATGGAATTATAGCTAGTTCCAAGTCAGGGGGAAAGCAATGTTTGAAAAGAGGAGAAAATAACAAAGCGAATTAATAAGGTAATGGCAGAAAAGTGAAAATTTTCCATGTTTGTTTGATCATCCAAGGAGCTTTGGGAAATTGCACTCAGCTGAATTACATTTTTCAGAGTAACATGTTTTGTGTAGGTGTGTGGCTTCAGGTTTTCCTTGTGGTTTGTGATGGATCATGTCACAGGAAGGTTAGCAAAAGTGGCCATTTATTTTCTTTTTTTTATTTTAGATTTGCTATTTGTTAAAGTTGGTTAAGGTCTGTTGAAATCCATGCCTGGAAATATATTTTATAGTGCAGTGGTGGGATCATGGCATCATTATCAGAATTGACCTTGAGACCATAATGAACTGAGAGATGCTATTTACAAATCATGTCCCTGTGCTTTCTTCCCCTTTGTTTCTGAAAATACTCATTCATACTCATCTGAGGGTGAATGAGGAGGGGGATTCTCTCGGAGTTCTTCTTTAGGCAGTGTTATGTTAGGGCAGTGTTTTGTTTTATTCCTGCATCTGCCCAGCCCTGATCCAGGTATGTGGTTAGGAAAAGTTAGTATTTCCCTGTGTATAACCCTTCTGGAGCATAGAGTCTGCACACAATCCTCTGTGTTGCTGACTTGTTATTCAGCATCACACATGGATAATTATTATTCTTGTAAAATAAAAACCCAGTAGTTTGACAGTGACTTATGAAGAATGTTATTTGTGTTAAGTCTTAGGTTATAGCAAGGGTTGGCTTATGTTTTCCTTGCAATAACTCCTTTTTTTTCCCCTAATCCGGTGCAATATTCTGGTAAATGGTGTAAATGTGTAGGGAATGGTGATCAGTGTGTGGTCTTTTTCCTTCCTCTGCCAGGGGAGGCTGCAATGACAGGTGGAGGAATTTCACTCCGGTGAAATCCTTGCCCTCATAGGAAGGAGTGCACAGAGAAAAACCATGTTTCAAATCCCTGGGGTTTGTGTGTTGTGCTCGGTACTCTGGGAGTCCCCTGAATTAAAGCAGCTTCTGCAAGAATGTTCTAACAGAGACCTCATTAAAAGCCCAGCTCCTGAGATGCTTGTGATCTGTAGGGTGAAGGAAAAGGATGTGGCCTGGAAGCACCCATTCCTTGAGGGGCTACCTCAGGCACTGAGGAACAATCTGGGGAGTGCTTGATTGCTCTGGAAGGGAAAAAAATCCCCCTCCAAAAGGGAATTGCCAGTAAGTTCTGTGGCTGCTGCACCTGCATGTGAAATGTCAGAGTTCCTGAGTCTCATGCTGATGCTCCCTGGCTGCCTGTGGCCTCACAGCCTGGCCAACAGTCCTGGAGCAGATGGAAATTGGCCCACTGTGCCTCTTCCTGATGTGGTGGCCTTCCTCCTGCACCACTGCCATTGCAGGGCAGCTTCAGGCGTGGTACAAAGCAGGAGGTCACCATGATTGAGCCAGGCTGAGAGTCAGGCTCCTTTCCCACAGCTACTCCTCTTCTCCCTGCATGAGAAGAAAGGGGGATTTATTTCAAAGGTGTAAGTGCTGTTGAGTTAAACCTAGGATTTCATTTCCCTGAAGTGAATCTATGTAAAGAACAGAAGGGCTCCCCCTCTTCTGCTTTCCCCCTCCCATGTATGTATTTCAGTTGTGCTTTTTTTGTTTTAACACCTGTAGAATGGCGTGGTGGTTTTTTTTGTTTTTGTTTTTTTTTTAATACTTGCTTCTTCAGGTCAGAACATTTGCTGATGGAGAGAAGCTTTTTAGCCATATGTTCAATGTACATGCTGTCAGATTCAAGTGCAGCTCTGGGATTTAAAAGGAAATTTCAAAGCCCTGTTTTTCCTGCCTCTTGCTGTGGTGTCTGTATGGTTGAGCTCTTCAAAGGGATTTAGCAGAGCAGCGGTGTTGTGAAAGGGCTGTAGACACAGTTCCAAGGAGAAGCATTAAAATATTTGCCTTGGGGAGAAATGAAAACATCTAAATGTTTTCAAAGAGTAAGTAACTCTTCTATGCCCATGCAAATTGTAAATAACAGGTGCTCCAAGCACTATTATTTGAGTTGTGTTTTGCTCTGGGAAGTTCCCACTTTCCATCTTTTACCTGAACAATATTTTAAGAGGTGTGCATATACAAATGATATAATTTTACTTTCACCTTCAAAAAAGCCAGAAAGCCCTCTTTCCTTAACCCCCATTCTCATTTATATTTGAAAGAAAAGAATATTCTCTCAGCTGTCAACTTGAACAGAGGCTGAATGAGCTAAGATCTTGGCCAGTGGCTTCTGAATTCTGAGGAATGGACTCACATGGTCCTTTGCCTGTGGATACACCCCAGAAAGTGCAATTTCTGAGTTCTTATCTCAGCCTAGTGAGAGGTTTCACACTTTTCCCCATGGCACAGGAATATATTTAAAATCTGTACAGTTTTATAAGTGAAGATCTGATCAAAATGTCATCACTAGGTCTGGCTGCTATCCCCAGGCTGGCCTCTGATTTCATATCCTCTTGGGCAAGCTATTTAACACATGGTTTCCTCACCCAAAATATTCAAGCCATGCCTTTTGGGGACAAAAACAAGATCTTTAGGTGACATCAAAGGGCAGAAATCATGCTTTACCGTGATGATTATTCTTCTCCTGAGAAGGTGCACTTTTCAGTTTTAACACTGCTTGGTGATGATTAATCGGGTTGTGCAGATTAAATTTTCAGTGAGAGTTATGAGATACTTTCCTAAAGAATAATGCATTTTAAATGTTATGTGAGATTTAAGAATTAAAATTTTATCTCATATTTCAAGGAATTTTAAATGACCTTCAGGCTGAGCCAGCCAGTGGTTTGAATATGCTAATGAAATCACTTTGCTGGCAAGCTGTTTTGTTTGGTAATGAAACACAAAACTGCTGACCGTGTTGAGCTGCTGCTGTTTGTCTGTCTAAGACAGTAATATTCATCCATGCAGTGTGTGCAGGCAAAGTTCAGGGATGAATATAGATGACCAGGATTTTCTGGGAGCTCATAGAATGGTGTCCTTTAGGTTTTGATCTCTGTAACCAGCTGATGACCTTTATTTTACACTGATAATGAGAGAAAGTGGTGTTACTCTATCACTCTTCCCTATGAATACAGAAAATAATTGAGTTCTCATCACTAATCGTTTTAGTGAAATCAGAAAGTCCCACTTAGCCCTCATCTTGTACTTTTACTGAGTAAAGTTTCTGAAGTATTGTGAGAATGTTTACTGTTTAATTCACTGCTCAGTGAAGATATCAAAGTCTGACTCCAATATTGTGAGTGAATTTCAGTCTTTTTTGGGGTTGTTTTCTGTTTGGTCTTTTCCTACTTGATTGTTCATTTTCATTAGACTCAACCCAGAGGAATGTAAGTAAATTTCCAGGTTGAAGTATGAACATTACAATTATCTTGGTAAAAAAAGAGCAAAATGTATCTGCACAGGTTGTGATCTAAAGTATTAAAGTTGTCTAAATAAATTAAAAATCCAGACATCAGAAGTTTCAATTTAATTTTAAAAATCCACAGATTTCCTTTTTCTTTTGTGTCTTTACTACTGTAAATCTTATTAAGTAACATTGTATAAATTACCACAAATCTGGATAAATTCCAAAAAAGTGGATGTCTGAAGTTGCAGTTTGTCTGGGAAGTTTTCCTCCCACAGTTTGTTCTGTTTGTTCGATTTACCTCCTACAGTGCTCACAATGCTGTGGGTCAAAAAACTTGGATATTTTTTCTAAAATAACTTCAGGCAGTAAAAAAAAATCATGAAATTTCCTGAAGAACACCCAGAACATTAGGAGAGAACTTTGATACAGTTTTTGAAATTCTGAATTACTTTTCTTCGAAGCTGAAAGGTTCCATTTAAATTTGTTTATTTGATTTTATGCCAAAACTGTTGGAACTGAAGATTTTGCTTTCAGTTTTGGAACAATTTTAGAGCTGAAAAGTGTTCATCAATTCTGCTGGTCAGATATCCAAACGTAGTTGGGAACACATCATCCAGTTTCTCTTTCGTGTGACACATAACGAGGGAGGAGTGGGGAGTAGGGACAGGAGGCACGAAGCAGATGAGCACAGCAGAGGCTGATTTTTATTCCAGGGGGAGAAAAAAAGACCATCCTCATTATTCAGTACATTCCCTGTGAATTTTACCCCAGCCTTGTCCCAAGCTTCCAATAAAATTGACCAATGGGCAAAAGTGATTAATTGCTCTCACAAAACCTTATTTCTGTTGTTGCCTGTTACGTGCCCTCAGACTTGCCTGGAGAGGCTTGGGCATGTGAGGTACACGCTCCCCTCTGCCTGTGGATCATGGAAAGTGCCTGGGCTGGGAAATTTTCTTGGCTATTCCTTTTATTTAAGTTAATTTTTAAGAGCTGGAAATGGGGCTACATATGTGGCATGGAGATGCTCATGAGGATTGTTTTGCTAGAGCAGAAAATTTTCTGTGACCCACCAAGGGCTGGAGCAACTGTGGGACCATGAAATTCTTTTCCCCAGGTAAAAGCAGAAGGTGCAAGCTGTCCAAAGGTGGCACAGGCTCTAATGCCAAAGGCATCTTGCTGTGGTAAACAGCCATGGAAGAATCCTTTGAGCCTTTAAATCTACTCTGAACCTTTCAGGACTTTTGACCTCAACAAGGAAATTTCTGAAACCCTTTCAAAAGATAGTGAGGATGCTATTCAGTGCCCTGTCTGGGAACCAACAAGAAATTTTGCTTTCAGGGATATGTGGAGTAAAAGATACAAGAAAAGTATCTGGGGGTTGTTCACTGTCCTTTTTATTTTTTTTTTTTTTCATTCAATTGCTTCATTATGTAAGCCCAGCTTCCAAGAAAAAGCTGTGTTCAGTGGATTTTTGCACTGTGGGCAGGGGACTACCAGTACTAGTTTGTACTGCTGGTTAGATTCTGGCTTTTCTGACAGAAGCTTTTCTTGCCAGCTTTAGTAGTAAAAGGATAAATTCATAGCAAGTATCCAGCAATGGATGGTGGGTTCTTAGGTGATGTGTAATGTTGATGAATTTTGGTATTCATGTGGTAGATATTCAAATAGCTGACCTGGGTGGTTCCAAGGTATTTTCTAGGGCCAGATTTGTCATCTCAGCAATCTGGCTTACCAGTTTTACCCTGGCAAGCAATCTCCATCAAGTTCTATTCATTTCCTGTGATTTTTTGCCCTGCTCTACTTACACTCATTCAATTTTTCTCTTCCTTCCATCTTTGTGTTATGTCAGAGTATGTCTGAAGGGGCATTTCTTCAGCATTTCAGATGTGGAAATGGTCAGTTACCCTTATTTCCTTTTTTTAACCTCTTTGTTTTAAATAAACAAGACTTGTTGATTAACAGCATTTGAGGAAAAAGTGTTCTGCTAATGAAATTATAGACTCAGAAGCAGGGGATGCATATTTTGCTCCATTTTATGTTAAGTGAAGGGACCTTTAAAGTGCACGTGCAAGATTCAAAGTACCACTTGCACTGTGTTTGTGCAGGAATATTTACCAAAGCCTTGTGAAAGCAATGTTTGTCTTGTGCCTTGAAAAGCAAAACTGAGAAAGAATTAATGGTTTGGCTACTGTAGCATGATGAAAACTTCCTGGGGTTACAGATCCCCTTTCTGAAATGACATAAGAAAAATGGAAAGAAGTCATTTGGAGAAGAATAAAAGCACTGAAACTCTAGGTCCCTGAAAATTCTAGGTTTCTAGAAATAGCATTATGTGGATTTAAATTTATAACTGGGCGCATAAATTTCTTTCTCTCTGTGGAAAAGTTCTGATTTTCCAAAGGAAACCATGGGGGGAAAAAGACTCTTGCTACTGAAGTTATTGTTACATCGTCCTGAAAAAACTGAAAATGAGTAGATTGTAATACGTGGGAGTTTTAAACCTGGCCTTTAACAAATGTGAAATCATTGTCAGTAGTAATATTTTGTAAATGTGTTAAAGTTGTTGAGTGCAAGTTGATTTTTTTTCCGCATACTTGATTAACTCATTCCTGGTATAGGTTCCCTGTCTGGTCCCAGTCATAACTGTTTGCAATTATGATCCTACCCTGTTTTTCACTGGAATAAGGCTGGAATGAGTTTGGATCACTTCTATTAGGTGTCAGGATCTCCACCATTATATTTGCAATGTGAATCATTTTGAGGACCACCTGAGTCTGACAGGGAGCATGAAGAAAAGCAGTGGAATTTGTTTCTGTTATTTCAGGTTGTAGCTCTTATAGCTAAGTTTAACCATATTTTATGATGGGAGCTGCTGCCCTGGCTCAGGTTGTTGTTTGAGAGCCGTGGGAACACCACCTTTTCCTGCAGATAACAGATCATGTCCGTGCTGCACGTTCAGGGGGCTTTTTTCTGCAGAGGTGATCTAAAGTTAAGGACAGGTGGCTCAGAGAAACAACTAATCTTACATTCTTTCTGGTCTTTATCAAGTAGTCCTACTCGGTCTAAATCAGGCTTTAAGGCTTTTGTTTGCTCTAATGCAATTGCACATGTGTTTGACTCCAGTGAGCCAGACTTGGGCAGCAAGACTGGATAAGCTTTCTATAGGTTTTTAAAAGCAAATTGCATTGTGCTGCTCCCTGGGAAAGTGTCTTCCTTGAAAATGTTTAATCCACCCTCCCTCCTCCCATCAGTTGTGAATGAAACTATCCCTGGCATACACTGACAGTTTGTGAGTCAGTTTGTGTCTTACCTAAGAAAAAAGATTTTTTTTTTCCTTGTGCACAGTGTTATGCACTTAGAGATGTCTTTTTCATTTACAGTGTGGGAAGTAAACCCCCTCTGCCTTGTGGGGATTTCAATGACATGAGCATGGTCATTCCAGTTCAAGGACTTTGTGCACAGGAAAAACAAGGGGAAGAGTTGGGTAAACGTGCAGAAATGTGCAGATCTCTAGAGCAGCTTTATAGTTTTTATCCAACCCAGTGAAAAATAACCATGAAATTATGATAGAGTTAAAACCTGGGAATTTCAGTATTCTGAATAAAATGGAATGTGACACATATTTACACACAAGTACATTGTATAAAAGTGTATGGGGTGACAGGATGCAAATTGCAGTATTACTGGGGGAAAACAGAGTTGAAGATCACTCCCTCCATGTGCAGTGAAGGTAAAAATGAAGTTCACTTCCCAAAGAACCACAAGTTCTCTGAGATGCATTATTGGGATAGATAGATTGACAGACAGATATCCATCCACACATCTCTCCAGAGTGTAAATGCGTGAGTGACTCTTTCAGTGGGACATATTTCAGCTGCAGGACTGTGATTAGGCTTGTAGAGACTTCCACCTCTGCAAGCTCTTTATTTGAACAAGCCTTATAGTTTCCAATTTATCTACAGAAGGGCTTGGAGACCTGGGAAAAGGAATGAATGAAACAAAGGTGCTGCCAAGACTTGAGCTGTGCCAGATTTTCTTTGTAATTTTGTGGTTCCTGGCAAAGGTGAGGCTGGAAATCCATGTTGCTGACCAGCATGGAACTATCTCTTGGGAACAAAAATGCTGTGATCCTGTGGAGGAAAATGATGGTGTTTCTCTTTCTATCTCATGGCCAGACCTGAGATCTTAGACTGGGATGCTATTTCTGAGCTAAGAAAACCACATGAAGGGATCTTTTTGCCACTAAAGCATACAGTTTAATGCTGTCTTAAAAACCCTCAATGGGTTTTTCATGGCTTTCTTCATTATTTTGGGATTCAATCAGAAGAGATTTATGGGGCAAAGAATCAGTCTACTGACGTGGAATAAGGATTGGAGTTCAACCAAAGGAAAGACATTAAGGTAAGCTCAGAATTATCCAATAAATCTTCATTTCCCCCCATCCTCCTTATAGACGTAATTGCCCCCCAAAAGGCCAGTTTAACTGAGGATTCAGCAGGAAGCAGATGGGACTCACTGTGATATTTACCAGCATCATACCACCATCCAAATGGAGAATGGGGTCTGGGTTTCAGGGCAGAAAACTCCCCCTGAACTTATGAGAGCACTAGTAAGTGTAGAGAAGGAATGACCTCTTTCAGTCAGTGGCCTGAAATTCCTGCCAGAAGCCTTCAGCTGAACTGTGTGCTGTGGAGCAGAGACTTAAAACTGACCAAGAAATCACAGTGTAGGGTAACTTTGGGTCAGGCAATCTGCAGCCTTAGCACAGTATCCATGGAGGGTGGTAACAAAGCTTTATCAGAGGTGCTATTTCTATTAGAAATAAGCTCTGATTAATGTGAAATGTTTCCAATACCTAGTGTTGGTAACAATCCAGCTTTCCAGAATCCTCAAAAATAATGCAAAACCCCCTTCATTTGAAACTGAATGCAACTAAAGAAACTTGGTCATAATCAAAATGAAAAATAGTGAAGTGACTAGCAAGAAGTAGGCGATATAGCACAAACACGCAAAATTAGAATGTTTGTTTATTCAGCACTATAAAACACAATAATGGGCATGAAAAAACTCATTTGAGATGGTGTCTGGAATGCTGTCACAGAACACCTTTATACTGCACTCTGAAGGAAAGCTCAGTGCCTTGTCACTCCTGACTGAATTTACTTTCCCAATCCAAATCAATTCCAGGTTTTGTGGATGAGCAACATCCATGAACCCACGACGACCACCTCTAATGAACTCCATAGGGCTGGAAAGCCTGAGCACCTGGGCAAAGCTGGGTCAGCTTCTCCTGACCTGGGCAAGAAAGGGAATTCTGGAAGTGAGCTCCATCCTGTGCTTGGGGACAGGCTGTAACTTCATTGCATCTAGACATGAGTTTACAGTGAAACTGTAAATTTTCTGTTTACTGAATCACTATCTACAGTGATACCTGTTGGGATTTGAGAAAAAAAATTGTCAAAGACAGGGATGTAAAGTTATTCTTTTTCTCCCATGGCTTCAAAACTCTGGTATGTGGAGGGGAACCCCCTGTTAGATTTATCATGCCCCATGCTGAGAGAGAAAAGGAGGTGAAAATAACTAAAATAATTTTTGAATATGAATCCACAGACGTTAGGATACATTGAGCCAAGCCCAAAGTAATGCAGATGGGGTTCATTTGATGACAGTATCTTCCACAGTATTGCAATAATTATTTTGATGTTTCTTGTATATTTTGCAATCTGAAAGTCCCTGTATAAGCAGTAGATAACCACTGTTAAAGACAGGTGCAGTTTGCCATATGCAGTAATTCTGAAAATTCTTGACAATCTTAGACACAGCCTTTCCCAAAACCCACTTCAAGGATTCTGCAGAATGGCTCAATACAATGCCAGTTTTCTGCAGTAACACATGAAAAATGGTGCAGTTACAAGTATGATTGCTCTCATCTCATGTAGCTGAAGTTGGTGTTGTCAGAATTCTAGTTCAGACATTTAACCCAGTTTGGAATATGAAACACACAAAATATATTGTCAACTTCCCATAAAATATGACCAAACGTATTTGGTAACAAAAACCAAACCAAGCCCACTTTATTGCATCTACGTAGAGTATGTGACTATGGTGTATTGCAGGATTTTTCATCATTTTTAGGGTAACCTGTATGCTCTCTCTCATGTTCCAAAATTATTCCAGTCTCATGTCAAAAAATCACTTTTCTTCTTTGAGTAAGGATCCTGATTTTACTTAGGATCTTCTGATGCTGCAGTAGTGTAAACTAGTAAGAGGAACTGTGAATGAATTTTAAGGGACACCATGGACTCTGTCAAGAGCTCATCTTAGATAAACATTTCGCACATCATGCTTATGGAAAGCTGTCTGTTCAAAACTTCTTTCTGGCTACAGCTGCTTCATGTTACACATCTCTGATTTATACTGGTATAGGTCAAGACAAATGATCCCTGTGCAACTGCTGGGAATTAGGTTAATTCAGATTATTTTGCTATAGGTTCTTGACTGTTGTAGACTTCTGTTTGAGCTCTCAGACGGGTTGCCTTCCAGACAATTGCCTGGATGAGATTTTGGAGGCAGGTGTTAACTGTGGAAACTTACTTAGTATTAAACTCACTTGTCTGTTGCCACCGACTTTGGAGACGATACTTTAATTTTTTTTTCTGGTCATTGTCCTCCACAAAAGACCTAATTGAAAATATCTGTCAAATCATGTCTCTGGTTTCCCTCTTCTTCCCCCGCCCTTCCATTAATTGGACACGTATTGTGTTTGTGTGGGAAGGAAGGAGGCTCTGTACCAGGGTAGCAATATTGCTGGGAAAAGAACATTAAAATGGATAAAGGGATTTCCTAGTGGTATAAATACCTGCACACGACCTCCCTGTGCTCCGGAGCCCTCCTCTGTGTGTATATCCAGGTAAAATCCTGGAATAGAGTTTGAGGTGCCATTAATCCTGCAGGATCTACTCTGGTAGAACACGGGACAGGCAGCTCTCTTGCCTCTAGGAGGGTATGAGCTGCCAAGCATTTGCTTCCTCAGACACCTTTGTGCCCTTGAATTCTGACTCTTCTCCCTCTCTGCCTCTGATAATGCATCACAGCGCTGCAGAGTGCCTGCAGGTCTCCAACCATACCACCAATGTTGTGTCTACAGGTACTTTTTGAAAATACTCTTGCTCTCATTTGTAATTTTTGGGTGATAGATGAGTTCATTGAGTTCTCAGTGTTTAAAGCGTTCAGCGTCAGTGTTATGTATGATGGGGACTATGCCAAAGTAGAAGCAATTTCACAAAACTCTGCATATGAGTGAATCAGGAAAACCACAAATGTTTGTGTTTTAGCTAAATACATAATTTTCTCTAAGTTTGTGACAAGATTAGACTCAAATATGCTGCCAACTTAGTACAGGTTCAAACACCGTCTTTGGTGTTACTACAGTCTTCAATGACAACTGTCATGTAAATTAATTGAAAGATTGTTTATTATGTAACCATAATTTAAAATATTATAAATTACCTTAAATAGGAAATATATTTAAAAGACCTCAAGTGTAAATATAGTTTGGAGGAGGTTTAAACAAGGAAAAACATTGTTTTGCAAGGCATACTGCAAACTGAATCAAGACTAAGATTTAAGTGTGATGTTCAAAATGCGTAGTAGAAACCTTGCCACTATTTTTGAATTTTGTATGTTTGTGTATATAATCCAATTAGATGCATTTACATGTTAGGACTATTTAATCACTATTTAATCACCAAATATCTGAGCCAAAGAGAGTTTTCTTGCAGTGTTAATACTGCAGAGGTGGGATTCTGTAATACAGTAATTGTTGATAGAAAGCCTTCAGGGAAAGAAGAAGAAATAGTTGATTTATTTGAAATTGCATTAGCATTAGAATTTCATTTGGAGTCTCAACAAGACAGCAGATTTTTCCTGAAAAGCATTGGTAATAAAGCATTTTAATGAAAAGAAAAAGCATGTGTGTAGTGAAAATGGATTATCGGTAACAGAAAACAGGATCATCTTATACATTAAGCAAGAGGCTCAAAATATCCCAATACAACTCTGGGTAAGCAATAGTGGCAGGGAATAGGAGAATTTAAATTTTGTATGAGGTCAAATTTACTTGTCTGTATCACAGCTGTATTTTCTAGATTCATCTGACTTGTAATGGAAAGGACACGATGAGGGCTGGCCCAAAGCATCTGCTCACCTGCCACAGGTTTAGGTTTTGGTAGTTTGTATCTGCCACCCAAGGACAAATGCCACTGCAGTCCTTGGAAATTTTGATTGCAGGATCACATCCAGAAGATGATCCTGTGAAAAAACGACCCTGGGAAAGCAGAAACAGAGGGTGGTAACTATAATGACTCAAAATTTACAAATTTCATACATAGATTAAGGAATTTTCATAAAAAGTGCCACTTGGAGTGCACATGAGGAGAACTTGTGTACAATATAATGGTGAAAAAATTTTGAATAACAACTTGTTTTAAATGTCAGAAGTTTTAAAAATGGATGTAACAATTCTTCACAAGAAAGGTAAAAATACTTCCATTCAAATACTATGCCGTGTCATTCAGCTGATGTTCTGCAGTATCCTCAACACTTTAACTGCTATTATTTCATTTAGATAGCGTCATCCTCGCTATTTAATTTTAAATCATTATTAGTAAATCAAAAATTGCATTTACATGCATAAAAGTTATCATATGTGGAATATGAAATAGTGGAAAAATGCAGCCTATAAAGGCTCAGATCTTGAAAGAAAATTTGAATTGCTGTACATGCATTACAGTTATTAACACAATCTTTATTTTCATTGCATCTATATTAGTATAAGCATGTTTGTCTCAGTAGATTTTATATCTGTGCAAGTATATTTAAACAGGACACTTTACTGTTATGATTACTGTTGTGAAACCCAAATATTCTAATCCCTAATTAAATAGACTGTTTTGAACAACAGGAATGTCTTCTTTAAAATGTGGTCTTACATATCTGAATGTTCATGAACATTAATTTTTAATATTCTGTTTTATTGCAGTTGTTAGAGGGGGCAGTCCATGCATTTTTATTCCTACTTACACATGAGAAACAGCCATATCTCTATATTGCATTCAGCAAAAAATGGTCTCATTCTTCAGGCACTGGCTATTACTGAGCACAGACCTGAAATACCCCTGTGAAAACACTAGAGATAAATTAACAGTGTGTTTGTTGGTGCTGGTGATAGAAAATGTTTATTTAGGCCTGACTTCAGAAGAATCCAGAATTTACTATCTTGTTTCTCTACTACCTCGCCAAAGCACTCTGAAATGGTTTTTGTTGCTTGGCACTCAAGAAATTTTGGTTTTTGGACACTTCAAAGCAAATGTCCCAAACTGCTGCCTTTGGAAACTCAGGCCTTCATTTACTGTGGGGTTTGCTCAACAGTGAAGGAAATTTCCTGGGACCTTAGAATTAGTTTTTGTGTGAGATTGAATGAATCAGTGTGTGGAAGTTGAGTGAGGAGAGGAACAGATCTCCCCTTAAGAGTGCAATGCTTTTCCTGCTCAGCACTTTGTGCAAACTGGGCTATGACATAGATTATACCAAAACCAGCTCATCGAGGGGCAGCACAACAATTCCTAGTCCTGCCTCAGAGGATGTCCCACTATTTCTTGTGGCAGCTCTCCCTGTTAACCTGATGGCTGTGACCCTGTGTTAAACGCTCACAGAAGAAGCTAGAACTGCACAGAAGGCACTGCCTGCCTCACACTTCAAGGCTGTGTCTTGAATCTTGAGTTCTTACGCGTCCCACCTGTTTTCTCTTTGCTCCCAACTCGTGCGTGTTCGTGCATTGCCTTTGCCGTGACGACGCCGGGACACCCTTGGCCAGGCCTGCACTACTCCGTGCCCTCCTGTCACTATGGGAATCAGCCTTCCACCTACGGGGTGATGGCAGGTAAGGGGCCAACCCTCAGCTGGGTGGGCTGTCAGAGTGTGGATGTTAGCCAGCTGTCCTTTAGAGGGACCAATCCAAGACAATCGTTTAAAGAAGATGGGATTTGGATTGAGGCGCCAGAAAAAGGGTTAGGAAATGAATGCCCAGAGTTCCCCAAACCTCTGCATCTCCTGTGGAATCACTCTGTATCTTATGTCTCCCTACAAGGCTGGGAAAGTCCTGCTCTTTTTGCACACCCCTGGCCACTTCTGGTGATTATCACTTTTTGAGGGACCAGAAGTGACATGCCCAACACCCCTGTGTATGACCAGTACCTGGGCTGATGAAGCCCTGGCTGAAGCTATAAAATAAAACGATGGGATAATGAAGGGATAGGTGAATTCAGCAGGGAGATCAGCCATGTGATCATAGATTTTTACACTCATGAATGCATGCTAGCATCCTGCTCATTCTTCCCTGTCCCAGGCTCAATAAGAGTGAGGAGAATGAGGTACTTTTGTTCTGTGCAAGTTTACGTAGCAGTCAATGAGATAATGACATGAACCAAGGTAACATAACTCCCAGGAAATAACTGGGACTTGGAAATAATCCAGAATCAAACTCAGAATTTTATTTCATTTAAGAATTAAGGAAATCCTAGAGTAAATCAGCATAGACTAACTAATATGTCTGACAAAGTGTAGCCTTCCTTCATGGTATGCAAATTTCCAAATTCTTGTATTTCATCATGCGTTTCTGTGTCTTTTGAAAACATTTCTGGCACTGTCCCGGTCCCTGGAGAAAGCTAATAAGTAATAATAAATTATATTTCTCAGAAAATAGTTTTCTTTAATTCCAAAATAAATACATTTTTATTCTTCTCCTTTCTTTTCTTCTTTCATCTTCTTTCCTTACTTTATTTTCTTAGGCATCAAGCCTGCAACTCCAGAGATGCTCTCAGCAAGTCTCTCCCAGACTCGCATCTTACAGACATGCAGCATGCCCCATCCCAACGTGGTAAATGGTGTCAGCACCTTGCAAAGCAAGTCCCCCTCTTTTAAAGCATTTTTCATTATTTTTTGAGAATTTTTTTTGGTGGTTATCTTGTGTGGAGTGTATTAAATAGTTCTATGGAGTTAGAACCTCCAACTCTGGTGGGAGTAATTGGGGCAGTGAAGAAAAACCTAGCTCTAATAAACGGAGGCAGCAGTGGGAGGTTAATGAAGTTCTGAGTTCTCCTACACAGTTTTGTGTAGTTTAGAAAATTGGGAAGGATGACCTGAGAACCTGGAATTTACTGGCTGCTCCAGATACACTGAGGAGTGTTAATATTTCTCCAGTAATTCCCCCCATGCCTCCCTCAGGTTAGAGACTTTTTAGCTCTATGTACAGGATCTAGGAAAAAATCAGCCCTCACTCTTAACTGCATCTCCTTGTTAAGTCTGTCATTTGGGAACAAAAGGTAATGAAAGATAGTTCTGTTTTATCCTTGAGCAATTTCTTTTTCAAAGGATCATTCTGAATGAGTTCTTGTTTGTTTGTATTTTTTTTCTTTGAGCTCTTACCTGTGTACTTTCCTCAAAGAAATTCTGTGCTGCAGCTAAGCCAAGATAGTATCTTGTCTGAGCATCAAATGGCATCTACATGGAAGTATTCTTTGTACCAGAAAATAGAGACTGGCAAATTTTAGGTGACTCAAAATGACACAGATCCATCGATCTTGTTGTGCCACTTAAGTCCAGCTTAGAGCATGGACTTTTATTTGTGCAAGTTTAGGCCATTTGCCTCTTATTTAAGTGCTTCACAGTTTGCTAAGTGATAGGATGGCTGTGGCCAGTGAAAGGGGCTGTTGATAGGTTTCCATGTGCTGGGACAAAAGAGAGAAAACACATGCCGGGAAACCCTAACTCCTGGCTTCTCTCACGTGTATTATAGAATTAAAATTGCAGGCAGGGATGACGAGGTGGCGAGGGGAGGTTTTTTCTGTGCAGCAGCAGAGAACCAGTGCAATGAGCTCTGTCTTTGGCGTTGCCCAGGTGGCCTGACCCCCTGCCTGTACAAGTTCCCGGAGCACGCGCTGGGTGCCAGCTCCTGTGCCCTGGGCCACGGCTTCGCTGCCCTGCCCCAGCCCCTGCTCACGGACGAGCCCGCGGCCACGGACTTCAAGCAGGAGTTCCGCAGGAAGAGCAAGCCCGCGGAGGAGCCCGTGGACATGGACTCCCCTGAAATCAGGGAGCTGGAGAAATTCGCCAACGAGTTCAAGCTGCGGAGAATCAAGCTGGGTATGTGCTTCATGTCCACGAACAAAAGGCTGGAATAGTCCAGTGAAAGCCCAATTATTTCTGAGTGTTTTATGGTCTGGCCTCTGCTGTTGTCTCATCATAACTCTAATCCTGCCTTGCCCTGAAAAACCTCCTCCATTCCTAGAGGACTTGCATGGAATTAATGAACGTCAGCTTTTAGTTTGCAAAAAGGGACTTCCAACTTTCCTGCTCTTACATTTTCTCTGCATTTAACACAAATAATTTTTTCTGTTCAATAAATTACATTCGGTGCCAGGTGCAATATTTTGTACAGCCCCAAATTTTCTGCGACTTAGGGCAGACAGCCCTCATAACCATCTAACCTCCCATACCCATTCTTTTCCCCATTGACTCTTGAATCTGATGGTCTGCTGTCATTTCAGTATACACTGATGACATCCATGGGAAATCCTTCACACCAGTAGGAAGCTGCTCTTCCTGGTTTATTTTTTTGTGCCACGACACAGTTGGGAAGCAATTGATATCTTTGTTGCTGTGAAATAACTGCTGAGGACAGAGGTGGGCTGAGCCCCGTCATTCTTGGCATTATCACTTATAACATTGCATCAAAATTATAAGGAATCCTTTTATTTTATAAATGTAAAAAATTAAAAGGTTATATAAAATTATAAGGTTATATGGGGTATGTGTGCACTATCTCAACAGTTAGAAAGCCAGTATGTTCCATTTGCAGTTTAAATTGAAATAAAAGAAATTAGGGTTTACAAAATTATTGCAAACTGGCCAATTTTCCTGTATATCCTTTATTTGATGTCAGCCACAGCAATGGAAAGTGTTTGCCAGGCCACACATAGTTCATCACTGCATCTTCATCCAGAATTTTTGAGGGAACAAAACTTGCTTTGGTGTAAGCAAATCACGTGGAGCCTGTAAAATGGGAGAAATGCAATCTGCACAGGAAAAATAATCTGAGTTTGAGCTTTACAAGACAAAACAGGTTGTGGGGCTGAGAGACACAGGGTTAATGCAGTCAAAAAGTAGGTTAAAAGGTGCCTCATGGGACTCTGAGTGCCTAAAGAGATCCTGCCTTGTCCTGACACCAAAGCAGAAAAGGAGGATGATGAACCAGTCCCCCAGCCATGGCAGGGCCACATTCAGAGAAATGAGCAGGGAGCTGTTGAAGCAAAGTCAGAGTCTGCATGGAAACTGCAGCATTTCTCTGATGACTTCAGCTTGGATGTTGCAACAAGTAACAGGAGACCAGCAGTGCCTCTAGGGATTATTGCTCTTGCACCATCTGCAGAAAGACATAGTGTGTCTGGATCCTTCTCAAATCCCTAATCCTGGCATGTGGAACTCCACTAAATCAGTGTCACGCTCCACAGAAACCACCAGGAGACTGAGCACGGCTCTGAGGTGAGCTCAGAGGGCCACAGAGCCCTCTGCAGGAAGCTCAGCCTGAAGGCACTGCAGCATTGTCCACAAGAGCCAGCAGTGAAGGGCTGGGCATCTCAAGGAAGGTAACCCTCCTAGAAAGCTTCAAAGCTGCTTTTTCCTCTGTTTCTGGCAGGTTATACACAAACCAACGTTGGAGAAGCGCTGGCTGCTGTGCACGGCTCCGAGTTCAGCCAGACGACGATTTGCCGGTTTGAGAACTTGCAGCTGAGCTTCAAGAACGCGTGCAAACTGAAATCCATCCTGTCCAAGTGGCTGGAAGAGGCAGAACAGGTGGGAGGTAGGGAACTGAAATCCTCTAAATATTGATTTGCACTTCAAGAAGAGTCCCATGTAATATTTTAGGGCTATTATATGTCTTCTGCAGACGAAAGATTTTGTTTTGCCAGCTTTAAATGCTGAGGTGTGCTTGTGTTATAGTTATCTCTTTTTTGGATAAGCATGGAGGGGAAAACTGAAATGCATGGAGTGTACAGAATAGCAGAAATATCTCTTGGGTGCTGGAAGAAATTTCTTCCAGTCCCATCCCAGAAAACCAGTTCCAGTCCTGTAGAGAGCCAGAGTAGGATCTGCAGGACAGCCCATTTAGCAGTGTACAGGGATTTTTCACTAGCAAAGGCCTTTTGCTTCTAACCATTTCTGCCTATAACCATTTATAACCGGAGGTAAAACAATGACCAACCACCCTAACAATGGAAAGATCCTGTGTGTGATGCTCCTCTTATTCAGCAGCACTTTCTCTTGTGCTTTCTTCTTCCTTCAAAGAAAGTGACTATTTTTTGTTTTCCAGTCCCTGTGGAATGTAACTGCCAGCTTTTATTGTTTGGCTGCTTCTTCTTTTTTTAATACAGCTTTGTACAATGAAAAAGTTGGAATGAATGAACGGAAGAGGAAGCGCAGAACCACCATAAGGTAATAAATATTTAGATTGTTACAGGTTAGAAACAATTTTGGCTAAGATGCTTCTTTTTCTTCTGTCAAAATTGAAATGCTCTTTTCTATTAATGAATATCTACATCTTGGGCTTCTAAAAGTTCCAATATTTGGAAATATTCTAGTGAAAAAAAGCCCAGCATAACCCTCCAGACCCCCAATTAATTCCCAAGTATTATATTTCACACTTTGCTCAAAACCTAATAAGTTGTTAGTCAAAAGTAATGGTGTTTCTATACTTCTGTATGTGCAGAACACCATGCTATTAATTAGCCAGTTTTGTTAAACATTAGTAAATACTGAAAAACTGACCCGTAAATGAAAGACCAAGAGATGAAATAAGTAGAACTGGAGCAGATACTGTATTTCTGTAGCAAATACCTGCACCTCACTTCCAGAATAATGCATGAAGTGCCCTCTCGTGTCCAAAGAAATTACAGCTACTGCTGACCTGGATGCCTCCCAGTGGCACACAAGCATGTCACATATGTGGTTTTTCAGAGTATGTAACAGAAATTGGAAGCAAATTCTATCTTGAAATAAGAAAAAAAATAACAGTATTAAATTATTCTGTTTAGTGAATCACTCAGTTTTGATCACTGCTGACTGAGGAACAGATGAGGGCAGACATTTGGAGAATGTGATGATGGCTAAAACAGCTGGCCATAATCTCTGTGATTTCTAGGAACACTCTAGTGCTGTCTCTGTAATTAGTGAGATGCAAAACACACAGTGTTTCTTAAATCTAAGTGATAAAGCTCTTCCTCTCTGTAAACCCAAATGATTTGATACAACCAGGTAACACCACTGATGTGCATTTGCTGGGGCAGAAGAGTGGTCAGGTTTGTTCCAATTCCCTTGACCCCACTCGTAACTAGCTAGTAGCTGTGTCTCCTAGATAATATCAAGAAGCACAAATATTTTATAATTAACACTGAAATTGTACTGAGCTTGATGCTATTTTTGCCTTTTAATCACCCCGTGCCAAAATTCTGTACGATGTCACGCTGCTCGTGTCAGCAGAGAACTACAGAGTATTTTTAGTGCTTTGGGTTCCCTTTATGTAGAGAAAGATGAAACAAACCAAGTCATTGCCTTCAGTGTTGTTACTTGATCTTTCTCTTGAACTAGTGGTGAAAGCCTGAATGTGCAGAAAAGTTTTTAAAGGTGAAATTTTACCCCTGTATCCAGCATCGCTGCCAAAGAAGCCCTAGAGAGGCACTTTGGAGAACAAAGTAAGCCGTCTTCTCAGGAAATTATGAGGGTGGCTGAGGGGCTCAATCTTGAGAAGGAAGTCGTGAGAGTTTGGTTTTGCAACAGAAGACAAAGGGAAAAAAGAGTGAAGACCAGTTTACACCAGAATGCCTTCACTTCTATTATCAAGGAGCACCATGACTGCCGGTGAAGCTTTTCCACGTACACATGTGCATTTCTCTTTTGCTTTTCGTAAATATTGTAAATACTGTGTTGTTAAAAAAGAGAAAAATCAGTAAACCACTCATTGCTCCTACCTGCTACCAGCAGCTGTAGCATGGGAAGGATTTTGCTGTCATTAATTAAGGCACAGTGAGCTCAGCAGGACAGAGGTGTCACGCTGCTCCTGCTGCATGCTCTGTCTCAGCCTGACATTTGACTGCCATGACCCAGTGTCAAGTAGAAGTGGCTTGGATAATGTTTGTTATCAAAGGTAATTCTTGCTAATTTGTTATGTGCCTCAAAGTTTGGTTTGGGTAGGCTTAGCTATAAAAACAGGAATACAATTTATCTGACCTTAGGACTTTGTGGCCTGAGGGGGGGGAAAAAAGAGTTATTGGGGGCTTTATTACATTGGTCTTTCTCTGTATTGTACTTTCTTCTGATTAAAACCATGTGTGGACATACTTACACCAGAGATGGTGTGTTAAGCTAAAAAGTATACAAAAGAAGAACTTATTGCACTGCACATTCCCCCTCTATTACACCCCACTACTTGAAAATAATCCCTTATTTGTCATCCTCTAGCCTAGAGATAATCGAGGGGAAAACATACCAGTGCCAGAGCTCCACCTATCAGGCAGGCACTGAGAAAACTAAATTAATGACTGTAGTACTCACCAGGGAGAAATTATCCAGCCACCTCATCAGCCCTGCTCATTGTTATGGGAATTAGCCCATTACCATATAAGTATTTTGACTGTTTTCCCAGGACTGAAATTAAGCGAGTACATGCAAGTAGTACTGGCCAGATGCATTTTATTTTTCCATAAAACAAACCTGATGATTTAGAAAATGTCTATATAATGGGCCCACAGAAAGCCAGAGGGGTTTAATGTTCAAGACCACTTAGAAGCAGCATGTACAAGTTAAGTGCTCACTCTCCAGTGTACATTAAATTATCTCTGATACTTATTACAGTGACCGTAAGCATATTCAACAATGGAAATCAGGCTCCTGGATTTCTAAAAAAACACATTTTTATGGATGAATGCACCACTCTAAGACCTTAACTGAGAAGAAAACTTCAATTTAATAACTCAAAGGGGACAAACTGTGGCTATGTACTCCCTTCAGGCTGCTTTCATTGCTAGCATAGCTCATCCACTACAGCAGAGACCAAGGTGCATGCTTTTATCCACCACAGGTTACCAACAGGTCATGAACTTTACAAAAAAAGTGCAGCTGAGAGGATCAGCACTCAGCAGTGGTGGCATGCATTGGTGTACCTTTCACGTGATGTGGTCAAATGTTATGTGTGCTGAAATCACTATCTGGTATATACAAACTTTATTTAAATTCTAAATTATTTTCTTAATTATAAAAGGCTTCCTAGAAATGCTATCAGCCTGTACCTCCCAACCTTCTCATTCAATAAAGTATTCCTATACTTTTGACACTCCAGGCAATGGTTTGTATCTCTGTTTTGGTAACACTTTACTCTTTTTTAGCTGTGTGTCATGCTGCAGTGTATTTTAGAATGCTCTAACAGATAGTTCCAGGGCAGCCTCCCTGTAAGGTGATGGTCTCTTGCCACTCAAAAAGTCTCACAAGTGAAAGCTAATTTCAGCAAGAGAGTAAAATAAAATGAAAGCTGGCACATAACAAAATTGTCTTGCAAAGGAATGACAAAAGGCCAACTGGGGGAAGCAGCCACTATTTAAACACACCTACCTGCTGCCATGAAATACAAACAAATCAGAATTATTTAAAGAAGAAAAGCTGGATGAAATCAATTTCACCGGCTGCAGCTGGAGCTTTACTTACAGAAAGTGGCAATTCATTTTTTTTTTCTCTAGGAACAACGTAATTACCACCAATTACTCTTGATTGGGGTGGGGGGAAGGACCCAACCTGCCTATAAGGCAGGATTTCCTAGGAGCAGCTCTATAAACCTGCAGGAGTTTAGTTGGCCATTCAGCCAAGCTGGGCTGTGCTGTTTCTGAGATATTTGTGGGTTTTTTTTCTTGCTCTTCTTTTCCCATGGTAACTTTAGGCAGGGTGTTAAAACCACACTAGAGGGCAAAACAAGGTGTTATCACAAGGTTTAAATCTGAGGTTCAGCTGTGTCTGAAGAACTGAGATGTGCTGAGCCCTCATGTGAGGGACACAACTGACCAAGCACAGGCCAAGCTGCTGAGCAAAGGTAAGGTGAATAACTTGAAGTGTCTCTCTGCTACTCAATGTGTGTGCATTGAATGCTTTTATTACAGTGAATATAGAACCCTTTTATTGTAGTGTTTAGGCAAGTAGTTATAATTTATGATCCAAAACTGTTCTCAAAACTAATATTTAGATTTAGTTTATCAGTGTGATCAGTTATCATCTTAGCAATAGAGTCTGCTCAATTATGAACTGTACTAAAAAGCTGATGGAGGCAGGCTGTTCATCTTCCTGCCTAATATAAGAACTAGGAGTAAATATAGGAAAATGAAAAGAAGCAAAAAACAAAACAAAGTGGTGATTTTTTAACATGCTTGGGAAAAAAACATCTGTGGAAAAAAACATGTGGGTGCCAGAAGTTCCTTTGTATGGAGGAGCTGTCAGATGAGAAAGCCACTTAAAGCTGGTGTGTGTAGAACTTGCACAGGGCTCTGGATGTACTTTATTTTTGAAACACAGCTTGGAAGACTATTAAGGGAGGAAGCATCATCGATGCTCATTGTGTTCTCATTGCTTCCCTGGGAATTGCTTCTGGGCACTTGAGGAATAGGGCTCTGGGTAGAGCCATTGGTGTGTGCACAACTATGTCATTGCTCCCAGATGGAGACTCAGATCCAGTCCCTATTTAGGTGGTAGCAAGGATACAGGAGGGTAAGGATTGAGTGGTTTCACTGGCATTTTTTTAAATCACTCAATGTGGTTTAAAAGGAATTTGTATCTAAGCAGGAGGTGCAATTTTTTTTAGACTGATCCAACATGCTGGCCATAACTGCAGACACATAACAAGCTTGCAAACCTACAGCACTTCCCACTCTGCTACCCATAGATTTCTACACAGGTGGTTAGAGCTGCAGGATTGAAAAGGTAACTTGTAACGAACCACGGGATTGATGCTGACACTAGCCCTACTTCAGCAGTCCTAATAGCACCAAAAAAGCAATACTTCCTGTTCCTCAAAGACCCAGAGGAAAGAACTCATGGAATTATGCCCAATTTTGAGTTATTAAAAGGATCAACTGCACACCTCATTCAGAAAGGACACAAGCCTTGGTGTTCAACCAAACTACAAACAACCACTAACATTTTATCCCTGGGTTCACATTATGATTTCTCTTTCAATTCCACAGAGTAGTGCTTGGGTGTGAGGTTCCAGACAAGAGAATGAAAACTTGAACGAGTCTTTTCTAAATGTTAAATCGAAGGCCCACAAGTAACTACAATAAATATGATGGTGCTTTATCAAAGCAAGTCAAAGGAATATTTATCAGAGCTCATAAAGAAAGCCCAGTAAGAGACACATGTGTAAGACTAACCCTACAGAGGACAAAGTCATTTTGGGATAAAAAGGCTTTTATTAGAATTTTACAAAATAACTTGTAAAAAAAAATCACCCCATATTGGATATATGCAATATATTAACTTACACATTCCTACCTGACAGATTCAGTTTTGCATTACTTCTTTGAAAGAGAAAGAACACCTGCAATTCTAGGCCTAAAACCTGAGGAAGGCTCTCCTATGAATTCTCTGCTGACTTCAGTCCTAAACAGTAGATGGTGCAACAACAGCAGATTCACTGAGGTTTCCTGCTACACTTTGCCTAGCAGCAAAGTCTCTTTATGAGGTTTGTTTCCCCCCACTTTTCCTGGTTTTGCTTTTGGGAGGTATTTTGATTTTCTCTTTTTAAAGCCAAGATGATTGTTGTTTCTGTTCAATGAGCAGCACCACTCAATCAACACTGAGGGGTAAGTATCTCCAGCAGAGTCAGGAGGAATATCACACCATCCAGGAAGTAATAACTGGGAACTGCATTCTCATTTTGTGTATTTCAAGTATTAGCAGTTCTTATTCCTTAGCACAATGCATACTCCACATAAAGCTAGAATTGTGTTGATGTAGTTCAGAGACCATAGAAAAACCTTCACAGAACCAGAATGCTTTTATTATAGTGTTTAGACAAGTAGTTATCATTTATGATCCAAAACTGTTCTCAAAACTAATATTTAGATTTAGTTTATCAATGTGATCAATTGCATCTTAGCAAACAATACAATTATGCAGTTATCTTCCATTAAGAAGTACTGTAAAATATATACAAATGTTGCTTCAGGCAAATGTCCTTTTTTCAAGTGCACAAGTTGTGTTTCTGAATGAGTGCATCTCTCCACTTCAGCACTGAGTCCCGTCAAGTGAACTGAGAGGTCTCACCAAAGCATTTTGTAACATCACCTTAATTATTAAGTTTACTCACCTTTCAAAGACTCCTGAAAGAAAATCACAAAGGTAAAGATTTATATACATAAAGGCACAGCAATTCTGTTGAAACCAGCTATGTTACAGTACAATAGAGTTCAATCAGTGCCTTTCATGCAACAAATTTCACTAACAAATGTAACTCCTCTTCCAGAAAAATTAACTGCACAAGGAGTGTATCCTTCCCTTCTGGTAAGAGGAATAACAAGCTATTATTTCATCAGCTCAAAAGGAATTTTGAAGAAATACATAAAATGCTTTTTCTTTCTCCCTAAATTAGCTAGACATTCAAAGCTATTTCTCATGGAAAAAGAAGTTTCCGACTAAGAGCCAAGGTGAAGTTTCATTTGTGCTAAGAGATGAAAGACTAAATATTTCTCTAATGATAGTTTTGTAAAAATGATAAATATTACATAGGTGCTGTCCTAGGAAGTGGCATGACCAGCCACCGAATAGCCAGTTCTAGAGACAGACCAGGACAGAGATGGAAGAAAACTTTGAATCCAAAGGACAGATCTAGATCGGGTGTAAGTGAATTTATTGTTAGAACTACACCCCTGGTTGGTCCAGAGTCAAAAAGACTCCATGCAATGGATAGAAAAGAAAAAAGTACTTTTCTCTGCAAATTCATCTTCAAGTTGTCATTTCTGAGACTTCCAGGTTCTCCTAGAAATCAGTTGCATTGAAAGAGTATTTGCACTTTGCACACGTATGTAGGGCTGAGCACCAGCAGGCAGACTCTGAACTGGATCAGTTAATCCACGCCCAAGGCTTTGAGCTGGCGCTCAATCTCCTCATCCGATATGGTGGCGGCGCTCGATGCCGATGCAGAGGGCAAACCTCTGGCAGCTGAGGGAGCTTTGGCCATCTGGAAGGAGACACAAGTTTCCTTCAGTCAGAATAATGCAGGTTATGATAAGCTGACTTTTAGGATAAACTATTTTTTAAAAATGGAATGCAGGGGAAAAAGCACATGAGCTGTGCAAAAATAGCCATACCTTGCCAGAGATTTCAATCCCGATCTCATCAAGCACTTGATTAACAATATCTTGGGTTTCTTCCTCTTCATCAGAAGCATCAAAAATATCATCCAGAGTATCATTAACTTAGAAGAAAAACAGAAAATCCAGACTGCATTAAGCAAAAAGGTGACTAACAAGACCTAGTACCATCTTTCTACCGTCCCAGAGCACAGCTGTAATGCCACGGTGTGAGATACCAGCAGAAGGCACCTGGGCGTGAGAGGCTTTCTTAGCTCTGCCTTGCCAAGCCTGTGAGCACAGCCAGGGCAACAACAGGGTAAGGCATGGCTGTTTTTATAAAAATGTTCAGTTCCACCTAAAGAGCTCGGCTGCTGTATCTCCCCCCATATTACATTTTAACATTTCTGTAAAACACCTATAGTTTCATAAAAATCCCTTTCCTCTCTTCTTCCTCCAAACAATATTGCAAAGTTGTTAACTACTCAGATAACTTGTGTGTAGTTGAGGTGTTTCCATGTTGGTTTGAGTCCATGCTACTTAATATGACCAACAGGGCAGGGAACGGGATGGGGAGAAGAGTGTGAGCAACACCAGGAATTAGCTGACAGTGAACACACACATGCAGGAACAAGGAACTTACTGCCTCCCCAAAAAGTTGTTTGTGGCTTAATTTAAGAAAGAGGAGGCAGAACCATATCATACCACCATGTGCAGAAAGCTGAGGTTATCAGTATCTAAATTAAGGCAAATTTTCAAGTCCCCCTACCAGTTATGCCATCAAGGCCTTGAATGGGTCTCAAACCCTCTTCCCTGCCAGAATGTTCCTTCTAAAAACATGAAGAATGTTTTGCAGAAGATGGGAAGGAACAGATTCTAGATTTAATACTTAGAGCTTCTAAAAAGCCTAAGTCAGCATTCCTACTGAGACATACATTATTTTGTTTGCTCTATTTCTATAGTTAATGAGACTGACAGTAAAAATGTAAACTTCAAACATCAGTGTTTTTAGGCTGGTTCTCCCCTGCCAAGAGAAGCCAGTCCCCTGCAGTGCAGAACTTACTCATCTCTTCAGTCATTTCCATCTTCATGTTTTCCTTCTGGAAATTCTGCATAGTCTGTAGTGTCTTTTGTGGATCCATTTTCTTATTAACTGCTTGCATTGTCTATTAATATGGAAAAAACTCTTAAATCATACAATGAGACATTAGTAAATATCAGTGCATTCATTAAGAAAAATGCTTTAATCCAAATTTCACTTTCTCTACAGCCCACGGGAACATTAGGTAAGTGACAGATCAATAGTACAGCCTGCACTTAGTAAGAAATATTGCTATCTAGTGTCCTAATAGGCAGGACTTTTAAGTGGGTGCATCTTTCTTGCACCATGAGCCTCCCCTGGCCTTGTATTAGGACAAATCCAGCCGATCTGAATGAAAAGAATGGAGAACATTTCTTAACTTGAAGGCTACACACGTTAAAGAAGTAAATGGCTGCAGGTTCTTATTCAGAAAGGACCATTTATTTGAACCACCACTGGAGGACATGCCTTAAATTGTTTCTTGATGTTACAATTTAGTGGAAAAATTACTTTTCTCTGAAAAGAAAATAACTAAGTGTTGAGGAGATACTTGTTTAGGGTGTACCTGTGTGATGGGTGGAGATCTTGCTGTGACAGTGAAATAAACTTCACCCATTTTACTGCCTTTGTGGGCACTGCTATGGGACACTTCCCTCTTTCCTAAAAGGCAAGTTACTGTGGGAAATCAGAATCTAAATACAGACATAAGTAATTTAAATGTAAAATTTAACCATCTTTGAGAAGATAAAAGACTTGGTTAATTAAAAGAGATGGTACCAAGCCACTACAGGCTTCACAGAAGGGCTTTGCCTTCATGTCTGAGTTTCTTCCAGGTGATAACGTACTATGATACTAATGTTACTTGAATTTCAAAGACTGTGCTCATGGTCACATTATTTAAATTAAAGAAGTTTTTCTGGACTTGGAAGGTGCTGGTATAAATGGATGTCAAAAGTATCTGCACTGATAGAGAGTTTACATATGTTCAGAAAATAAGGGTCAGATGCATGAAAAAAATAATCAGGTAACTTAACTGGACTTTACTATGTTCAAAATTAGCAACATATATGCTAAGAAGTATACTGAAAGTATACATACTTGAAAGCTTTGCATTCACATATTTACCTTGCTTGTTAAGGCAACTGATCCCATACATTTTTCACTAATGGTTTTATGAGATTAACTATTCTTTAAGCTTCCCATGTTGATAAGAAAAAAATATTCACTTTAAAAGTGATCAAAAGAATTTAAGACCTTTCTCTCCAATAATGTTACACAAATAGTACAAATAATTACCTGCTGTTTAAAAATATTTTTAGATTTTTTTTCCTACTGACCTAATCTTCCTAGCTACTCCAGTGACTTTGGTTTTGAGAAATTTAATCCAAAATCTATTCCAGATAAAAACAAGTCACCCACATAATAATTAAAAAGCAAGACTAACTTGTTCACGAGTGCTACTGTAAGAATACTGAGTAAGGTGTTGAACCTGATCAGTCAGACAAGGCCAGTTTGTAAATTTGCTGCAGAGCCACAGCTCTGTATCACTGGCTGGCTGGAATCTGCCCTCATGCTGTGTCTAAAAGGCACCTGACCACCAAGCCCTTGTGGTAATTCCTTTCTGCACTGAGTTGCATTGCCGTGTTTAACTGGATTTAACTTGGACTGGTATCAAAGCCCAGCTTGGTCTACAGTGATGCAAACTAATTCTGCACCTTGAGCTGAACAGTCCTCCTTGTCAAAAGCCAAATCCCTCTTTATCAATTGAGGGAAGTAGGGGAAAATTCACACCTAACTTGGAAAACTGAGATTTTTCACTCTTTTATGAGATGAGATTTGAGGGAAACTTAATGCAATACTCTTTCCTGAGAGGGCACAGAGAGAATGACAGCAAATTCCAGATTAGATTTTTTTAGGAATTTTAGAGCCAAAGCAATAACCTACTTTTTTCAAAAGCCATAAAGCTATTGTGACACAGTGCCTTGATTTCTAGATGAATCATGCCCTACTTTTTCCCAGTAAAAACCGCTTGTGACAATAAATACAGGCAAGGCACTGTAGCAGCAGGGTTTGGGGGTTTTTTATGTACTAAAAGAGTTCATTTACTGGCATTAGTTTATTTTTGTCATGTGAACATTTGACAGATGCCTAGCCCAACAAAGTATGTAGGTACTATATGGACAGATTGACCAAACAAAAGTGTAACAATATAAACCCAAATTATGTTTCCCTACTGTATCCTCACCACCCCTGTGCAGTGAGTTTTAGTAGTGCAATTACCAAAAATTACCCAAAATAACAGAATTTTTGCAACCGTATGCTGCATTTGAATATAAAAGAGTATCTTGTGGTGCCTTACTTTTGCTGTGGCTGACATAGCTCCTGCCATCTTCATCTGGGAGTTCATGACCTTGGTTTGAGTGGACATGGAAGTGACTTTGGAGCTCACAGCATAGGTTCGGTTCTTCTGCTTCCGCAGCTGCACCAGCTGCTTTGCCAGCACTTTGCAGGCCTCTTTGTTACCAGTCTTAGCCATTTTCTTGATTTCCAGTTCCTGTGAAAAAAGGTGTGAGATTAAGTCCACAGAATTTCCATTCACACAAAGACTACAATTAAGCCTTACCGCTAATAATTAAATTCAAAATTAACTAGCCTCTTGAATCTTTTAGGACATTAAAGTTATATAAATAGCTCCTTGCTTCTTTTAACAAGGCTGTTTAGCAGAATCAATGTCATGCTGGTATGATTTGACCACAAGGAAAAAACTCAATGAAACTGAATTATAGTGTGGTAGCACACAGTTCCCCCAAAGACTTCAATTTCTCCATGATGTCACATTCACTTCTATGTGCACATTTGATTCTGTATGTGGATAAGCACCCATTCTTCAAAAAAAGCCCCAAAAAGTGAAGGAATTATAATGTCCACTCAACTACTGGTGCCATGGCTCTAATCAACTTTGATTTCTTGCAATCAAACAACATCACTCATGTAAGAAATGGAGAGTTCTTTTCAACGCTTTTTCAGCCTCAAAAGAACCTCACAGCCTTTTTGGGGAAGAAGTAGATAAAGTTAGATGACCAATAATGATGTGAGTTAGATGAGCAATAAAGTTAGATGACCAATAATCATAGGCTCTTCACCCTTTTAATTTAGCTGGACTTAAATCATAATAAAAATAGCATAATTTAACATGTGCTTATGCTGTAAGAAAGACACTTCTGTCTTAGAAAACCAAACCCAAACCCCAATCTGTCAATTAAAAGAGAAATAACAATCTGTTTAGCCCAGAGGTACCAGGAAAATGCCTGGCAAAAATAATCTTGTCAGCTGGGATTCTTCAAAGTGTGCCTTCTGATTTGTGACTTGGTAATGTAAAAATTGCAACAACTTTTTCCTTCACAGCCTTTTTAAGCAGGTCTTGTCACAGTGGCTCGGTTTTCTGTAGATGTCCATTGGTCCATTTTGATTTTTACCATGAAGTAAAAGCAGCTTTTAAAGACCAGCTTTCTCCTGGATTTTTCAGGATAATATGCCTGCTATAGGTATGCAGTTGCTTCACTTTATGTGCACTGGTAATCCAGAAAACTGCACTTATAAGAAACTATGAAAAGATAAATTCTGGTCCCCAGGACAGGCAGAACAGTCACCTTTAAAGGCAGATGTAAACTGGCCCACTGCATCACCCTGACTACCAGAAAAGTTCACAGTTAAGTTTAGTCCAGAGATGGCTCTGGCACAAAATCCCCTCTGCAGATTTACAATTTCTTAAGGGTGTGTCAAACACACTATTTTTAATCCAGGAAGGTACAGAGTGGCAATGAAGCAGCATGAGACTGTTCAAACCTTAGAGGCCTGAAATAGAAGTAAAGCTGTGCTCTTTGAAAGTAGCTCACAGAAGCCACAAAAAATCCTATAACATCACCAGAATATTATTTCCTCTTTTTTTTTTTTTTTGTATCTAAAGTATTGTGAAGGCTGGAGGGGATTAGTCTGCACCCCATATTTTAACAGCAAATGTTTGAAAATAGGGATTTTCTCAGTAAGTTGAAAGACCTACATAGCTTTTATAACCTGATTTTTTCCAAGCAAAATTCTTTGCTAAATCACTGCAGATAATCCACCTGCAGAAATCAAACCCTATATACAGATGATTTTATTCCTTATTAAAAAGAATTTGGGTAAATTTGGTGTACATTATCTGCTTTTGAGAGGTCTGGGGCAAGCTTATTGAATTCAGTCATGTTCTTCTGGAAAAAAAAAATCAAAATTCCTATACTTAAATCAGGTTACTGAACTGAAACAGAACTGTCTGCATACATTAAGGTATTTTTAGCTGTAGAAATAATATAACTGCATAACTTGGTTTTCTCAGAGTACCTTAAAATTAAGGGGGGGAAAAAAAGGTCTTTCTAGAGAAAGCACATAATGAAATGTTTTGAGATTGACTGACAAGCCCCTGATCCCTCTTCACCTGATCTGACACTGAAAATTAATATTTATTGTCCATTGCTACTCTCATTCCAGCAGCAAATTTTAACTTTTTCAAAGACATATTTCTCTGCTCCTCTCTTCTTCTCAGAAATCAAACATTTCTGAAACCACTTAGTGTGGTAAATAATCAACACTTCAGCCTGAATAGCCACTAAAATTAAGGTTATTTCCATATTTGGAATATTTCATACTGGAAAAAATGCCTTAATTATGAGCAACCTACTATATTCTACATGTCCAAGGCTTTCAGAAACAGTTTCTCTGATCTTTTAGCTTATTATTCCCAGCTCTTGGTATTCAAGCAACCTGCTGCCACGAACCACCACCTCAATAGCTGCTGGAACGGGCTGGATTCGCACAGCTTTTCCCACAATCTGAGCATTCTCCATGCATCAAACCCCACCATCTGGCACATCCATTTCTCCTCTTATAGTGCCACACAGGTGCAGCATTCAGCCACTGAGTACTTGAAAGCTCACACACACTAAGTTCTGAATACATCCTAATTTAGGCAGTCCTACTATTATCAGCTAATTTTAGCAAAGCTCTGTCTGAATGAAAAGAACAACTCGAGGGGTACTCATGATACCCTGTGGTTTTTGAAGTACTCTCTCCCACTGGACAGTCATGGTAACACATGATAGCACTTCCACTTCTTTTAATTTTTACACAAGACAAGTGATTTACAAACCTTTTAGAAAAAAAAACTTTTGAAGGACAGAGAATGCCAGGAATTGTAGGGAAAACCCAATGTGGTTATTTTATCTGAACACATTGTTTCAGGATTTTCTTATGTCAAAGGCTGAGAATCGCTTTTAGACAGTAAAAATTTTCCAACACAATTTTAACTGAGAAATGAAAAGGGGAAGACAACTGGTTTTAGTATTTCATTAGTATGCGTTGATTGGTATCTTTAAATTATTACAAGTTTTCTACTGCGTGTGTGTGTTTTAAAGAGCAAAATAAAGTTCCCTGTCATACTTACCAGTTGTTTTTCCTGTTTTTCAAGTGCTGCTCTATCTCTGCTTATAGCCCTCTGTGTACCTCTTAACTCTCGATTTTGCTCCTTTATTATATCTGGAAAGAAAACATTGATAGCTGGGCAAAGTGTTTCAATACTCCAGAAACATCTGCTAAGCACCCTGCAGACATGCAGCATGTTTGACACCTCCCTTTGTTCAGAGTGCAGTTTCAGCATTTCAGATACAGAAAATATTAGCAAAATACAATTTGGTATATCACAACATCTTTGTATCAGCAGTGTGAGCTATATCCTGTTAAAAACAAAGCCGTTTTCCCTTTACCTAGGATGTTACTTTGTACCATAACCACAGCAAGAGCCTTAATCCCACAGTAAGACATCTGTACACACACTTTCCTGCAAGTCCAGCACTAACTCAGCAATGTCTAGGTCACTGCAATCCCACTTCCCCAAACCAGGCCTAACTGCAGCAGGTAGGGCAGCTGAAGGAACCTTGAATTATGAGATCTCAGATCAGGTGAGGAGCTTCCAGCTCCATAAAACAGTGACAATAATCCCAGGTGCAAGTCCTGGATCCTGCTCTGGGGGAGCTTCCTCTCCTTCACATCTGTGTAGCCCCTCTTCAAGTCAGTCTATAAAGCAACAGTGTTTGAAACTTTTCAATTAGGAGATGCTTAAGAATAGTAAGGTGGGAAAGTGGAGGCCTTAATATCAAATTTCAGTTTACTGATGCCTGACGTAGTGAGCAAAGCTTGAGCACTGTCTGCGAGGTGAAACCCATCATCCTTCATAGGAGCTCTGTACTATTAAAAATTATATATTGATAACATCCTCTTATTAAAGCAAGTATTATTTACAGTCTAGGCATCAATCATGCCAGCTGCAACTAACTCTTGGTAGGATTTACAGCACGTGCTTGGGTGTGATTCACCTGAGCAAAGGCAGAGCAGGACGTCTGCATGTGACTCAGCATCCTCTGTCCTCCGTAGAGGAAAGCAGTTATTATGGAGGAGAGATTCAGCTACTCCCACATCTGCACTTTGGGTGGGAGTTTGAAAGGAGCAGACTGCCACATAAACTTTCTTTAGAGCTCATGAAGGATAAATTATAGAATCACAGGCCACCCTTTTCATTTTTTAAGGTTTGAGGAAATTTTTTCTACAAACAGTGAGAAGCATCCACGTTTTTCATTCCCAAAGCCAGAAATACTGTAAAACATCCATTGCTGGAATTATTTCAACATTAATAGGTTTGAATCAGAATAAAATCCCAAACCTTTAGTGGCATTTTAAAGACAGAATATACGTTTCCTCTTCCAACCTTGCTGGAGATTGCCCAGTTCTTGGGCAAAGAAATATATATTAAAAAAACACTGTGAAAATGACACCTGATTTTACAATGCTACTACTGCTGTGAGTACTACAGAAAAAGCATCCTTGGGAGATGCAGACTTTTCAGTGGACAGTAACTAAGAACTGAAAGATGGCATGGAATATAACTGCATTCTTCACACTGGCAAAACAGCAGAGAAAATCATTCTGAAAATGCTACAGGCAAGTAATTTTGAAGGTAGATAAATGTATATTACTTGCACAGCTGCACTTGGTGAAATTGAAAGAAAAAGCTTAATAGCTACATACAAGACTGCCTTTTCTAACTACACTGCTTAAAAATCCTTAGTATAGTGAGCTGGAGAGGTAGGAACTTCAAGGTGACAGCAAACAAGAACAGTACTTAGGGGACAATAAGGGTAAGGACCATGCTTATTTCTGTAGTTTCTGATCCCCCACAGCAGCTTCAACTAAGGATGGCAATAAACTGGAAACAACTATCTGCAGTTATGGACTGTTTAATTTATTTTTAGAAGTGAAGGCCAAGATGAGAACTTGGTTCTTGTTTGTTTCTGATAACCGAGGAAAATTCCCAGCTACTAGAGCAGACAGAATACAACAGGTTATTCTGAGATAAGTCTTAGGCCATTAGCCACTCCTGTGTGTCACACTGTCGTCACACACACCAGGGCAAGGAGGAAGCATTCCTTCAAACAGGCTGGACAAGAGACATCCAACAGGGCTAGACCTGGCTCCTGCAATCCTTCCTTGCTCATGGAAGCTTAATGCCAGCTCCCCTTCTCCCCTTCTCAGGTGGTGCATCTAGAAGGGGAAGAGCCAGGTGGGACCTGTGCGTGTTCCCTGCGGTGACACACAATTGGTTGATGTGCAGCGTCATTTTTTGCGAGCCCTTTTCAAACGCCGACCCATCAGCTCTGACACGGGGCACCCAACACACCAGAGAGCCACACCTGAGGCTCGCCAACCCTGGGCCACGACGACGGGGAGAGCTGAGCATCGCCCAGCGGCCTGCTGGCAGCTAAGGCGCCCATTGGGGCTTTATTTGAGGATGGTTATTCCTGCTGAAGTTTATGCGTTTTGATGCCAGCCTGGCTACAAAGAACCAAGTTGTTTCCACAGCGGCGCGGAGCCCAGGGCCGGGCGGCGGCGGCTCCCGCAGCCCGGACGCGGCTCCGCACAGCGGCAGCGCTCGCGTCCCGGCTCCCCCTGGGCCCCAGCAACTCCAGCCGGGCCTGTTTTGTGTCCCTCGCCGCCACCGAGCGATGCCGCTCCTCCTCCTCCCTCACCCACGGCCCGGGATGGCCGGGCCCGGCTCCCACCCCTCCTGGAGCGCCAGGAATCCTCGGCCCCGGTGTGCCAGGGCCGGCCCGGCCCGGGGGCTCTCCCCGAGCGCCGCCGGTGAGTCACGGCGGGCGGGCCGGGGCCTCCCGCTCCGCTCCCGCTCCGCTCCTGCGAGCTCCCGCTCCGCCGGGACGCGGGGCGCGAAGCCGCGACCCCCGCCGGGCTCCCGCTGCCCCGGAGCCCCGGCCGG
>JAYDZK010000001.1:5660180-5673103 GCA_034509185.1 Euphonia xanthogaster
CGATCTGGGCCGGGCCGGGGCTGGCCCCGGGGAGGCGCGGCTGGCGTGGGCACGGGGAGCGGCTGCGGGCGCGGCTTCTCTTCCTCTGTGCGAGGTGGTTTTGTCTGTCCGCCCTCGTTTGGGCGCCCCGAGCCGCGGGACAGGTGCTGCGGGACCGGCCCGGCTGTCCTGGGAGCGAGCCAGGACGGGGCGGGGATGTCCTGGCTCGCCGCTCCCTGTCCCGCTCGGTGACTTGGGTTCTCTTCTTGTACTCTTTAAAGAGAGTAATTTACTTCTTGTAATCTCTAAAGATTGAAATGAAAACATATCAGAAGTTAATTCGGCAGTGTGGTGCTCTCCGTGCTCGCCGCTTCGTTTTCTGAAAACAGCGGTCTCGTTGGATATAGCAAGTTTTCACTGTTTTCATGTGCCCCTTTAGTTATTTGTCACTGGCTGAAATCCAGATCATGTGTACACAGATACTATGGGAATTCAGCGAGCCTCTATGAGGAAACCTGGTGCCTGGGCATCTGGAGGGATTTGGGCACAGTTAAACAATTAAACGCACAATTAAACACACAATGAAGCAGTGGGGTCACTGCCTGTCCGTGACAGATGAACCTTGGGGTTTGGGATTTTTTTGTTCAAGAGCATCCCGGCTCTCACCCCAAGTCATTGCTGAGTTTGGAGAACTGATTACACATTAATTTTCTTGGATATGCCTTTGTCTGAGGGTCACAAGCCCCACTGTGCACAAGAGTATGGAAAAAGGAACAATAATTTTCTTGGTTTCAATATGTAATTACAATCCTTAATTTTTAATAAGGTAGTTTATAATGTAGCTGTGGTTTCATCGTTGGCGATTGCCTACATATGCATCATGCCCTTAGAAAATAAAAAGAGGGCCTTTATTAAAAAAGACAGATCTGTAGGTTTGAATGCCAGCTAGATATAACTTCCCTTACTTTGAAGTGTTGGGGATGATTATGTTAATGTGCAAGGAAAAAAAAGAAGTGACTGGAATGGAGTAATGCATTTTGATGGCTAGATATAAATTCAGCCTGAGAAACAATCGTAAGTTTATGGTTGCAGTACCCTAATAAACCACACTTTTATAACCTTGCATGGAGAAACAATCTATTAGAATATTGTAATAGCAGTGAAAGGATGTAGGTGGGCATGGGAAGGTACAGACTATGTGCTTGCTGTTAGTATTCCTTGATTTTCTGAAAACACTGATTTTATTGCGAATAGCAAGTTTTCATTATTTTGCATGTGTCCCTTTAGTTATTTTTCACTGATGGTTACAGGCTGAAATCCAGACCATGTGTGATGACATAGATACTGTGGAAATTTGGTGCTTCTCTACGAGACAAGTTAAATAAAATACACTTTAGAAGTTTATTCCTGCACATCTGTACTCTTTGTTAGGTCAGATCAGTCAGGCATGGGTTAGTAAGCAGGACTGAAATCCTGGTTTTGAAAATGCACAGATGAGGGGGAGGAGAGCACTTGTAATTTAGATTCAGATCCCCACTTTCCTTGAGAGAGAGGCTGGGCAGCTTAACTACAGGGTACTCTTAAATTGTGCTAATTAGCTATGAGACCAGAAATGCTTTTTTCTGTAATATTTCTTCATGAATGTTTAATTGTGATGAGATAAACAAAGATGTCCACGATAGGCTTCATGACTGCAATAAATACACTATGTCTGAGCTATTGCTTGCCAAGAGTTACTTTTCCGTGTTGTAAGCCTGCATGCTGGAATGCTATTGTATGTATTGATAGTAGAGATAAGGGAAGCCCTCCAATTTATCTTTTAAATTATTAATGCTTAAATATCAGTGCTTCTTTTAGATTGTGACTTGGTTCAGGATCTAATCACCAATCAAAATGTAAAAAAAACACCTTAGTTCTTTATGCTACAGATAGATTTTAAAAATCAATCAGATGGAATAAATAACCTTTCCTTAGTGACTATATGCAAATATCCCTAGCAAGCCAAAGCAGGGACTCTGTGTTTCCTGTTTGTTGGATTTAGAGTGAAACTGGGACACAACTTGTTTAGCAGGAGGATACAATATCCTGTATTAATTTAAAAATGAAAACAAGTGAAAATATGAAAAATGAATGGATAACAAAACCAGATTAAAGCTAGTGTTCAGTGTTCCAGAGTTGTACTTAGAAAAGCACAGGAGGGAGTGTTTGTTTTTAGAGGTATAGATAAGCTATTCTGGCATTGGGGCAGTGGAGTATTTAAGCACATAGTTAATTCAAACCAGGTGATGAGGTTCAGTCTGCTTGGTGAGGTGGTCAGAGGAAATGGCTGCTATGAAGAGACCCTGAAAAATTGGTGCTTTCAGGTACTGCTCTGTAGAACAGTAGATAAAGTGTCTGATTTGAAAAAAAAATCCTTTCCTTACCATGTTCTTGGGAGAAAAAAGGAGAGGTGAGCTTTCAGATGTGTGAGCCTTAAAGAGACTCTTGAGGTCATGCTTTAAATAGTTGTAATATTTCTGGTCTAATGAAGGTTGCCAGTCTTCCCTATTTCCTTTTCTACTATGAGTAAAGCATTGCAAGTGAACTTTCACTGACAGCTAAGGCAGAGTGTCTTGGGATGCTTTGTGGATAATGACCCAAATTCAGCACTGTTTGATCTATTTTGGGCCTAATTCCTGCTCTGCAGATATAAGGAAATTGCATGAGGCTGTGTGTAGTGAAGAATGAAGTGGTTAAGTTGAAAATTACAGAGGCCTGAGAAAGATAAATGATCAAAGACTGTATAAATGTGTTGCTATATGAAATGCACAGCACTTTACATGTCAAATAAAGTTTTGAGGAGAAGTGTCTTTGTTGCTTCAGCAAGTGGCCACTTTCCAAATTCTGCAATGCTTTACCTTATCCTGGAGGAGCTCCATGGGAATCAAACTATTTGCTTGCATAGGAGTTTGTGAGATTGTGCTGAAGGCTCCATGACTTTATACTTGTCTTGTGAAGGTGGGCTGAGCTAGGGGGGGGACAGAAAGGAAAAAGAAGGGAGAAAATTCCAGACCCTAATGAAGCTCAGTTCACCCTCACATCTGGATCTGCAGTGGCACCAGGGGAATGTTGTTGCTGTGTTCAGTGTGGTGGTGGTGCTGCTAAATGTGTGGCTCTGCTAAAGTCTGGATGTGTGTCATCCTGTCATCTCTAACTGCACCCATTAGTAATGGAACCTGGCAATTGGAGTGTGCTCTCCGTGGTGGGGAGGGCATGGAAATACAGAGGCACAAAATCTGGGAGGATTAGAAGAAGGTGAAGCAGAAAAGAGCAGGTGAGGGGTGGTGGCCAGCACAAAACCAGGGTGTAAATATTTGAAGAATAAGGAGTTGGAAATGGTAGCAATAAATAGAGACGGCCCTAGGAAAGAGGATAGAGAAAATGAAAGGAGCTGTTGGGGAAATGCTGTGACTGAAGGTGGTGGAGTTTTCCTCCACTGCTGCAGTTCTAGAGGGTTCAAATAAGTTCAGATTCATTTGCCTGCTTTGTTAAAAAAGAAATCACTTATTTATTTGTGCAAGTGTAAAAACCATGTTTTATACAGCATATCTCACCCTCACCTTGCAGATTAGACACCTTTCCGGCAACATTTGTGGAAAGCTCATGAGAATTGGAAAATACCTCATTTGTAGGAGGAAAACAGGGATCACAGCTAACAAATACACAGGTATGAAATAACCTTTATAAATGCTGAAAGTAAAATTATTGAAATCTATTTCATAAGAGAAAATTAACTGTCTACAAATAATGCCCATAGTGGATTGCTGTCCAGTAAGAATAATGCCACAATCAATGAGGTGGCAAAGGGAAACAAGTCAGTAAGCTAAAGATCAGTGGATTGCCTATTTGGAAATAACTTATAATTCTAAATATTTTAATTTTTAAAAAGTGTATTTTTATTGATCTAGAAAAATATTGAGGAATGTGGTGGAACTGAAATATATGAGAATGTTTTGCTTTCCATCTGTTCACAATTTAAGTTGAACTGTGCATGTGTATGAAGCAGAGAGTGTATTGTTGGTCATAATCATAACTTAACTGTTTTTTGCTTTCCCTGCCTAATAAGAATCAATTGCCAATAGACTGCTGCTCTTCTGAGCTTTACACCACACAATGTGCAAGGAGTAGAGGGTAATACACATTTAGGTGTGTAAGCGTGGCTTGATTTAATTTGTTCTTGTATTTGCTGACTTCTATGGAGATTGAGATTGTCTTTTTATGAGAGAGGGTATTTGTGATGCACATGTTTTGCTTGATACTCTGCTGAATTTGCTTGACAGATCTATGAATAAGTAAAAACCAGCAAAAATGAGTTCAAGGAAAACTGTAGTGCCTGAAATGTGAAACGTTACTCTAGTTTGCTGGAAAGCTTTTAGTGAACTGAAACCTTGAATGTATAAAAGATGTTGTCTTCATCTAAATTTTTTTTCTCCTAAATGCATTTATGAACAATTCTGGGGGCAAAAAAAACCAACCCAACCTAAAATACCCCCACCCTTAAAAAAATCCTCAACAACAAACAGAAAACTACCAAACTCCTTCATCCTTAATGTATGTGAGGGTAGGCAAGTTTTTTCTATTGCACAGAGTTAGCCTAACAAAGTAAGATACTCATGTATGCAAGAGTACACCTTACTTTTAGTCACTTTCAGCATCTTCTTAATAAAGGAAGAGTACTTTGAACTGCTTATTATGTGCATGAAGTTCAGTACTTTGTGAAGCCCCCTAAAAGCCTACCCCCTCCTTACAGAAATCTGGTCTTAATTATCACCTTGATTGGTGCTAATAGGACACTTCTGACTTGCAGTCTGCATCTTTTATAACCTTCACGTCTGATTGCAAGGTTTTTCCTTCGTGGAAGAGCAAACGCTTCACTATAAAATAGTGCCATTACTTTATACAAGCAGAGGCAGTTTTGCTTCAGTAATCAAATACAGTAGGACATCATATTTCTGTAGGGCATTCATGAAATCAGAGGTTATACTTTTAAGAGCTTTTGCTTGCAAATATCATTTCTTTAAATGACTTTTCCCAGGGAGAAAAGGAAATCCAGGCTAGCAACAAAATAGGTAAATACTGCTAGCATTTTATCACAAGCTTCAAGACTTCCTTAAGGCATCAAGTTCAGAAAAAACAGAGTAAGATATTATGGGGAGGATATTTATTATTACAAACTGCAAAGTCAACAGGGACTGCTAAATGTTCTTGCAGTCATAATAGCCTATCTCATGTTAATTCTAGCCCAAAGCTCTGTGACTCTTTATGTGCAGAGATAATGGGGGGTAAAACTGTATTTTTAGTTTAGCACCAGATTCCCCCCAACCATGGAAAATAAATTAGGGAGCTTCACAAACTAAAAATGATTTGGGCTTTGGAGGAATTCCCAGCAATAATATACAAGACTTATTACCCTGGGTAGTTAGAGGGTCCCATATGTTTATGGCTGATTGTAGTCCTTTTGATGGAATATTGCCTCAGCAACTTGTTTTCAAATAATTTGCCTGCAACCCAGATCTGTTTATCCTAAGAGAAGATCCTAGGTTCCTAAGAGAAGATATTTTTGGAAATGTTGTTCTTGTTTGTACTCCCTATGTGTCTCTTAGATAAAATACAGTGTATTTTGCCCAGGAAAAATGCTGCATTAGTGGTCAAGTTTCTACATTTAATTTAGCAGGAGTCCACTACACATCAAAGTTTAACACATCAAGGCTTGGGTTATATAGGTTCAGATTTGAGAACATGTGTGCATTTTTTTTTTTTTTGAGTAAAAGGCACAGCAGATAGATGTTCTAAAATAAAGTCCTCAAAATCTAGAAAATCCAGCTTAAGGTTATTGCTGTACATTATTTGTTTGACATTGTTATCTAGGAATGTGGCTGCCTTGGGTTTGGAATGCTGTATAATGTGGGGGGGAAAAATATCAGTACATCCCCCAGAGAATATATTGTCCCAAAATAGTAAGGAATAGTATGTGAATGTCAACAAACTGAAGTGCAAAGAAAGCAGAAGTTAATTTATGTATCCTCACATATTGTCTGTGCATAGGTCTCAAGGTAAAAAGAAGTTAAGCTTTAGAATAAAACATCAGTAAGGAGAAGACAAAAGATTCTTGCTAGAGGTAAAATTAATAACAGTGTCCTGAATGTCTGACAAGAGTTGAGGGAATCAGTGTGGTCTGTGAGGGCGTGTGGAGTCTGGGATAGGCCAGGAAAAGCCTTGAAGGCACCTGCACTGTTTGTGGTGAACAACCAAAGAAGCCACCTGGAAGGAGGCAATGAAAATGGCAATGTGGTCAAAGAAACGATCTAAAGAAATGGTCTTTTTGGGTTACATTTATTGAATGGCATTGTGATGGTATTCTTGAATCCATGTGAAGATAACTGTAATAAATTTTGGAAAGTTAATATTTCTTCTAAATATTAAGGGAATAGAAAACTGTCTGTTAAAACTGGAAATGTCAGTTCAAGGAGCTCTTATCTTGGTCTTGTTGATAATGATTTGTATTTTCCCCAGGGTTCAGAATGCATGTCATTTACGCTGTCCTTTGGGTACAGCTATAGCTGCCTATGGCCCAATCCAACAAAAAATATGTTCAGTTCCTCTCTGACAAAAGTGTATATAAACCTCAAAGTCACTAGAACCTGCTCCGAAAGCATACACTGCCAGAAAGATATATTTTATATTGCATTGGACCCTAAAGTGTCATAAAAAATGGCATATCCCTTTTTTCTGGTTTGTTTTTTTTTCCTTGGTAGCTTTATGACCAGCAAGACAGCATCTAGCAGTTTATTGCAGACCTGGTTTATGCCTTGCAAGAGAGCAGTGTAGTAGACCCTTGTGCCTGCTTTGTTTTCAGCACCAGCACTGGAAGTAATTTTGAATCTCATTTGATTTTAGTGGAATCTATGCTCTCTTTGTTGTCTGTGTGAGCGAATTAAAAAAATATAAATAAACTAATGTTGTTTTTGTTGTTTAAAAAGGCATTTAATTTATTTTTTATTAGCTTAAACTTTACTTGTATATAATACTTAACAGTTTCTTTCTTAACCCTTTAATGCCATTGTCACTTTATACAGCTAGGATAAAACTTATGCCATTTCCAGGGATAGGGAGAGGCATTCAGCCACATGTAAATGAGGATTCAATCCTACAAAGCCAGGCAAGACATTTGAGCACATTAATTTCAGCAAGAATTCAATGCATAATCCCTGTAGAAGTTAATTGGGATGTTTCATTGGTAAATGAGGTAGCCAGGATCCATGGAAGTGTCAGAATCCTTCTGGGAGGCTCAGCTGTCACTGACAGAAGAGGTGTGAGCAGCCTCTCCTTTGCTGGTACAGCATCAACTCTCCCGGGCTGAGCCTTGGAATCTCATTAGATCCTGATTCAGGGAACTTGTCTGGCTTAACCTTTAAATTGGTTTTGGAGATGCATCTTTCTATGGTGGCTCTCTTTTCCTTTGGAATGAGTAATGTGGCAACTGTTTGCTTATAAAATATCAGCATTAAGCTCACTTATTCCTTGATTCTGATACAGCTGTAATTGCCAAAAAAGTGTGTGTGACAGTTATGGACCTTGGTCCTATTTTAGAGGGAAAACATGGACCACAGAGGGTTCTGGTGACCCAGTCCCTTAAAGTTGTTCTGAACCTGCACTCACGGGGTTGATCCTTCTTTCAGCAGAGAAGTCCTTTTATCGGGACTTGCATTATTTCATTATTTTCTCTGCTGTCCTGGAGATCTGAGCCCCTCCAAGTAGTAGGGGGGTCTTGTGGGTAGGGAAAATGCAGCTGGCTGGAAAGTCAGGGAAGAGAAATATGTGTGATTTGCCTTTTTTTTTTTAGCAGTGATTTCTGATTGTAGCTGCTCCTGGAATTAGATATTTTGGTTTAAAGAATAGTCCCTGTATACCAGGTATTTTAAAAGACAGTGACAGCATTCTGTCATGGGCTGTTTTGTCAGAGTTCTGCTGACTACATCACTTAATAAATGAGGTATTTCATTATTAAGTGTCTGATCAGAACCAAGGAAATTTGTAATGTTGGCCAAATTCACTAACTTAACAGTTTAGCTGTCATTGCAGTAGCAATTGCAGATAGTTCTTGTGGTTTTCATTGCCATTCACGTTCATGGAATGCCTTAATAAATGGAATAAAAAGAGGATTATCATGCACTTTTCTCTTGTAGAGAAATAGATGATACAAGCACATAAATTTTGTCTCACTTATAAATAGCTCCCAGAAACAGTGGTCTGTGAGGGAGTAAGGCTGATTGACTCATTCGTTGTGAATAATTTAGCCTCAAAGATTAGCATTTTTGTACATGTATTATCCATGGAGGACCAAATTCATCTATTTGTTATTATAATCTCCCATTTAATAGTTTATGAATTGCTGTCTGAATTTTTTGGAGATGTGCTTAATTCACTGCTTTGTTATATGTGATGTGTGATGGTCCTCTGAGTCATCTTGACAATTTTTGAGTCCTTGCTGGAGGACTGGGACATTCAGCTAGAGAACAAGGACAGGGTCCACAGTTCTTTGTGACCACATGAGGAGATGGAGAGCATTCATATGCCAGCAATTTTTAGGAAATGATTGTCATGATGGGAGAAACTCTTCAGACTTGCAGTGGTTGTGAGGGCTGTTTTGCAGTGATTTTTTTTTTTTTTAATTCAGTTTTGTGCAAGACCTTGCACAGAGCAAATTCCCCTTTTATTTTTGAGGATGCAGAGTAGCACAGGGTCACTGTGGGACTGGGAATGTGAAGTCCATAGTTACAGCTCCCAAGCAGGAAACACTGTGTATAGAGATAATTGACAGCTCCTGAGAAACGTAGTGCAAGTGCCAGAAACAAGCTGTGTACATTAGCATGATATTCTACCTATTAAAAAATAATAAATCAGGATTCTAATTCAGGAATTTCTTGGATACCTCTACTGAGTTGTGTTTTGTGCATGTGTGTGTGTGTAATTCTATACATACAATGTATATGTGCCTCAGTTTCCCCCCTTTACTCATTTCTGCTCTGGGTGAGAGTGGCCTTGTTTTTCAGCAGCAAAAAGTAATAGCAATCCTCTCCCACTTCCTTCTCAAGATTGTGTATTTTAATCCACGTTTTTGAAGTGCTCTGAGCATGCTGACCAATGGCATGGAAAACCCAACAGTACTTTGGATTGCCAGGGTGCATTAATGAGTCGCAGGAGGAATTAAAGTTATAATCACACAAGCAAATATACAAAGCCACTGAATGTTAGTTTTATGCACGGTTACAATCGATGTCAAAGCTATAAGATGTTGTATAATCAAATAATTTATTAGGCACAGCTGCTTAACTGCTGACAGCAAAACAACCTGTAGCTTAATTGCTCCTTCAATTGCACTGGTTTTCTGCGTGGTCCTTCTGGTCCCAATACCCAAAGCAGAAAAACCCTGCCTTAGGCTTCCTGAGAGTTGTGCAAGACACTGTGGGTCATAACTCATCCATGTCAAATTAGTGTTGCTGTCATGGGGCATCAGTGGCATAATGAAGGGAGAATAAGGGCATTAAGGAGAGTTAGTCCTTCAATAGGACTTCCCTTCTAATTTCATTGATATGCTAAATAGAATTGTATCTTTTTTGGTTTTTTTACCCTAAGAAATGATGCCAATGTTAATAAATACTTTGAGGAAGAGATGTGAACCTTGTTGTTTTAAAGTATTAATTTGTTTCCATTCAAAATGGAATTGTTGTATACATTTAGAAATGCAGTAAGGAAAGTTGCTGCATGCTATCCATTCTAAAATTTCTTTCCCTCTAAGTTAGTTTTTGATGAGTTCAATTATTTTACTCCATAAAGTACAAAGATAAATGTCCTGCCTAGCCTATATTCTGCAATAGCTGTTTTTCATTTTGTTTTCAGTGTATGCAGCCAGGTAGATGAAGACTACTGATCCTTAGTGACTTGCATGCTTGGGGATCACTTTTAATAGAACCCAGGAATATCCTTGATTGTCAATGAGAGAACTTGAGCAACGGCTCTTCATTCAGTAATTGAAAACTTTTACATGTAGTGTTGGATATTCCTAATAATCACCTGATTAGGTGACATTGATTATTACCTGATTATGGGGACAAGGGATGTTCAGTCAAAGAAGACTTATGTCTTCAAGTTATTAACTTACTGTGTCATCACAAACAGCTCTTGGGTCCTATGGCATAATGGAAAATAGGTGCTTATTCCTGCTTTGAAGATAAAACTTTTCCCTGCTTTACTTCTGTCCATGTGTGAAGGTTATGTCAGTTTAACTTTAGCCTTCACCACTAAATATTTCAGATTTTGTGAATAGCTCTGGTGCTAGATACTGTTGAAAGTGTATTCATAGGTCTTCACACTTTCTGTCTTCATGTTTAGATGCAGTGATTTCTTAAACTAGGGAATACATAGAGATAGAAAGTAAATTTAAGTTAGCATATCAGGTAAAACTCTGCTTTTCATTGCTGTTCTACTTTTTATTTATCCAATGGTCAGTCCAATGGATTTGTACTATTTCAATGGGATTGTGAGTTCCTACTGCTTTGCAAATACACCACTTGGAATGGGGATTTCTTCTGCTACTGATCACTGGGATTGGGCAAAATCAGTTCCCACATTTCTTTTCTATACTGTACTTCCTAGCCCGCCCTGTGAGATTTTTGTGAACATTTTAGCTATGTGGAAGCTCACTCTCTGTGCAGACCGCTTAGCACCTTTTTCTTGTGTTTTGTTCAGCTCACATACATGTCATGGCAGGTTCTCCAGTATAATTTTTAGGTCATATCACTTATCATTCTCTTGTCTCTGTAGAACTAGAAGTGAGAAGCTGTGAATTCCATCTCAGCACTGGTGCAAAAAAGCCCTGAAATTTGATCTTGTGCCTCCTGCTCTTACAGATGTGGCTGCCTTGAAAGAACATGGCTGTGACCTTGAACATTTGGTGGCTTCCTAGTTTTCAAATATGCATTATTTATTATTTCCTCCTTTAAAGGAAAGGAGAAATAAGTTGAAAATTTAGTTTTCTGGGTTAAACTGACTTATACAGTTGAGTATGACTAATGTACTTTGTCATGCTCTGCTAATTTCTTCCAAGATAAGTAGCTGGATTCACTTTTATTCCTGAGAGGTGTATTTGTTTATTTTAACAATGGGCAAGGGGAAACTGGAAAAAAATCTTCCCGTTCATTTGCATGGTTAGCTGTAAGTGGAGTTATTTTGTGAGGAAAAAAAGTAAATATTCTTATGTAACTCTTTCCAGTTTGTTTCCAAGTTGTTCTACAGGTCCCTCAACAAACTTGAGGCCTGTTTCTAGCACATCCATTAAAAGTCAGCCAGAAAGATAAGCTGTGATGGGCTTTAATTGCTTTTTCAAGTGTTCAACACTTTTATGGTAAAATTCTTATGGTGGCTTCTAAACAAAAAATGGTTGTGAGCCAGAGCAAATGAGTTGGTGATGCACACAAAGGGCTGTATGTGTGTTATTTATCTGTTTATTTTGTGCAGCAAACTGAATGGCAATATCAAATGATAATAATTTTCCTTTCGACTATTCTTCTTTGTCTTTGAACTTTTCTCAGTTGGAGACCCAGTCTCCCAGTTTTTCTAAGTGCTTTACCAAGTGTAAGTACTTTACCAGATTCCAAGGAAATCTAGCCATAAATTTCTCACAACACTTAGCCTTTATTCCTGCTTTCAATTTCTGAACAGGAGGATTGTTCATAGAGTGCTGAACTTGGGGTACCATAAACATAGCTCAACAAAACCAAGTTAAAAATCACACAAAAGGGGAGAAAACAGGTTAACATGCTATAACTAGTCCTGAACAATAAACCCTGTGCTTAAAGACCTTTAGGACGAGATTAGAGGAAACACAGGGTAGTAAAGAAGAGTTAAAGGGAACAAGCTGCTTCGGAGGGTGCCACGTGATTCCTCCCCTTGCTGGTATCAATGGATGTAGGAACAGTGTGATATATTCAGTGTGCCAACATTTGCATTACAAATGCTTGTACTGGGTTTAGAAAAGACCTAACAGATTGTCATTGCCCTGAGCATTGGCATTACAGTGATTGCTCCAAAACAACACGGGCTGGTAAAGTTTTTCTTAACCCTTGTGCTACCTCCCTCCAGCTTGAAATAGAGTTGTTGGCCCAGAGTTAGCTTTCCTAGACAAGTGCACATTTTCATGCCCGCAGAGATCTGGATAAAACAGTTACCTCTGTTAATCACTGGCATCTGGGATATTGCGTGATTTGAGATGTGATTTGGATTTTCTCAAGTGCTGGAGTGATAGATGATGCACTCAGAACACTGCTGAGATTGCACCCAGGGCTGGCGGGAAGATGAAGTATTATGCAGGGCTTTTCACACATTCTGTGTTTCTTGTATTGTCTCCAGTTTTCTGAAGGCTGTGGCAATAAAATTAACAGCCTTTTTCATTTATGCTTTTGTTACAGTGCTGCCATTTGGTTTAATTTCACTTGCTCTAATTTAGATTGGTGGAAGCTGGAAGAGAATCTTGTCACCTAAATGAATACATCTGGAAAATTGTAAGGGTTTGTTTTGTGAATCTTTTATTTTTAAAAATTCTTCTTTAAATTAATTTTAAAAATCCTAAATTTCATTTGCCTTGAATTTGCCTAATTTAAAAACAGTGAATTTCACAAAATTTTTAACTTTTTAACCTTAATATCATCTCTTTCCAACGTCCCTTCCATAGGAAGGAACATCTTCCATTAGACCAGGTTGCTCAAAACCCCATCCAGGGATGGGGCATCTACAGTTTGTCTGAGAAACCAGTGCCAGTGCCTCACCAATCTCACAGTAAATCTAATATCTAATTTAAACCTGCCTTCTTTCAGCTTAGTGCCATTCCCCTTGTCCTGTCACTGCAT
>JAYDZK010000001.1:5675843-5690193 GCA_034509185.1 Euphonia xanthogaster
CTCTTCCGATCTCTCAGTCATTTTATATAGGTGCTTAACATACTTGTTTTTCTTAATTCAATTTTTTTTCTAAAAAAATCTTAAAAGGGAAAGAAAAACCTGTTAAAGTTTCCATGATTCTTTTTAAATTCAAAACACTGTGGTAGTATCTGTAAGATTGTTTGCATCTTATATCCCTGGTTTCAGTATTTTCAGAGATGCAAGAAAAAATCTGTAGTTGGTGAAAAATGTCCTCTAGACACTGGAAAAGTGAAGATTGACCAAAGACTTGGAACAGTTTTACACCAGGGATATGAGGGGAAAATTGTAAAGAAGTAATGAAATATTACAGGCAATCTCTTTTACCACTTTCCTTTTTTGGCTGCTGTGATTGTCTCCACATCAGGGAGGTTTTCATGCTACAGGATTCTTAAAGTGTTTTCATTCAAAATTCTACATTTTAATGTTTTCCTGTGCTCTAGAATTTAATAATGCTTGTAATAATTAGCAGTATGAGTGGGAGCATATATGCAGTCTAATGAAGTTAAGTAAAATTTTGGTGTAGCCTGAAATTTCTTTTCAATGGAAACAAATAGAGTGAACTTCTTTCTGGTGTCCCACAGGAGTATCTCCTGTGATTTTTGCATCTATTAAGGTGATTGGCAGCATTTTCAATCCATTTTCCAATTATCTCTCCAAACACTTTATAAAATTCAATTGCCTAAAGCTCCTTTCCCTCCCTGTCTCTGCTCCCCACCCTCTTCAATTTATTTAATTTATTTAAATAAATTGAAGAAAGAAAGAAAAAAAATGTTTGGTAGCATTTGCTATGGAAAATATAAGAGGTCAGATTGTTATGGAGAACAAACTGAATTTGGTGAAACTATGAAAATACTTTTCCAGTCTTTATATACTTTGATGATTTTACCAAAAACTTTTATGGAGTTTAACATACTGCTGTGCTCTCTTGGACTTTTTCACAATAGAGTGCACTGACAGTTTCCTGTGCAAGAGACTGTTGTATGTATTTTGAGTTGAGAATTCAAAACTGTGATATTTTAGAATTATTTACTTCATATGCATACAAGGAGGAAGTTTTGTAGAGAAGTTTAGAAGTTTCCTCTCTCTCTCCCTGCTAGGATTTAATTTTATATAGACAGGCACACGAACAGTAATAAAATGTTACTGTACTTAAGGAGAAATAAGGTGGTTGGGGTTTTTTGTGTTTTTGTTGTTGTTGTTGTTGTTGTTTGTTTGGTTTTTTGTTTTGTTTTGTGTTTTTTTTTTTCTTTTGTAGATGGAAATAAAATTCATAGCTTGTTAATGTCTGTTTTATTCCCTCGCTAATCACCATTTTCCACCCTCCTCCCTGTCCATACCATGGTTAATGGCTTAGCTGCAAAAATTGGTGATGGATGGGAAAAAAGAACAGAGACAGTGGTAAATCTAGATATGTAAATGCATTTCAAAAGTGATGTCCTTGACATTAAATCTGTAAAAGATCATCACTCAGTCTTCACATCATGCTGCTGCCCAGCATCCTACCTAAGCCTATTACTGCTCACACTTGCTCCCAGAATATTCATTAGCTCTTTAATCTTTTAATTCCTATGTGACAGAGAAATAATGTTTGGCTGTAATTATGTGTGTGCATATGGGTTGTATGCCCATGCAACCCAAATTTTATTTCTGTTCTTCCTTTTGTTGTTGCTGTGCTTCTCTTCCTGTGTCCTTACAAAAGTCACAATCAACAACCTTCTGATGCTGAGTCTTGGCACTGGGCAAACAGATGTGCTGCCTGGACAAACATTTCTGAGGCTTTGGCAGTTCATCTGGGAAGGTCCCTCACCTCAAGAGATGTTTCTCTCCATCTTAAATGTCTTGTTGTCTGGTGGACACTGACAGTAAGTCATTGCCAAGAGATTACTGTGTCCTCAGCTGGCAGGATACTGTGGGCCTGGGTAATGAACTCAGTCCTGGGGATGTGGGGAAAACAGCAGTGAGTGCAGAACTTCAGGCTAAAAAGCCCAGTCAATGCTGTCTCCTGAGAGCTGGCACCAGAGCTGGAGCATCATAAGATGCAATTCCATGGATCTGTTTCTGGGTTTAAAAGACTGCTCCTACAGAGCCCAGTGAAGCTCCACTCCCAGTGGTCAGTAGCCAACCACTTTGTGATGAACAGTTGTATCATGGGAGAAGTTTGGAGAAGACATCCACAAGTCCAGTGTTCGGAGAGTGTGTGGGAAGTGCTGACTATACCTTTACTCCTCTTGGTTTCCTGAGTTGTGTACTGAAATTGTCCACGTCTGGACATAGCCATGACTTATGCTCTCATGGCCAACCAAATGGGCTTTTTTGTATTTAATTCTGAAATGCAGTCAGATTGTGGTTGCCTTTCTGTGAGACATGGTGTCTGTGACAATGTGCCAACAGCCTCTATGGATGGCTGGATTAGAATGTTCCTTTACTGGCCCAGCTCTTCACACCTTTCTCCCATGCAAAGACTGAACACTTCTGTTTGGAAAGTGATTCTGCTGTGGCAGCCTCATAACAGCCAATTTCCCCAAATCCCCGCTACTTCATTACAAAGAAAACACCTGCTTGCTAAGGAGAAAAGGCCAAAATATGACGGGGAGAATCTGGTCAGCAAAACTGTTCAGAGGAAAACTTGATTTCCTGCAAGAGCCAACGTGATTCTCAGTGTGTGTGGAAATGACTAGAGACAGGGCACAGGAGGTAAAGGGATGTGTGAAGAGGGACACATAAAAATAGTGTGTGAAGCAAACAGTAAAACCCAAACATTTCCATGGGTGCTACCATGGCTGCCACTTCATCTTTTCCATTGTGTAAAAAACACTTTGGGATGTTGTATGAGGTCAGCTGTGCGTGTTGGAGCAGAGCTGCAATTCCCTGGCTGTGCAGGGCTGTTTTGGTTCTGCTGTGCTCTGCACACGCACCTGGAGTGAGAACAGTGAGGGTCTCAATTAAGACTGCTCAGGGGTGAGCTTGTGGAGTTACCTCCGGTGTAGAAGACCACAAAGCTCCATTAACGATGTCCCTTTTGAATTGACCAACAGATGGCACCATCAGTCCCCTTTTCTCCTGTGGCTCAGAAACGACTCCTAATGCGAACTCTTGTCCAGACCTCTCTGCTGCTAAATCCAGTAAATGCTTTCTAATTAATATTTCATTTGAATTCCTAGTGTCTCATAATAGCGCTTAAGATCTGTGCATGCCTACATGTGGAGTGAAGCAAATTATAAGGATACATATTCATAATTTAACCTGTAATATTCCTGCTAGTGTATTAAATGACTCTTGATTTTCAAGGGGTTTCTAAGTCAATGCTGAATTTGAATAATTTAAGCAGAAAAGGCACAGATGCATACAATAGTGAAGAGGTGAAATGCAGTTTGAAAATTGGTATAACGAGGTAAATTGCATAAAAGGCATACTGCACTGATTTCTGGAAACTCTACCTTTTTCTTCTCTCAGATTTACAGTGAGTTTTTGTTGTATTCTGCAGCTTTAAGATACATCCTCAGGATCTGTAGAGCACCCCATCAACTGATGAAAATAATGACATAGCAGCTACCTTTTCCTGTATTATCTGAATTGCTAATGAGATTTTCAGAACCAGACACTGCTGAGAATGCCTCAGGAATAAGAGCTGCTTGGAGAGAAAGCCAAAAGTCACAAGGAAACAAAGTTCAATATCGAGTTTAAAGGAACCATTATACACTTTTGAGGGGATGGATGCTAAGCCATGCAGACATCCAGCTTTGATTAGGTAGTGTGGAAGAGAGAGAAAACTGAGCCTGTGCTGTGTTTACCATCCTTGGGATGCCAAGGGTTTTTTACTTCTGTTTAAAGGAAATTTCCTGTATTTCAATTTGTGCTACTGAGAGGTGTCTGCCTCTATCACCTCATTTATACATATTGATAATATCCCCCTTGAGCCTCCTGCAACCTGAGCAGTCCCAGCTCTCACAGCCTCTCATAGGAGAGATGCCCCAGTCCTTTAATCATCTTTCTTGGGCTTGAGCCGTGTGTGGGGAGCACAACTTTTTATTTTGAAAGGCCAGCCATGGTATAAAGATGTTTATCAGCCTGAATGCTTTGGAGAGCCCAAGGTTGTCTTCCCTGCGTGATCCATGTGTAACTTGTGCAAAGAGCCTCTAAAATACTACTACTGAATTGCTTGCCTTCACCAGTTGTTGACTGGTTATGTACAAAAATATGTGCCTAAGTAAAATGTCAGTAAAATTTGGAACCAGGATTTTTTTTTTCTCATAGGAGAGCAGCAGTATTATTCCAAATTCTTTGTGGTGGCTGAGTACAAGCACAAGCTTAACTTGCAGAACACCAATGGAAACTCTGCTGTTAGGGTGCAAAAAGCAGAGAGAGGATCTAGTAGCAAATGCAAAGTGAACTTCCTTTACACTCAATCCTCCCCCCCCCCTTTTTCCTGTAGGTATTTTTATCACCACAGGTATTTCAGTTATGTTTTAATTAAGCTGTATGATTATAAGTGCCTGTCATTGAGGATATGTAGCTGGGTAATTAGAATAATAGTGCAAGGAAGAATTAGAGAATATAAAAAGTAGCTAAATATGAGTCTGTTATGATGCAGTTGAGTTCTGCACAGCTGCTCTGCTTTCCCCACCTCACTGAGTGCCACTGGCTTGCTGTCCATTCACACTACATTACTTTAAACTGGATTAGGGAAGAGTTTAAAGTGAAAACTTAATAGGATGGAAATCCAGCATGGATGTGAATGGAGGGACAGCAACCAGAACACCATGCAAAGCCTCTTGTGGATAATAATGAAGTGTGTTCCATAACAGACAAATCTTTCCTGAGCAGAAGTGAAATAAATGTATTGTTCCATAATAAATCCTGTTTAGAGATCCCCAAGGCCTGTGTCAACATGCTGCTTAAGCATATGCTCAAATCCAGTCTGATTTCATGAAGTACTTAAGCTCTAGTCAGGCTGGCTTATGTGCAAGGAAAGGTTGAAAAATCAGAAACTGCTAATAAATACCCACTTTATTAAGCTAAGATTTGTTAGCCCTTTACCATCAATGCTTTGCTTAGATAGGGTTTGATTAAAAATTATAGATATTTTGTTTGACTTGGCTTCAAGCTGCTGGAAATCATCAGTAGTGTAGGAACAAATTATTCTTCATTTTAGGTCTGATTTCAAAGACACAATGGAAGCTGATGGAATTTTTCCTCTAAGTCAACAGGGAGCAGCATCAGGCCTTTGCATTCTTAAAAGTGTTCTAGAAAGCTTTAGATTTCCTTCAGCATGCACATAATTATAATCTGAGTCACTTAGAACACCATTGAAGAAGTGCAAAAGGAGTGAATGTGAATCCAGATTTCTAAGCAGAATTCTGAAGTTCAGCATTTCTTAATTATGCTGTTCATGGAATTAGAACCTAACGATCAGAGTGAAAGCTTCAGAAAAAGAAACACCATTTCTAAAATCTAGAAGAAAAAAAAAACCAAAACCACAAACTTTGCAACTCTCAGCATATTTTGTAGGTTTGTGAGGTGTCCTTGAATTTTATGTCATAGTTCTTTTCTTTAATCAGACCTTTTGAGAAGGAAAGAGGCCAGCAGTTCTCTTGCATGCACTCCTTTACTATTTGAGAATATGTTGGGAGAAAAAAGGTGCAGCTGTTCCTGTTTCTCTGAATCTAAAGGAAAGATTCTGAGTTAAGGGCTTGCTGTGTAACCCCAGGAAGGCAGTGGTAGCTTTCTGATTAGCTTTGCTGGGTCCTACATGAACTTCATCCTCTATTGATTTATGATGAGTACAGCTAATTCTATGGGATACAAAATATTGTCTCTTAAATTGTGTGCTGGAACCTCACTATAAATTTGTTGTCCAAGATGTTTCCCTTTCATAATTAAATTGCAGTGCCTAGTTTTATTGCTGTTCCCAGGGATAAATCTCTGATCTGAGAGCTTTCACACTCCTTATCTTTATTGCTCTCATTTTTATTACAGGTAAGGGATTATTTTTTACTATCTTCTTCATGATCTTGACAGAAACTTAACAGATATTGATCTGTTCCTTCTAATTTATTCATTGAGTGGAGAAAACCTTGTATTAATAAGCTTTTCACATATTGCCCCATACTCCTATGTTCTCATGTTAAGTGCATGTACCATCAGATTTTCTATAAAATTTTTAAACTTGTTGGTCTCTGGTTTTTAGGACACCCATCGTGCTGGGTGTATGACTGCTGTTACAATTAAAAGAATGTGTGTGACATTGTATATGGTAACAAAATCAAAAATTCTGGAAAGCAGAAGATCAGGCTTGTGTTTTAGTTATAGCAGCAAACCCTGAACCCCACTTTTGGAATTACTGTCTAGACCATATGGGGTTTTTAGGGCTTTTCCAGAGAGGAACTTGAGTGCCTGAAACATTTGTGAAAATGCCATTGATAGCCTTGTCTTTAAAAATAAGATGAAGCTCCAGGTGTGAGAATTAGAAAAGAAGATGAAAGCAATGCACAAGAATTATAAACAGCGTAAAATCTAATTGTAGCATTTAACATTTATGCTGTAGTGTCATAAATGTCAACCAATGCTGCCTTCAGCAGAGATTAAATGGCTTTAATTCACCAGTGGGACGGGCATGAGTAGTAACAATTCCAGTTGTTCCTTGTGCACAGCTGTCCCAAGATCTCTTTTGGCAAAGAGTCCTACCTTTGCTACCTTTGAAATGCTTCTTTTGGGATTTGTCAGAATGCTACCCAGGATTTATGTAAATTGGGGAGCCAAGGTGTTGCCATGGCAATCTCAGCTGTTTATAGCTTTTTTGATACATGAGCACCATTTGTTGTGGCACAGTTTCTAAAACTTTGTATTAGGGATGGATAAATATGTGATGGAGGGTGCTATCTTTCTGCTTTTACAGGGAAGGAAAGAATACATGAAATCTTATTTCTCAAACACCTTAGATTGTATAAACAAAGGTGAGAGTGAAGCCTGCATTGCACCTTGAGCCCTGCAACTTTGTGCATTATTGTCTGGTAATGTTCAAGTGTGTCTAACTCCTGGCCAGACCTTGTTGGGTTGGATCACATTTATGGAGCTGGAGATGTTCCCTCTGGTGGCTCCTGTACCACTTGGCATTTCTACATTTTTACAAGCTGTTCTTGGTGTATTCCGGTGGGTAAAACTGCCAAGTGTTGGTTCAAACAATTTTGGAAATGCAGCAATGTATTTCAATTTACATTCAGCCAACAGTGATTAGTGGGCTCTGTTAAAAGTGCTTTGTCAATCATGCACAGACTATTACAAATTTACCTGCACATCTCAAACACAGGCTTTGACCCCTGAAAAATCAAGTTGGCCATCTCTTGACAGAGGTTGCTAACATTGCTGAAGTTTAAGAAAAGACTACTTTGCACATCCTAAAGAAGTTATATATATTATATATGTTTTTCATCTTTTAGCAAAAATAAAGCACTATGTTTATTTTATGTTGTGAAATAAAGGGAGGAGGAGCTGCATATCTTTTTGATTTAGCATATATTTTATCACATTTTGTGATGGGGAAAAATACTGTTTCTAGAAGAAAGAAAGCAAAACAAAACCACCTGGATTTCAGCAATAAAGGCTCTTAACATCATCTCTGCTTTAGAGAGCTTTGGAGCTGAGGGTTTCATTCAGACAAGACATTTTTATGGACTGTCTACAACAGTGACTGGATATTTAGGAATATATAGGGCTTGCAAGAAGGTTTTCCAGTATTTTGAAGTGGCAATACCATTTTCCTTTCCCCTTTCCAAACAGTTGGGTTCAGGTTAATTAAAATATTGTCTCTATGAGGTGTAACTTAAAAAGAAAGTGTAACAGTTTATAGAACTCATAGGAAGGATATTTTCAGGGATATTCAAGTTAGTTTGAAAGAAACCTTAGTTTCATATGCTAATGCAGGTGATCTGGAAGCAGTTTCTCTAATAAGTGATAAGTCTGGGATCAGTTTTCTCTAATAAGTGATAAAATACTTATAAACTCTCCAATGGTGTCCAGCTTTTGGGAGAGATAGCCTTTGTAATCAGTTCAGTCTCCCTCTTGTTATTTGATTGTGATGATGTTAAAACTTGGATGGTGTCAACTTGTACTTTGTGGAAGCATTTATAAAACCAAGTATTTTAAGTTCACTCAAATCTGTAAGTGTTCTTTTCAGCTTTGTTCATACGTTTTGTGATTTGGGTGTTTCCCCTAAAGGCTCTGGAATCAATAAATTGCACTGAGAACATTGTCTTTGATTAAAGTTGAATACTGTAAGAATGTCTGCAGTCTGCCTTTGCAGAGTAGCTCTTTAAATGTTGAATTGATTGTATTCTGTTGATTCAAAAGTCAGAAGTGAAAAGTCAAAGCTAAAGAATCACAAACTTCATGGCCTTGAAACTTGTCTAAGAGTTTTGGAAGCTAGATTGCTGTTTTTCCTTGAATTTCAAAATAATGAGATTTTGAACAACTCAACAACATCTGCTGAAAATAAGAACATGTTATGTTTTCAGTAACCAAGAAATTAACTGCTCCAGAAACTGCTCCAGCTAGTTTAGAAATGCTTATTGACCAAAAATTAATTTTTTTCCTGTTTTTGATGAAATTCCATGCCTTTACTTTGTCTTAATGTGAATGTGTGCTTTTTTGTTATCTGTCAAGCAAGTGACAGTATTTGAAATTTAATTTTCATGTGCTTGGTACTTCTAACTATGGCCATTCAGAAATTAGGTCTTGTTTCTACTCCTTTTCCTGAGGGAAATTGGTCACTTGGCCATACTATTATGATTTGAGAAACCAAAATCTATTAGTCTTTAAAAGTCAGTTTGTTTTTTAAGGGTGTTTTTGATTTCTTAGCGATAGAAACTTCCTTTTCATGCAGCAAAAAATACATAGTTCTTAATGTTCTGCTTCAAACAGTTAAGTATCTTGTTTGATTTATTTAAAAAGTCATGCCAGCTAGCAGTGATGTGCAGTTTCAATCTGTAGTCTCGTTTTCTTATTGTCCTGGGACAGCAGAATAATCTTTCACATTTTTTTTTGCACAAAACATTGTTAGCCCGATGCAACCTCTGCATTCCTGATGGTGAAAGGCCTTGAGGGGAAGCTGTGTCAGGAGCAGCCGAGGTCACTTGGTCTGTTCAGCCTGGGGAAGAGGAGACTGAGAGGAGACCTCATTTCAGTTCCAGCATCTTGAGGGGAAGAGGACGGGCAGGCGCTGATCTCTGCTTTGTGGTGACAGTGGCAGGACCCGAGGGATTGGCCTGAAGGTGTCAGGGCAGGTTTAGGTTGGATATTGGGAAAAGATACCAATATCACCCAGAGGGTGCTTGGACACTGGGCAGGATCACCAGGGCAGTGATCACAGCACCAAGACTTACAGAGCTCGAGAAGTGTTTGGACACTGCTCTCAGGTACGTGGTGTGACCCTGGGGGCGTCCTGTGCAGGGCCAAGAGTTGGACTTGGTGATCCTTGTGGGTCTCCTCCAACTCAGCATATTCTGTGATTCTCTGATCAAGTCTGAGGCTCCTATCTTATGTTTTCAGTCTATTGTTGGCATTAACAAATTTTGACAGAAGGTTAGATGTTTCAGACATATTTACAGTTTCCAGCTTAGCTTAACCTGAGGAGAAACATGGGCTGTCCTGGAGAGAAGAGGCCATGCATTGCTGCTTCCTCCCTTACACTGCTCTGACAGTCCTGTGGCTCTGTGGTCACCAGAGCCACCTGCTAACCTGGGTCAAAATGAATCATTTCTAGGCCAGGCCAACTCAGATGTGGATAAATAAGCTGAACATGTGGCCACAAGTTGCTTGTCAGTGGCCAAAGAGTAACAACAAGCAAGTAAGAGTGAGCTGTTGGGGACACTGGCAGGGAGGAGGACAGGGAGCTGGGGATTGCCTGGTTCATTATCAGCCCGTTGTTAGATTGAACCACAAATCTTTGCAGGGTCAGGCCTCCTTGTTCTGATTTACACACGAATTTACTTGGTTTTCAGAGCTTTGTGCACCATGGTAGGAGCAAAGATAAAAAGAGGGCTAGGGAAGCATCTCCAAGTGCAAACTTCCCCCTTGTGGACTATAACTAGGAGATTAATTTTTATTGTTCCTTTTTCTATTATCTTTGCATTCTCACATGGGACCAGCTCAGTGAGGCTCGTGCAGCAAAAGAATAAGTTGCTCTGAACTGACGGCCTCTTGTGCTTCAAGAAGGAAGCACAGTGTGGAGGAGGGATGAGGAGGAAAAACTATGAAACAACCTTGTGCCTCAGTCTTATGTGAATTTTTCTTTAAATGTGCAGTAGGCAGCATAGAAGTGTTTCCCTGATGCTCAGTGTATAGCTATGGGCGTGAAAGCAGCCTATAATTTAATTAAACAGGTTAAAAAATTAATTCAGACTAACATTAGTGATTTAAACGTTCAGCTTGGTTTTCCAGAAGACTCCTAGAGCACTTTATAGTGCTCTATATAGAACTGTCTCTGTAGTTTCACAGATTGTAGAGACACTTCAGGTTCAATTTTGATTTAATAAGTCTTCCAGCAAAATGATAGCAGTAGAGTAGCAGAAAAATTGCCTTACAAGGTGCCTTTCACTGATAACAAAGCATAAGCAGCCCTGACTTGCCTTATATAGGGATGTTAAATTTCCTTGTCCTATAAAGACCTTCAGCCTCCATAGAAATGAATGTGTACTTCCACTGCCTGACTACTCCTGTGAAAGGACACCTCAGAGACTAAAAGAAAATATTGTGTATTATAGAGTTTTTCCTTATGTTTAGGTACTCAGAATCCATGTCACAATAAAACCAAGTCCAAATTGATCCATTGTGGAAACTTCCAGACTGGAAGAACATGTCTTTTGAGGTGCATGTTGCCTTTTAAAAAATATTTTGTGTTCCTTCAAAGCTTTTTCTTTTAAAAAGGAAAAAAAGATCCCAATAACTGAAGTGTTATCATTCATTAAGGTCACTGAAGAAATCCTTCTGGGTCATTGATACCTGTGGCATTTTGAATTTGATAGTTCTCTACCTATTGTGGGAAATTTTTAAGGTATTTTTGTGAAGGTCCCCAAGCAAACATCTAGCCTTCCCATGATACCTTTGGTTTTTTGCTTTTTCAACTAAATCTGAGCCTATTGAGGTCCGCTGCTAAAGGTACAGGCAAAGGCCAAGATTGTTTCTCTTCTACTGGCTTGTTGTATTTGGGGATGAGGTTGATAAATTCAGCTTAGTAAGCAGGCTTCTTTGCTTGTGCACTGCTGGGAAGTATCCAACTAAACTGCTCAGTTGAAGGCAAATATTTCTATACATTTGGGCACTGATCACTATTAACAAGTGCCACACACAGCTCCTTCTGCTTCTTGTGGTCTCAGTCAGAATCACCTGTACTCTCTTGTTCCCACAGTGCTTAATGATGTTTCAGAGTTTCCTAGGGAATTTATTGCGGTCACAGATATTTGTGCATAACTTTTAAATCTATTTATGGCTATGTGATGCTCTTAAAGTATTTGGAATTAATATCTGCCATTTGTTAAGTAGTGACTAACTCCAAAAGCATTTTTGCTGTTGCATATCTAAGTGTTGCACAGCAAATCAGAAAAAGTTTTCATGTGTTGTCTTACAGACAAATAAAAAGGGAGAATTTCAAATATTCTTTTCCACTACTGCTGATGAGTAACACATGTTCTGTGTTTTCAAACCCCTGCACTTCAAGAGTTCCTTGCCTTCTAACAGTCACATGCTTTGATTTAATGAACAAGCAGAATACGCAACACAAATCAGTGAAAACACAAGTGCTGAGAGAACATGCAAGGAGGTCAAATAACCCTTGTTATAGAACTTGGACATTTAGTAGCAATTAGATGTTGCATTGAGTAATTTATTAAGGCTCTTCTTTCACATCTAGTGTCTGAAAACAACAGACTGATCTGGGCCCTTGTGTAAAACATGGAAGTGTGCATGTGCAGAATTACAGAGGGGCTTTTACCTGGTCTAGACTTTCACATATGAGTTTTACTGGATTTGAATTTTGGTTTTTGAAGGCTCAGCAGTAACTGATTTTGGTGTCTTTAATAAGCTGTATGAGGAGAGAGAATGCAGACTAAAAGAATAAGAACATGATAAATGTATCAAGAAACTAAATATTTATTATTAATACTCATGAATATATGCCCAAACCACCCTTCCACTGCTTCTAAGGCTTATCCATTTTTACTGAAGGGACAGTTTTATACGGCATCTGTTACAGTAAATATTCTTCTCATTTGGCTCTAGATAACTTTTTGCCTTGATTTCATCTGTTATTCAGAGGCTGATTTAAAAACTCAATTTTTCTTCTAATGCTGTGAGTCTGAAATTAGCATTAGAAATTGCTTTTTTTTTGTTTTTTAAATAAAAATTACTTTTTGCATCATTTTTCTGTACTTTTTCTCAGTACAAAAGAGATGAAGCTATGGGAGAGAATCCAGTAAAAGGCCACTTTGATTAAGGATCATCATTCTGTTATACTTCTTCTGTACCTCTACTTTTGTGCCCTTGTTATGATTTGGACTAAAAGCAAATCCTGCACAAATTCACATTTAATCAGTGCCACTGCAATTCCCTTGCCATCCTGCATGGTGACAAGCACATTGATAGCAAAATTTCATTTTCTTTGTGGCATCTCTTGGACTTATCTGGCATACCCTTGAAAATACTAATGAGCTAGATAATAGCAGATTTTGGATCAGATGTCTGAAATTTGGTCATCTAGCATTAGTTACTTGATTGAAAAGACAACAAGTAATAGGTCAATTGATTATTCTAAAATGGGCCTCAAAATGGTTGCTGAATAGAGCAAAACTATGTCTGCGATTACTTGTGCATGTAAAATTTTGTATCAAAAAATATCAGTGATGAAAATCAGACCTTCTAAAAATACTGTGAACTGTTAGGCTATTGCACTAGGAATGAGAGGTCCTTAATCCAGAGTGTTGTATGGAGAAGAGAAAGTATAACTCATGCTGTCAAGCATTCTAATTTGCAGGTTCCTGTTCTATTATAATTAAGGGATAGGAGTAATAAATAGAAGGATAGCATTCCATGAAGGAAAGAAGACAGAAGAATGAATATATCACTTTTACTTCTTCTGTATCTTCTCCTCGATTTATTTCTGTAATTTTTTTTTGAGAGATTGTTAGTGTTGATCACCCTCTAGCTCAGATTTGATAAAATAATAAAGAAAATATTGTTCCCATAGGTGCTATTACTACTTCCATATCACAGACAGGACTAAAGAATGCCACCTTTTTTTTTCTCCATAAATAATGTTTAAGACACAGGGTTCTTGGAGTGGAGAGAGAAAAGAGATAAGGAGGAGGTTGGCCAGCATCACTTTATTTTTTTTAAGTGTTTTGCATACCTCCAGTATGCAAAAGATAATTGAGAGGAAGATAATAGATGATAATGCTCAAAGATAATTAAGAGGAGGAGATGTCAGGTACTGCCTGAGACTGAGAAAATGAAGACTGGTAACATTTCCAGATGGACTGTGCATGTTCATAAATGAGAAGGCAGGCAGGTATAATCTTAGTCTAAGATTTTTGATGTATGAAGACATTTGAGGCATCAAGGCTGATACTGAGTTATATAAACATGCTGTGCATACAAGGGCTCATTATACAATATGGAAACAATCTCTTGAAACACATAAAGGGTGCAAAATTTTAGGATCCTATTTTGTATTCAGTATTTTTGCTCCAGTCACGTTATTCTCTACCTCAAATCTACTGATTTTATACCAACAGCTCAGCACCCTGTAAGTCGCATCACTATTTCCAATTTCTGGCTGTAGGTCTCATTGTGATGACAACTCCCTCAAACTATTCAGGTATTGCACATCCAGAAAACAAAGGGCTTTATTGGTAGTTATTCTCCACCAGATGAACGTACAGCGTGTTGGATAACTACCTACTCCTCCTAAATGAATATGTTGAAAGAGTTATATTCAGAATGTATTTTTTGCCCTCTTCTGCTGACAAATTGTTGAGCTGGCTGCTCGTCATAGCAAGCTGTCAGCCATATGGATGCCATTCAGCCATTTTTCCTCCTCAGAATGCTGTTGAGCAGGGCCCACACAGCCAAATGTCCGTGAGTCCTGCGACTCAGAGTGACTCAACAGAGCCGAGAGAAAGGCCACAATTTTCTCAAGTGGCAGCAGGCACCTGTGTCTCTGCTTTACTCATCTTCCTATTAAAAAAAAAAAAACAAAAAGAAAAAAATTCCAAAGGGCCCTCATGTACATAAATTTAAGTTCTTTCTGCTGGGCTGCACAGTTGTGTAGCTGTCTGCTTTA
>JAYDZK010000001.1:5690293-5720434 GCA_034509185.1 Euphonia xanthogaster
CTGGGATGCACAGTTGTGTAGCTGTCTGCTTTACTGATGTGGCTTTGCAGCTGTAACAGATGAGTAATATTAGATAAGATGGATGTAAAAATAAAATAAGAAGAGAATGGCAGTTTGCAATAACCTTGGTCATGTTGCAACACAGAGGGGAAAAATAAAACATGCGAAAGTTGTCAGCTGGTGTGGAGACACTGCTATTAAAATAGAAATGGTATGGAAAAATCGTGGCTCAGATGAGAGGTTTTCAAGAAGCCATTACAATGTGCGGTTATATTGCACTAAATGGTAGTTTACCATTAGACTTCATAACAATAATAGATTTTGCTAACCAGCAAAATCTTCATAGGAACATTTTCCTAAATGTGTCATCATTGACTTAGTTATGCAGAAATGCCCAGGCTGCCCATGATGGCTTTTTAAAGTTTAAAGAGGGGGCAAAGGGACCTGCACCGTGTCCCTTTTACTTTGATATCATGGTCCTGGATGCTTAGAGATTTAGATCCTGGGGGATAAAGGGAAATGAGCTGTGTAAAAATTAAACATAATTTTGAATTTTTTCATTAGATTGACATTTTCTGGCAAGATCCAATGCAAAAAGAAACACCAGCCCCAGTTTGGTCCCTAATCCTGGATCACGTGGTTGGTCTGAGCCCTCTTTGTGTTTTGGCCATCCGTTCGCCTCCCTCATGACAATAAGAATATTTTAAACCATTCCAAATGATCACGGCTTTGCTTACTGCCCACACTTTGCCATGGTTACGTGAAGAAGTAACTCCATGACACATGGTTGGCATTTCTTGCGTTTGTTTGTTTGTTTGAGCCCTGGGAGGGTTGTCAGTGATCCACATCCGAGAGAGGAGGCTGAGTTTACATCCCTCCAGCCCCCGGGCTGTTAATTTTAACAAAGCTGCCAGAACTTGCACATTGGATGTGTTTGGGGTGTGCTGGGGGTGGTACAAGGGGGATGTGCTACCAAACAGCAGGTGAAGGTGGCCTCACTGCCATGGGAACCAGATCTCCGGAGGGGAAAGGGGCAAGTCTGGCCTGCTGGGGAGGGGGTACAGTGATGTGTTGTGTGGTAGCTGTATTTATTTTTAAATTTGTTTGTGGCATGGAAATATCTCTGCTGAAGGTTGTGGCTCGGAGAGGCCTGGCAGTGACCTTGGCTTAAAGCATTTCCAGCTCTGCGTTGGCCAGGATAACCCTTGCTAAGTTCCTGGCTGAACTGTTTTCCTCTGATAGGTAATAATGTTAAAACTTGACCTTGTAGATATGCATTCTTGACAGCAGTTTCATCCACTGGGCATTTCATTGGTGGATCCTGCCTGAAAAACTTGGCCTCAGGAAAATTAATTAAGATTGGATCAAGCATCTTTGGTGTCCCCCAGCCAAGCTTGTGTTGACCTGTAGCTCCCAAACCAAAATGCTCTTCTGACCATCTCTAGTCTGACCCTTTCAGTTTCCTGAGTATTGGGATTTGGTGAGTTATGAACATGATGCCTCCACACTGCAATGTCTCAGCTGTGACTCAAGCCACACTGCTTGCACTGCAATAAAAGCTGCAAAGGTTCAATTTAAGTGATGTTTTTATTGATGATTCTAATCAATCAGGAAGTCTAAAATCAAATAATAATTCTAAACTTGCCTTGATCATTTCTCTGTGTGGAAGTAGCAGCCATTAAAGATGTCAATTGCAAGTAGGTACAACGCTCATGTTTCCTACAGCAAATATTCAATGGGAAATATTATGACTATTTTTTAAGAAATTATGAAATACAGTAGATGCCTTTTGCCCTTTTTAATAATTTAATTTTATTAGACAATTGTGAATGGCCATTAAGAATCACCAATAAGAGCATTAACCACTAAAAGAGTATTAGCTTGATTTCGTTTCCACCCAGTTACATGTTCATTCAAAAGTGGATTCCATGAAAATGTAAAAAAAAATTCAAAAATAACATCAAATTTCTAAAACATTAAAAAGTGTTCGTAAATTGTAACTTTCTTGCTCTGCTTCTACACCAGAGAAAACATTATATGTGATAAATAAACCGATATAGTGGTTACTGTATTTGTCCATTTTCTGAACTGACCTCTTACTACAGTTTTTAGAGTAAAAAAGAAAAGTAAGTCTTGCTGAACTAATTTACGAAGTAGCTGACAAATTTGTATGAGATGGGTATTGAAATAATTGCAATGGAGGAATGTTCTTTACACCTGCAAGTGAGGCAGCTGCTGCTGAAACCTCAGAAATATCACTTCCATAAAGTTTCAGTCTACTTAATGACTGCCCATTGATGCTGAGGTTTGGTCTATTATACAGACATGAACTGCTCAAGATGTTAAATCTCAGTTATGTTTTGAGAATTTCAATAACATCTTAATAAATTTTTGTTAAATTTTAATAAATTTTGTTAGAGCTTAATGTATGTTGTCCTGCTTTAAATTTAATTTTAAGTAGATAGACTTATTCTATAAGAGGTATAAAAGAACACAGCATTCTAAAAAATTAATTTATACAATTAATTTTGGAATTTATACAACATTTTGGAATGTTGAATTTATAATTTATACAACATTTTGGAATGTTGAATTATCTGGTTTTGCATTTAATTATGTCTGCAGATTTCAAATGGCATTAGACTGGGCTTTGTGTATCCCCTAAGCCAGAATTTTCAGTGAATATTTGAATCTATGAAAATACAGATAAAATCCTTGTTAACAGGAGGAAATTATTTTCAGGTTTTTAGTAGGACTGATAAGATGACACTACTGCTTTCCAAGTTACATGGAAGAATTTTTCAGCCAAGGACACAACTGAAAGCTAAGGACCTATGGCAGAATTATCTGATTTTACTTGGCATTTGTTTAACTGTTGTGTGTATTGCTGAAGGCCATTTACTCTGACAAGAAATGTCAAATAAACCAGTAATAAATCAAAACAGGAGATGGAATAGAGTTCTCTTTCCTTTTTTCTTACTTTGGCAAAGTAAGGAGAGGTTTATAGACTACTGAAATTCAAAGGATGGCTCACATATGGAAAAATATTTTTTCATTGGGACAATTCTGTAAACTTAAGCCTTTGGAAGTGTTACAGAAGTTGTTCCTAATTACATATTTTAATGGTATCTAACTAGTAGTATGTACAGTCTTTTTTGTATGACCAGCGGTGACTATTTCTTTTAAATGAGCATTTCTCCCCCTTCTCTAGTTCTATAATACAGTAAAATATGTGGCATGAGAAGATATATATATCTGATGCACGTGCCTTTTAAAATATGGTACATTTCCTTGGAATAGACAGATCTTAAAATTTAAATTCTGGTCAGTAAGTGGACTTACATTTATAAACCCTGAGGCTTATTGGTGCCTGCAGTGGATGATGGCCACTTTACATCAAGGAGAATTAATTTTTTTTTAATTACTAAATATATTTTTTTAAAATTACTTGTTACCTTTTGTTGCCCTTCTTTCCTTTAGCAAAATAAATCTGTTCATCTAAGGACTAGAATAACTATTTAGAAATGGACTTCTTTCAAATCCCTCTTTACCAAGGGGGCTGTGAGATTCAGTACAGGATAATTAACAGCTTTCACAATATCTTATTCATAAGCAGCAACATCCATATCAAGTTAGAAAAGATGAAGGAAAATGTATCAACTGCTTAAAAATCATCAGCATTTTTAATCTGCTGATAAGATCCTGAATAGTTAAAAACCAGAGGAAGGATTATTACCAGTGGAACAGTTCAAAGGTAAGAAGTTTTGGAAGTGAAAAATCATCCCAGTCTCTAAGCAGAAAAACCCATCAACTTCATTTAAATGCAAAACTAAAGAGAATCCTTTAAAATGTATTGATGTAGTAAAACTCTATGGGAGCTTTGACTCTGGTGTATTTTAATGGTGTTTGGGGTTCTTTGTGCCAGAAAAAGAGAAATGCATAGTAGTTTGAATTTTAGAAGGAATAGAAAATTGAAGTCATATTTAGCTGAATATAGAATAATAGACTCTACAAATGTCAATTAATAATATCAAGTCAATTTTTGTATTGTGGTTTGTTCTGTTTTTTGGACAGTTTCTCTTCACTAAGCAATGATATGTTTTTACCTCAGCTTTGTCATCTATTTCTGTGTTGATTAATTCATGAAGTCATCTAAATAATTTTTAATCAAGTTATTTCTGTTTAAAATTGCTGATAAATAGTGGGGGCAAAAAACTCTAAGAAAACATTTCTAAAAAGCCAGTTCTGTTAATAGATGGTTTTCATCATATATTTCCATTTGGATTTAATTACTAAGTACATTTTCCTGAAAATTATGAACTCTTATGGGTTAAAGGTTCCTCTGCTCCTGCTGCTTATTTCTTTCACACAGACATCCTTCCCTGTTTCTGGCAACCAGACTATCTTTAAAGCAGCACATGGTAACACTGCACACTCAGAACGCTGGCTTCAGTGAGAAACAAGAAGCTTTTGAACAACAAAAGCCTGGATCAAATCTTGAGGTAACTGATTCAGTTCTGACTTGGGCCAGACATTCAGGTTTCCACTATCTGAGTATCTTATCTGTGTATATCTTCACATAAAGGTCTGCAAAAACCATCAAGAGGTGAAAACTGAAATTACATAGTGGCACAATCTCTGTAAATAATAAAATTTCAAGCTTGCCATACAGCATTCCTTTGGCTTTGTGGTTGGCTCTGTACATATATTATAAATATAATGAGCATACAAGACAGGTTTCAATGAGAGCAGTATCTGTGTTGCATGAATTAACAGTAGTTTTATCAGGATTGGATGAAGTCTTCATCTAGAGAGGGATGCTGCTCAGCTGCATAGTTGTGACCATGTCATATGTGAGGGAAAAGAGTATTTTACTCAACAATGCTAGTAAGGCCAGAAGGGAGAATTAAAGCATCTTCATTCATCTATAAGATCTATAAATTATATTTTCCACTTAACTTTATTCATGTCTTCTGTTTCAGACTTTTAAGATAGTGTTATTACAGAGCAAGTTTTCTTCCAAATTTAAAAATAAATTTAAGAAAAGGCAGGAAAATATATTCTACTCTCTTTTGAACATAATCCTTCCTTAGGAACTGTGTTAATGTAGCATAATTTTCAGGACAAAATGTTAGGCAATATTAGGCAGACAGCTTCCCAAATTCCTTCCACTGCTGCCACACAGACCTCATCCCTTCTTTCAAGCTGTTTTTGGGACAATCCTTTGACCTGGATTGGGGTGCTGTCTGCATTAAAATAAAGCAGAATAGATGATTTGAAATTGTCACCTCACCAAATACTACCCTGCCAGAAAGTGACCATGATTCAATGGGAATCTCATGTAGCAAAACAGGACCATTAAAGGACAATTCAGAAGAGGCCAGACACATGGAGCTGTTTTATTCTTTATCAGCATCCAGTTAATTTGTATCAAAAACTGGCTAGAGAGCTGGGACTGTTGGGAAGCCTGTATGCTAATTGCTTTTAAAAATAAATGCAACAGAGCCACTGGGGCAATTCTGTTGTGGTTTTAGATTATTCATATAAATTATGAGGTTATCAAATGCGAATGTGAAATTGTCAGGCATATGCTCAAATATCATCTTCCTAAGCTGTGCAATTACTCAGGGTGTCATCTCAGTCTTCAAGCAACCAGAAACTTCTGCTTCTACATAAAACATCATCAAGGTATTACAAAGCCTTTGGCGATAGAACACAATTAAAATACCTCAAGCAGTGAAAACCATTAATATAAAACAGGCGGAGTTCAAGAGGAACAGTTCAGGCGTGCCTCCTTGGCAATGACAGGAGCACAGAGCCCTTGCAGATGAAATCACCCTGCTGAGAAGCCAGGGCTCTGCATTGTAATGTCTCCACTGCAGTGCCAGAGCTGCTACACTGAAAGATAATTTGGACACCTCTGTGCCACTCCTTGGTGCCCTCAGGCAGCGGTGGTCCTTCTTTTGTGAGTTCACATCATAGCAAGGCAGGAATAGTCCAGCATAAGACAGATGTTTATGTTACCAGCTTCATCTGCAGCTGGGTTAGACTGTCCTGTTCTCCTCCTGACTCCCTCTGGTGCTGTGGCCAAGTCTTTACAGCGCATCTGTAAGGGCACAACCAGTTTGAGCAGCTTGGATGCAAGCTGCCTCTGCTCACGATCTCAATAAAATTATGGGGCCAAACCTGCTCCAATGTGTTCTGCAGGACTAGTGAAACTGAGGAAACATCCCCTCAGCCCACAATTAATCATATCCTTTGAGATCAAGAATTCTCTGTCAACACGCTGAGTTACAAAAACAAATTATACAGGCAGCTTCTTAGCACTTATGCAGTGCTTTTATAGCAAACCTATAATGTTTTCATCTTTTCAGCATGGAAAGAATGAGATTCACTGCACCACAGTCAATCAGCTTTCCTTGTAGACAGTTTGCTAAGTTATCTTCATAGGTGTTTTTTGAAAATAATAGTTAAAATAATTTTTCTATGCGACTATTCTAAACTATGTGCTGGAAACTTTCACTTCACTGTTACTGCATTTACACAATGTAGAATTTACATTATGCACATAAAGAAAACATCTGTATTCTCTAATTATAGAAGCTTTAATAAACACCAGCTTTGAACCATGACTTTATCCATACAGTCCCAGTATACACAACTGAGATACATTTCCCTATGCTACCTTTCTGATGTCCCGCGTGGGATTTGACCCCAAATAAGCACCTCTTTGCAGGTAAAGCTGGGGTCTGGATATAGTTAGTTTTTAAACTCTGCTGAAGTTGCCAGCTGTGAGAATTTCTGGATGGCAACATCCCATCATTTGAAAGAGAAAAAATTAATTCATGTAAGCATGTAAAGAGCTCTCAGATGAAAATCACTCTCAGTCATTGCTTGCATGGCCTGTCCTTGAAAGGATCATCAATTTTCCCTGGTTTTATACATCATTGCTGAGTTACTCATCTCTCAATTAATGTACTGCAACCTTAAAAAAAGGGTGGACCATATCTTTTATCCCACTTTCGTCCCACCTGATGCCATTCTACTTTTCAAGAAGGCAGCATCTCTTCCCACCACAGCAGTCATGAAAAGGTAGAGCTATCAGTGGTGCAGTCCAGATGTACACCCTAAAATTTTTGCTAGGCAAGTAGTGCTACATATCCTTTTCTATGGAAATTTTGTCTTTTAACTTAGCATTAACCTTTCTTTTTTTTCTGCTGGGGGGCCTGTCTGCTGTGGGCAATCCAGTTATTTTTGAAAATGATCAATCTAGCAATAATAATTATACCCATAAACCTTCCTTGTGCTGTCTTCTGTCATTAAATGAAAAATATATTTTTACATATAGAGGTGTGATTACCTGTGCCAGGTACTTTAATGAAATCTACATATAATATGTGCTATGCTTCCATTTCAGTTTTTATTATTTTCTCAAGTACTTAGTCAGGATCTCTGGCATGCTTTATTAGCTTGTTAAAATTCATAAGTGTCATTTCCTTTAAGTGGTTACAAACTTTCTCATTAATACCTGTACAACCATCACTATAGACATTACACACCAGATGACACTTGCCAAAATCATCTAGCCCCCTATACTGTCACCTGGCATACTGCAGGCTCCAGACTCGCACTGTAGTGAATGCTCTGGAAGCTGCCTCTTCCATCCTGACTCCTCGTGCCCCTGACTGAGGGCTCATATTACCAGTCATGCCCTGCAAACTGCTTTGTAGTGGTCACTATACAGGTTTTGGCTCTCTTAAATTCATCAAATAATTCCTACCCATCCATTCCTACTAAAAGCATTTCATTTGCAAAGTGTGAAGACTGACATGCTAAATAAGCAGTATAATAAATGAATGCTTGAAATAATATGGAAATGATTTGAATGCCTCAAAACTCCTCTCATGATTTGTATGCAATCTATGTGGGAAATGGCATTTACAGCTTCACTGAGGAAAGTTTCTGTTTGCTTGAAGGCTCTCACTGTTTGTCCCAAAATAAACTCAGGGAAAGAAATTCATCTCCCAGCACGTTTCTAGAAATCTGCATTTGTTATGCTCCTGTGTCTTCTTTATCATGTACCACTCCTTTATAGAGCCCTTGTCTTGCAGGTTTTGCTCTCAAAGCTGGATATCAGGCTGCCTGCAGCAATGGAATTCCCTGCTTCCTAACCTGAGCAGGGGCAGAGGTAAGCAGGAGGGGAAAAATGCTTCTGGCTAAACTCTGTGAATTATAAACTCTTTTTCTAACATTCTGGGTTTGTATTGACTGAAATCTGTTGCTTTGATTGGAATTTGTTTTGAATGTATAAATAACAATTATTATGATGCTTAGATTTGTGAAAGTGAATAGGAAACTGCCACACATTGTTTTAAGTGTGTCATTTTAATTTTATGCTTGGATGATCTCAATCTGGAAAAAACATTGATGCTTAGCACGTACAGCAGAGAGTAGAGGATAAAGGGCAGGGTGTGAATGCTTTACCATTATGGCCTGGATCCTACAGGGAGGATGACCCCAAGCCCTGAACTGCATTTAGCTGGACAGGAGCGGTTTGGAAATGTGTGATGGCCAAACAAGATGCCCACGGCAGGGCAGCATTAAACATCTTAGCTCTGGAGAGCATTAAACACACAAGTATTAACAGGACCTGTGCCCTAGCAGGCCTCAGGATGGAGGAATGTTTGGCCAAAGTAGCCCCTTGCCAGCTTCTTTTCAGGTGCTGCTCACACAGGCAGGGAGAAAGTGAGCTGTGCATGTGAACCAAATCTTTGCTTTCCTCACAAGCCAGGCATGCTCCAGCAGACCCATGGAATCATTCCATGCACTGAGCAAGTCCATAGTAAATCAGGACTTGCTGTGTGTGCATGGCAGGCATGGACACACCTCATGAAAGAAGGCACTTAGGGCCCTAAGTGGCCATGTGTTTGCAAAAGCCAGTCCACAGAGGGCTGCATGTGAGAGGTATTGGCTACTTGATACTCCTCACATAAAAAGGCAGCCGTGTTGTTGCGCTCCCAAAAGACAGCTGAGTACTTGTGCATTGAAAAAATCAGCTGTGAAATGACTGAGAAAAATTTAATTGTGTTTCCCAAAGGCAAAAATAGAGGTGTGCTTATGCAGTGTGTTTATAGGCTGACTGGATCCAGCACTTTGCAGGACTTGTTCCGGCTATATGGAACCAGTTGCATTTTGATGAGGAATTCTGTTGTTGAAGGGAGCATTTAATATCTTTAAAGAAATGTTTTCTTATGATTAGGTTCTCATTGACTAGGTCATGATCAGCTGTATGAAAACATACCCTGTGATATGTCAGGCAAGGTAGAAAATTGTGCTCTCTTCCCCACGAAGGACAGCTCCTGTCACTGTCATCAGGTAAGTAAGGCACACACACACCACAGGGAAGCAAGATTCCTGAACTAATCTTGAATCTGCTCTTGATGTTCTGCTTGACTTTTTAGAAAACTCCTCACATCTCCTGGGTTCTGTAAAACAGATAGTGATAACATGACAGACTTTTATCTTGTGGATTTAAATGCTTTTTGTTCCACCAAATCCTTTAATACCCTTTGTTTTATGCAGTAAATACACTACCTAACTTCTTTAAAACCACAGCCAGCTGACTGGTTATATTCCTGCCAGTGTTAGTCACTAGCCTGACATGACTTTATTACTCTTCTGACTGATCTCCTCTTATGTGCCACTTTACCTGAATCCCTCTTCTGAAATTGCCATTAGTGCTTAGGTAATAAAAGCACAGCATCCTGTACATACTTCAGTACTTCACATCACTCAAGAATCTACCTGTCAGGATTGTCATTCTTCTCAGTAGCTTTTCTACAGACAAAATTAGCAGCATGATAGAGGCTTTTATCAACAATTAGCTTATTGTAGAACATCTTTCATAGACCAAGAAATGTGTTGTGTGCCATTTTGGAATGGTTTTGTGGTTTCATAACATCCTGTCAGCATGTAGGCACTGCAGTGAGAAGCACACAATTCTGACTTTGCTCTGACTCTGTGCTGAAATAGCTCCATTGCTTCAAAGGGACAGAAGTGAAATCAGAGTCAGGTTCAGTACAGTTGCAGAGATGAGCTGATAGGCAAAGCAGAAACCATGAGAGACTGGACAATTAATGGTTAATGACTCAAAATATTTGCACTTCATTGGGAGCTATAGCAATTCTTAAATCTGCAGGTAAATTTTAATTCATCTTCCTTATCCATAAATGTGTTTGTAGGCCTAAAGTTTTCTGTCTGGCAGAGTTGTTTGGTTCCAAGTGTCCTCTTCCCCAGTAGCAGGAAAGTAAGGAGTGGCACAGTACCAAACACCACTCTGCTATTTCATGATGTTACTGCTGCTCACGTAGCTTTTCCCAAATTAGCTTTTGACTAATTGCTGGGTCCCTCTAAGAAAATAGCTGCTACTGCACAGAACCTAGTGCAGCTGCCAGGAGGTTTGGTTCCTCTCCAGCTGAGATCCGTGCCACTGCAGCTACACAGCTCTTACCACCTGACCTACTTAAATCAGTTTGGGCAGAGTTACTTAAGCTTTTTGTTTAGGATAGATGAAGTCTCAGGTCCAAGTGCCTATCATTGCTGTGAAAACCACAGTGTTATCCATGTGCTCATAAATTTCTCTGCAATTGTTTCCATAATTTCCTGTCTGTAGTATGGCTAGTGTTAAGTCTTGGTTAATGAGATGATTATACATTGGCAGGTGTTCATAGGTATTTTTTTTAGAAATATAAAATCTTGCTTCCTTAAACATAGTATTTAATTTTGTAAAGAATAGCAACGTTTTATATAGTAAGTTTTTATTCCTCCTTTCTCTTGGCTAATCCATTGTATCATCCACTTTGGGCTCCCCTCCTACCCTTCATGGGGTCTTGTAGACCTCATCAGAAGGAACAACTAACACTGCCATGAAGGTTTTAAACATAAAGTGTGACATAACTTTTGACATGTCTGCTCACATCCTGAGATTCATTCCCTTCCTGCTGTCCCTGAGTCAAAACTTTTGGGTTTAGGGATATCAAGGGAACATTCCTGCCTGTTCCTCTTATTATCCATTTATGGACCTGTTTTCCATCATTATGTGCAGCTGCTCTTTGAGCCTATTGATACTCTTTGTTATCACAAACTCCCATGGCAAGGCTGGAATGGAAAAAAATCAGTTAAAATACCATGGTTACACAGAGATAAGCAAGCTTTTTGAATGTTTTATAAAAGGGAATTTCTGCCATAAATGTATGTCAATAGTTTGACTTTTTAGTGTAGCAGATATCTGAAAACATGAAAAATAAGAAAAGCAGAGTGATACTTCTCTGTCATAAGACACTGAAACACAAGAAAGGCAGAGGTGGCCAGATAAAGGTATGGCCAATCACGGGCTCCATTCAGTCACCTCTTTCCAATGCTCACCCTGCTACTTAGGGTAGATGATAAACAGAGGGAACACCTATAATGCTACTACTGTTCCAGCACTTTTCCAAGGGTTTCAGTGATTTGGAACTCAAGGATTCCCAAGTCTTTGGGTTTAATAAAAACTTGTGGTGGTTTTCCTTCACAAACTTATCTAGCTGCTTTTTGAATCCCTACAGTCTCAGCTCCCAAAACGCTTTTGTGACAGCCTGTTCCCTTCACAGGAATTCTGAAGCTCTGATATTTTTATGGGGTTGCTGTGAGCACCTTGTGTGCATGTGATAAATGCACAGATAAATGCACAGCTATTTTGAGCAAAAAATTCAAAGCGTGTTTATGAGCTCTGAACAGAAAAGAGGGTTTGATTGGTTTTGATTTATTCATTTGAATTTTTTAGTAGGGCTATTGGCATGATATGCATGGACCTGCTGCCTGGTTCCTGACTATAATAAAGAAGCACAAACAAAATAATGAATGATGTATGTAACCAGGTAAGTTATATAAGTTATGGGCTTACATAGTTACACATATATGTGGAATCAAAGATCATTTTTATAGTCAGAGCAGCTTGTTTGGGTGGATCCAAAGCTATAGCAGAGCATTAAACTTCTGAGAAAAACAGTCCTGGTTCTGCTGGACTCTTCAAAATGTGATGTTTTAAACAAGGCCTGCTTCCTGCTGCAGTCCATGGTGTGGCTTATCTCACAAAGCCAGGCCTGAGCCTTCAGTCCCAGCACTGAGCTGGAGCCTGCTGAAAAAGATGGGCTGCTGGAGGAGAGGGGAAGGTTTGTAAACAGCTGAAGTGGGGCCTTCTGGGTTTAATGTGTTCCATAACCAGTTCAAACAGGGCAGCAACTCAAAACCCCAGATGTCAGAGTTACACAACAGGTCCTTCAGGAAAGCAGCTTCAAGTTTTCAGTGGGCTTTATAATAAAGAGCATGCATGAAATGTTCACCCACAGATAGTGAAGTGTTTGCTTTGCTAGCAGTACACACCCACCATCGACTCTCAGCTCATCCTTTCATAGGGGGAGAGAGGGATCTTCATCTCTAATGCATGTTTTTACATTACCCTTATGTTATTGTGTGTGGGTTGTGTATAGCAGACTTAATGCAGCAATCTGTAGACCTGCATCAATTTTGTGCCTTTTTTTGTTCTTAAACAAATGCTGTATTGAATGAAAGTTTGAGGCTTTTTTTTTCCACCTGTGCTAAGGTTGAGTACTTTGAATGAAAGAGGGTTTATTTTGAAACTTATAGAAGTTTGGCATTTTCTTTTCATACCTGTATCTTTATATCCCAGCAGTGTTCAATTATATCAAATCTATTTTAGCCACCTACCATAGGATGTGAGTAGCTACATCCTACAAGCAACCATTTCTCCCCTCCTCTGAAGAGAGTCAAGATTGCAATCTCTTGTACTGAAGCTTTAAAGAACCTCACATCAGCTGTCCTGGTTTTAAACATTTGACACTTCTAAAATTTTCTTATGGAGCTCTGCAAATTTAGTGTTTCTAATGGTCAGGACTCTTCCGCATGGCACTGGTTTTTGGCAGGGTATTCTTTTTTACCATTTTATGGGGGTATAAGAGCACTGTTACTCATTTTTCTGTCTTGCAATGACTGAATTTAAAACCTTCAGTTTTTTTAAGAAGAAGGTTGCTTTCATTCTGAGGAATGACTTCAAAGAGCCAGCACTGACCCCCTTCAAACTGCCTGGAAGGGTTTGGCACAGTCAGGGCTTAGCTGGGCACTGTCTCACCTGCCTTGCTTTGTATTTCTCACTGGCTTTTCTTTCCCCCTTTTTGACTCTCTCTGTCATTTACCATCAGCATGCTGATGTGTTCCCATCTGTGCTGAGGACTTTATCCCAGTATTCTCACATGATTAGAATAAAAAAGATGGAAGTTACTCAAGGTGTTCCATCTCTCATTCTCACACCTCAGTGTTTACCTTTACCTGACCTCTGCCTCACTAAATAAATACTAGTGCCAACCTCTAAACAACTTTTCTACCAGCAAAAAATCTTCTGATGAGAACTGTCTGTGATTGCTGACTCATCTCCACTGGAGTGCCGTATGAGGATTTTAATAGGTTTTTTCCTGATTTTAATAGGTTTTCTTCTCGATCAGATCTTGGTCAGTAAGGCTTGACTCAACATTCTTATTATTGAGGTCTGTTTAATGTCTGACTGTTTCATAGACTTTGTTTTTCATATTGTACTCAGTGTAATACCATAAAAAATGAGAAGACACATCAGATGCTGATTTGAACTTATGATATAATTACTTCTTGTACATTTATTATTTATGGCAATAGTCTTATAATAATTTTTTTTTTTTTGCCAGAGAACACAAAAAATATAAAGAAATACAAGTTCTGTTTCTGCAAGTTCATTGAATGATGATTTCTTAGGTTACTTTTCACTTTCCATGTTTGATCAGTGGCCTGGATTCAGAGAGGGAAGAGCAGAAGGATCTAAAAGCTGTTCCTCGCTAGCAACAAACCTTCATGGAACAGAACAGGAGGAAAACAAATAGCTGGGACCTGTTCCTGAAGAGCTTAAGCAGGTGAGGAGGGTGCAGTAATTCCTCCAAAGGCTTTCTGAACCCTTTGTTGGTGTGAGGCTATTCACTGGGGCTCTCCATAGCTTACTGGGTCCTACGCCATGCCCGTACATCAACAGAGGCAACATAGCAGGGTTAGCAGGGTGAAACCTCCCCTGGAGATTTCATGGCACAGTCAGAAAGAGCCTCTGTAGCCCATTAAAACTTCACATTTTTAGTATAATGAAAGGGCTTCCATGTATTGCAGGGTCAAAATTTTGTACTGTGTCATCAACAAAATCCTACCCATTGAACTGAAAATGTCACTCATTTCGGGACTGAATTTGAGGTGAGTCTGTCAGTTACCCAGGGATGATGCAGAGGCTGATGAAGAGCTGCAGAGGGGATGATGCAGTTCCCTGTGTTTAATGTCTCAATACCTTGTGTGCTTAGAACAAAATCATCCCTTTGTACTGGCAGAGATGAGAAGTCTCTAGCACAGCCCAAAGTGTGAGCCTGGGTGAGGTGTACCCAAGTTATCCTGGCTACTACTAGGAAAACCACAAATGCTTTACCTGTTTTTAACAAATTTCACTTTTTCCATCATCTCTGTTTCCTACTTCAAATTGGAACTAATATAAAATAGGTTATAACATTTAAAAGCAAGCTCATTTTTCTTCCTAATAAGACCAATCATTTTTCTGTATAGAGTTGCCTTCAGTGTCCTTGACGCAGGAATGTGAAATGTTTCTTTAGGACAGCTGGGTTTAGCTCAGCACTGTGGTATCCTGATGGATGGTATCCTGATGGTTGGTGCTTTTTCCTGGTGGTCAGAACCCTCTTCTCTGGAAGAGACTTGTGACTGCAGATGATGCTGGTGAAAGCCAAAAATGATTAAGAAATGTGATGAATTGTCCCTCTGTTCCCTCCCATACTATGCCTTTTCCCCAGGGCAAAAGGCTAGAGTGCAGGAAGAAGCAGGTTAATACACTACATTTTATTCCACAGGCTCTGTTGGCAAGGTCCAAATGGTCCCTACATGAAAATTATCCAGATATTCTTGCTCTGACTGAACTGGCAGAATTTCTTTGCTGGAATAGAGATAGAAGTAGGCTCTAATTCACTTTTGGTTCTGGACAGCGAGTGCCTCATCATGCTGGCACAACGTGGATGCTCCAGCATGTTTTGAGTGCAAAGTCCTTGTACTGAGTGTGTCCTCTTCCATCCCCTTTCAGATGGGAGGGGCAGATGCACCAGGGCAGATACACTGAGTTTGTTGCTATTACATAGTTTTCTGGTGACTCCATGATTTATCACAAGCTTTCTCTCATAGTTTTTCTCGTATGGAGAGAGCTGTTTAATATAACTGCAGGAATGACTGGATCGTGGTAAGGAGCACGTAGAGCTTGCACCAAAGGGTATTTTGAAAGAGCTGATTTTTCCAAGAACTCTTAAAGGTGGTGAGGACTGACTTGGCTCTGACTTTAAATAATGTAAATCTTGTCTTTTGTAATAATTTTCTGATAAGCTACAGCCTCATTCAGTTAGTGTGGTAAGCAGTCCTACTTTGTGAACTCTGTATTATTTGAAGGTTCAACTTTCATCTAAATTATGCCAAATACATGAAAACAGCATCCTCTCCTTATCAGCATGTAGGGGTTGTTTTTTTCCATAATTTGTGTGAAATAAAAAATAGAAGGTAAGAGAAGTGACAGAATTAATGTAGTACATAACTCTGGAAGCATCACTATCTGGCAGAACATTTCCTAATGAAATCATCATTCAAAGGAAACCTTGCTCCTAGTTACAGAATGAATATGAAAATGATAGATGAATTAAAATAAAATAAAAGTAGGTAAATAGACAGAAGGCATGATTGAATACAATTCAGCTAACTTGGGTAGTTTGCATTTCATTTTGTACTTATAAATCCACGTTATTGATGCCTAGCAGAGACTTGGTGTTTTCTCTAGGCTTTCCATCACTAAGTCATCACTGTGGATTTCTCTGCTGCACCCCGGATTGATATCATATCACTGACTGTCCTGTGGCAACTACTCCCCAGCAATTTGGCATGCCCTTATCACTCACTTTTAATCAGATAAGATATTTTCTTCAGCACCTGCTTTTATCCTCAGTAGGCTTTCTTAGTCGTGCATGGATGTTACTGAGAACTGATGAAGGCCCAGTGTGGTTATAGAAGCGTCCCCTTAAAAAAATAAATTATTGCAATGTACAATAAAACTTACTCATAGTTTCAATATTTAAGAGACTTTTTTATGATCACATTTGATGGGATCCATCAGGAATTCAGATCTATTTCAACCAAAGTGACTTTATTTACCTATGTCAAAGAAGGCACAGACTCATTTTTGAATTCTGCCTCCTCCTGCAATTCAGGCTGTCTTATCAATATTGAAATCAGACAATTTTCAGGTGTTTCCTGTAGTTGTTCAGAGAGGAATACTTTAGTAGTTCCCCTTTCTGTGTTTCTTGTAGTTTCTGTGCTCCCAGAAAAATGCAGTTTTGCCTTGGGAGACTGAGGAGGCAGGATCAATTACTCCACAGCTCTGCTGAACTCTGGGGTTTAAGGTCACGATCTGAATTTCTCCTCCCATGATGAGCAACTTCCTCTCACCAAGCATGGAAAGGCATATTCAGTATTACTCTGGACCAGAGCGAGGAGTGGTATTTCTATTTCCCTTGAGGAACAGTGGTCATATAACCCACTTGAAATAGCTCAGGTTTTGGGTTTTCATTCTAGAAACAAATTTATTCATGGCTAGCCTGAGTTATGAAAGATTTACTTTGAAGAACAATACAAAACTGCTGATGGAATTATAAGGAAAATATTGAGGTAAGGCTATAGGATGCAAAAGGAAATATAAAAGCAATTTAATTTCATGGGTTTTGGAAGTCTTGCCCTTTATCTATTTAAGATCTAATTTTATTAAAAATTTTCAGCCTGGATGTTAATTCATTTTTTAATGCATATTTGTCTTTCAGAGTATTATTGATTTAAGCAGCAGGTTGCATGACTGTGGTCTAGAAACAGGAATTGGCGTGCACAGTATTTTTATTTCCTCTTCCATAAACAAAAATGGCCCTTTTATTAAAGCTCCTTGTTTGCTTTTTTTGAAAACCATGCTAAATGCAGGTTGGCTCACTGATGAATTGTCCCATGATCCTCAGGATTATGAAGTTTGTCCCACAAAAACCAGCAAGTGTCCCCACAGGCATTATGTTCTTTTTCCAGCCTGCTGGCTGAGCCAGAGTTGGGCTGAGCAGCTGCTTACCACCTTGCTAGAAAAAAAGACTGACTTCTCTAGTCAGTGATGCTCTGTGCTGTTCACTTAGAGGGAGTTCAAATCAGACCCTTATCCTAAAGGTGGAAGTAGTAAGAAACTGCTGGTTGATCTCATAAAGTGAATGTATCACCTCTCTGATCCTGCAGTTTTCCATGTGCTACTATATTAATTCATTCCTACCTTGAGCCTGGCCTGCATTTCCATGCTGCTGTTGCAAAATGCCACTTTCAAAGGTTCAGTGTATTCCAGGATTTCTTGGAGAAATCCACTGGTGAATTTAGTTCTGTTTTTGAAATCAGGAGATTCAGATGAAGCTAAGCTTATCTTGCATGTTTTGCAAAAGGGACTTTTATAGCTCAACCCTTGGTTTAGAAATATATTTATTGAGAAATAACTCAAGCAGGGCTATACGTTCCCATATATTTACCAAAGAGCCTGAGTGTCTAATGCCAAATATGAACCTCAAACATTAAGAAAAGAAAATTTGCTTCTAACAGTTTTACCATAAAAAATTATTATTGTTTTAAATCACACAATATTTGCTGGGTTTGCACATTTATTCTTTGAGTCACATGATTTTTTTTTTACATTCCTTACTTTTCATTTAAAATGCAAATGAAATATTGTTCTCACAGTTATTGAGGAAACATCAGAGCAGTATTTTCCAAATGATCCATCCCAAATAAAGCTCAAACCAGAATGAACCCAAAGGCTCAGAAGCCCTCAGAATTCTAACAAAAAATTCAGATAGGCTCAATCTTAAAAATAATAGTTTAAAGCTCTCCATTTGTTTTAGAAGACATCATACCAGAAAAGATTCCTGAGAGACTGAAATGAATCTTTCTACTTTTTACTCAGCTAGATCTTGCTGCCTAGGAGATGCACAGCTGGCATATGTAATTGCACAGTGTACCTGAGCTGTATTTAAAAATAGGAGCCCTGTGAAACAGAGAGGTGAAAGCTTGAATTCACATGATTATCAGACAGCTCTATATCAATTTTATTTATGATGAATAATTCAGAGCATCCCAGGCCCCTATCAGGTTGGCTACCATAATCCATGGAATTGAACATGGGTCAGCGAACAAGCAAAAAATTAGAATACCCTCTTGAAAATGTCACATTGTTTTGAGACCATCTAATCAAAACCATCCAAAAGTGCAGTACCAAACCAAAGTGTTGGACTGCCAGAAATGGGAATCCTGCTGCATTTCACATCCTCCCCTCATATCAGCATGGAAAGTTCGCACTGTTGATGCCTACATGCTGCAGTCCTCTGCTCTCCCTGGAGCCTCTCTTCACTGGTGCTGTCTGACTGAACTGATCCATGTTTCTGAATCCCAGCCAGCACAGTGATCACTCACTTCAGCTGTTTAACACGAGGGCAGTAGCCACAGTGTAACTGGAGTGTGGTGGTAAGTCCTGCTTTGATGGCCTCTGAGCACTGTGTCCTGCTGTGTGTTTTCTCCTTCAAGTACCCACATCAGGCTAATTACTTACCCAGTGAGCTGTGCTGTCCCTGATGCTCTGCAGAATGAGTAGAGCAGCATCCCCAACCGTTCACTTCTCTTAAAAATTGATGGACAGGACATTTTCCTCTTGGGATGTTTTGTACTCTTGCTAGAGCAAGGAACTCCCTCTGAAATGGGAATCTCTACCTAGAAGCTTCATGGTTTCCAACTTGGCAATTCCCTATGAAAAATGCTCACTGCTCTCAACAAATTTTAATTCTGTCAATGTTTAAAGAGTGCTTTAAACAGAGAAAGTCAGTAAAACTCTACTCAAGGTGTCATTTGGCCTTTTCAAAAGCCAAATAAATAGTGAGACAATTGGTAAGTGATGTGTTGGTGTGTGTCGGTGCTTAGCTATATGCAATGGATTAACTCCTTGATTTAAAATTCATTATGTGCACTAAGCTTTCTTAATTTTTTGAGAGGAAGCCATGAATGAATGCAACAAATTCATTCTCTTTAGCACATTGAAAATATAAATTACTGAAGTTAGTACTAGTATTCCTAGAACTCCATTTCTATTCCTTGTATACAGAAATATAAAAAAGACAATATTGTCTGAGCAATTTTCAGCTGTGCATGGTGATGTTTTTATTCCCTTTAAAGAGGTAAAGGTGGGGAGGGAAAGAGTTGGTTGAATTACTAATACAGCTATACTTGTCTCTGTGAATGTTTTTGAGAATACAATTTCCCATGTCTGATGGAATCATTATTGACATTTGCAAGGACTCTGGTGCAGCCTTTCACCTTTTTATCTGCAGAAAGTTCTGTCTTCTGTAGAGAATTTATGTCCTCTTCACTCTGGAGCTATGAGAGCTCTCCCCTCACTCCGAGGAGGCAGAAACCTCATGCCAGACAGGCTTTGCTTCCACGCAGTTTTCAGTATGGAGCATTAGCACTTCCATTATCCTCCAGGCACTGGCCATGACAACAGGTGGGACATAGAACAAAATGACTCCTGGACCCTAAGAATGATTTTTTGTATTTTTTAGCTCTATAGATGCTATTCACAACAAGGGCAGTATCTTTGCCAAGGTTAAATATTCTGAGAACAGAGAAATTACCTTTATAAATACTGCAACAGGCCTAAGGGGCATTTTTTTCCTTACACTATATTAATTTTAAAAGTAATCAAATCTCCTAGGAGTGCCATGCCACATGAAGTGATTTAAAGTGTGTCAGAAGATGAACACAAAAGTTAACATTACCATTTCATCTTTGCTATTGTTTCTGTTATGCCCAAACTTCACAGCATACAATAATGCATGTAAGAGATCTGGCTGGCTGATGTCTGTCCACCCTGAGGCACAATGAAAGGAATCAAGAATAGAGCAGCTGCTTGAGTTCTGAACCATCTTGTTTTTATAGGCTCTTACATAAGCCTTTTTTCCTTCTGACTCTGTATTTACCAAGTCAAGGGTCTCTCTCATTGTTCCATTAGCGCAGTACCTGAGTTTACAGCAAAGCAAGAAAATATGGCAATAAATCTTATTAGCTGTTGTTGTACAGGGAACACAGTCCCAATGGCTCTCCTGAGTGAGCTGCATCCCTCTCGAGCAGATACCAAAAAGGACAAGAGTATGTGCAACAAAAGAGAACAACAAACTTTTTTTTTTCAAAATGGTGATTTCTAAACTGCATGGCACAAATGCCATTCTTTGGGAAAGCGAGGTTTTTCAAATGATCTGTGTATAGAACCACTGATAGGATATGTGAGAAGAGGGGACAAAGTGCTCCTGCTCTCATTCTTGTCTCTCTCTCCATGTTCCTGGCAGGAGCCTGAGTGGGCCAAGGCTACAGGGGCTGCCCCACTGTTTTCAGACCCCACAGACGATGAACTTCAAACGTTAGTCTGACTTCAGTGCAATTCATTTAAAGAATCCATGTTCTCACTGTTCAGTCTGAAGAGAGAAGCTGCAGTGTTTTAAAAGCATGTTTCTTGCCTTGCTGAAGGTGAGGTACCCGGCTCATTTGTTCCTCATAAGTTGCAGCTCTGAATATTTCTGAGGACATTGAGATTGCCTCTCTGCTGCTTTGCTTTCCTTCGTGTACCTGCTTGGATCTGTGACATGTCTTTGAGCCTGTCTACTGGCCACATTTAAACTTATAGTTAGGTTGACATTATTTACAACCCCTTCAAGAGACACAGGTAGGCTTTCTGGTGCTTCTGTCCACCAGTGGACATTCATGGGGACTGAAACCTCTTGGGCTTCTCCTGGCTCTCAAGAGGTTCAGCACTGGGCCGGCACGAGCTTCCTCAGCACTGTCAGGAATGAAATGTTTCTTGGCATGTGCTGGGCACCTGGAGAACTTTAAAACTGAAATAGACACCTATTTAGGTTTAAGAGCCTTCTGAGCTGGGCAGCAGCTGAGCAGAAGTTTTTAGTATCACTGTTCGTAATTGCAGCTGACTTCTGCCTGCCTTGGATACCTCAATACCTTTTTGGGATCTGGCCCTAAATGCATTAAATAATAAAGGACAGGCAATTAAGAAGTCTTGCTTAACTGGCTCAGCCTCTTGAAGAGAGCTACAAATCAGCCTTGTTTCCTCCTCCTGAGAATCATTAGATCATTTGTTACAAGGGCACAGGGAGCCTCTGCAGAGTTTCATGGCAGAAAGTGCACAGGGCTGCTCTGTGGAGTGCTCTGTGCTGTTGTTTACAAACCAAGTGTGCCACACTGAGCATCCCAGCTGGATGTTTAGTTTGAAAAGCGATATGTCAGTTGCTATTTAATTAGGACCCTGCAGCCCAACTTCCTCTGATGCAGCAGCTTATTAAAGCATTCCCTGATTGGGAATATGCAGATGCCATTGATGGAAGAAATAGCTGCCTTTAGTTAGAGTGAAAGGACTTTGCCACCTCTAACCTGCACTTAGAGCAGCACACTTGGACCCCAGGGTTTAGGTGTAAGGAAGAGGAGACAAACAGGCTGCTATTCTCCTTCCAAGGAAAATGATGTCAGAAGGGGTGTTACAGTGCTCCCTGTCCTGAGAGAGGAAATTCTCCTCCACTGCTGCCTGTGTATCCTTCTCACATGGCTCTTTGCAAGAATTTCAAGAACAGGTGAGCAACTTCTCTTTACTGCTCGCTTTTTTGGGCTGGGATGGAGGGTAATAGGAAGCAAAAAAAGTTGGTGCTTGGTATCTCTGGGAGAGGTCTGCAAAGAATAAGCTGCTTCCAGTAAAAGAGCATGGCAATGTTCAAGGCCAGGCTGGATGGGGCCTTGAGCATCCTGGCCTAGAGGGAGTGTCCCTCCCATGACTGAGGGGTGGGAGTAGAAGATCTTCAAGGTCCCTTCCAACCCAAGCCTTGCTATGATTCACCAGTGGTGCAGCCTTCTCTCATTTGGAAGGCAATTAGTTCTTCTTTAAACTAAGGGAATTGAGGCTGCAAAGAGACTCCCCAGTAAGCTCTACCAAAATTGAAAAGATGCCTCTAAAATAAACTATAGGGTGCCATTCAAATGCCTGGGTTTATTCTTAGTGTTGTTAACCACTTCCTATTTCTCTATTGCTGCAAGCTTAAAAAAAACCCAAAGCCAAATCCTCAAACTCACCAAAAACTGATGGAATTTATGTGAACTCTGGTACTGATACATATTTTATTTATGCTGAGCTACAAGGGCTATTCCAGAGCTCTTAGCCCGTTTGTTTTTTTGGCTCAAACGTACCTTTCCAGAGGTGATAATCCTCTGTCTCACTCTGAAATATGAAAGATGAGTTTAGAAGAAAGTGTTTAATATATTTTTTTTCTTCTACTAAAGTTTACACTAGCAAAGTAAAACACCGAGTAGTGTTGCATTGGTCCCATCTCCTCCTGAACACCATTGTCTGTACTTTTAAGATGGGCACAGCGTTTCCTCTGGATGTTAATGTGTGTGTGTATAAGGCAAGGGCTGTTTAACTGGTGAGAAAATTCTATTATGGAATAAGAAGATGGAGCTCAATCTTCAGCTCTCTTATCCCTGACTTTGGGAATATTATCTGTATTTGATAGTGTGCTCTGGCTTTTGTGCAAGCAAATTTCTCCTGCATTTCCCACCTCCTCTGGCTTTCTGGGAAGTGACAAATCATCATTGTGAGCAATACCTTCCTTCCAAGTTCATTTTTCCAGTTTCAGGATGGTGGTTTTGCTCACTTAAAGACCTCCTTTTTTTTCTTGTTAAGGCAATCACATCCTAAGCACAGAGGTACCCATAGAGTAGGAAATAATCACGACAATGAATCTTGCTCCCTACAAGAAGCTAAACAAGTTGCATGACTGAAGCCCATGCCTGAATGACAAAAAGTTCTGGCCATGATTTGAGCTAATTAAGCTCATGGCTTCTGTATCTCCAGCTCTAAGAGAAAAAGTGGTGACAGCTCACCATGGTCATTGTGAGAATTAGTGCAATCATGTATAAATATTTTACACCTTTTACTATGCCACATCCTATTTCACCTAGGAATGAATTACTTGCTTTCCCACTGTGATGGGAAAGAAACAATGTCACAGAGAAAAGAGAAGAGCTGGGTAAGTGTTACTGATGACTGTATTTTATTTACCAAGAGATGGGTAATACTCTAGAAGTATTTTTCTAGCCTTTTCCTTCACCAAACACACAAGTTCTTCTGATGAGCAAAGCAAAGCTAATGAAAAGCCTATGACAACAAAATCACAAGAGCAATATGAAAAGAAACTGGGAAATGCTGACAGTCTCAATTATTATAATAATCTGGAATAGAAGGAAATTATACTATTACTCTAATACACTCTTGGCAAAAGGAGTCAAAAAAAGCACACCCAAAAAACCCCAAGCAATTGTTAAATTTTTTAAGGAATTTATGAAACTGCAGCAAAACAACTTTTCACTTGCATTTAACATATATTTATTTAGAGTTGGGAAATGGTATGTGGTATAAAAAGCATGGCAGTGTTCCTTGTAGTAAATGCTTTCTGTCCCGTAAGCCAAAGAAAGGGTTCACGCTGCCCTATTTCTGCAAAACAGTGTTTATCAAATGTTCCTATAGTCACTACTCACACCCAATAAACCATAAGGAGTGTTATTAGCTGAAATATTATTGAAACCACTTATGTCAAGCAAAGGGGGAAGGAGGAAGTAAAGTGAATGCAGCTCCACTGGACACAGTACTGCAATTCCCTTGTTTCATGAGAAGTTACTTGGGAAAAATGGACTTTTAATGTTTGGTGACAAGCTTTTGGAGTGTGATATTGGTCTGAGAGTAAAGCAGGAATGCAAAATCACTCCTCCTGAAGATTGCCATGCTGGAATGCAAGACGGGCAGGGATGTTAGCTGTGCCAGCAGGGATGGTTGTAGGACACTTAAGCATTGTTTGAACAGAGGGGAGCAAGACTTTAGGACTGTGAGTTTTTTTTTCAAACTAAGAATTAGTCCAAGATCAAAGGGATCATTATTTCACTGCATTAGTCTTGGTTTGTATGGGTGTCTCTGTCCTGCTAGCCATTTAGACACATATGCATAAAACTGGCAGACATTCTGTATCATGTTCTGGCTAATTCATCCAAAAGGTGTCCATACACATCAGTCCCCAGTGACAGGGGCTGTGCTAAAGCCTGGAGGATTTGCTGAGGTGTTCTGTGAGTGGCTACACTGACAACAGGACTGATGCCATAACCAGGTGTCAGTCAGTGCCTGGACTGATCACCAGAACAGGAAAACCAGTTCTTCCAGTCTTTTCACCAGGAGCTGCTGGGCTTCATCCTCAATCACTCCACATTCACCTTTGCTGCAGCCTGAGAGCTTCATCAGGAAAGCAGGGATGGAGTGTGTGCTCAATCTGTGGCCAGGTAGGGAGCAAAGAAACCCTTGGGGTGATGTGAACAGCACTGAAGCTGCCCTACACTGGGTCAGATGCTGCTACTGCTCCAGCTAGAACTTTTGGGATCACCCCAGCGTGCATTTCCTTTTTCTCCTGTGGGGAGAAGGATGGAGGAGAGCAGCATCATGCAGCATATGAGGGTTTCAATCAGTTTTCTGCTTCTCCTTTAGTTACTTTCCAGCTGCTTTGCACTTCCCTCTCAGATGCAACAGGGCCCCAGATTTCAGCTGCTGAGATGGAAATATGCTTAATAATAGATTATGAAAAAGACATGGTGAAAAATTCCAGTTTAGATGGAGGATTTTAGTGCCAGATTGTGCCCTGGGATTCCAATGCATATCTTCCATTAAAGCCATTAAAATGTTTGCATTTTAAGGAAGAATTTGGACTTTTGACACAATTCCCTCTTTTTCTTTGGGAGCCAAACATTTTCTGTGGTAACAGAACATATTATAACAAGAATAAATATAATACATTCAGGCATTAAAATGAATAACAGTCCTTGATCTATATGCTGAAGATTACAGGCATGAAATGTGAAAGCTGTTAGTGGTTTGAAGAAAGATATTGCTGTAATTGGCACTGCAGCTTTGGTTTTATTACAAAATATGAAGGAGATGACCAGAGAGGTGTCCAGATCCTCACATTCTGTGGAGAGATTACAGTGCATCTCAAGTTCATAACTTTGGCCAGTGGTTTGCTGCTTTTTGAATCAAGAGATCCTAAAATCTCAGGGTAATGTATTTGCCACACGTGAGCTGCTGCCTCCTATTCCAGTGGGGTCAAAACCTTGGTGGTGAGGGTGTAGGCTACAGGTATAAGGAAAATGTTTCCTGTATTCACAAGGTGCTGTATGAATTAAAATGGCATTGCATGAATGGAACACTTTGCTTTAAACAATCAACCCTTCAATTTCTGTATCGCTTCAAATTGGAGTAATATAAGGATGTACAGAGAGAAGCTTTGTCCTCCAGAATGGAGGTAACTCTCATCCTCAAGTGTCTGAGGCAGGCTGTTTCCCTTCCTTTCCTTCAGAAATGAAAGCAAATGTCTACAACTTGTGCTTCTTCCTTGGCGAATGAGGAAAGATAGAGCCCAACCCAGGAGTTTCTGAGCTCTCTGTTGCCTCCTGCTCTTCTGGGATTTGCAGTGGATCTGCTTTTAGTGTAGATCTCAGTGAAGATGGCACTGCAGTTTTAGAGGAACCTGCCTAGTACCCCCTGAGTCCTGAGGTCAAGACAGACTTCGCAGCTGGGCTACCCAGTACAATGCAATTTGGTGTAAAATCTTTAGAAATTTGTGAGATGGCACATTTCTGCAGAAATTTTACTTGCTTTACAGACTGTTTTTTTTTCAAGATTGATTGTTCTCCACAAAAAAAAAAATAAGCTGCTTCATCAAAGTTGACTTCTTGGAAAAAGAAAAATCATTGTCCATCTCATCAGAGAATCCCCAGCTAGTTGTGAACAAACATTGTTTTTGACCTTCCTATTCCTTTATACATAAGGCACAAGTAATGGCTAGTGTGTATTTCCTTGGGATGCCATGTGTATCTTCCAATTTGGTCTCCTGGAGGAAAAACCAGCACATTATATTTTTGGCTGTTGGGCAGGCCATAACAGCAAAGCCAAGGGGATTTGCCTGTAAACACCAGCCACAGCTGGCTAGGGTGGTGGTTTCCAATGATTTAAATACTTATGGAATGCCAGCAGAGGGTGAAACAAGGAGGAGGGGGGAGAGGATACAGCAGTGGAGGGGTTGTTTTGGTGGCTGTAACCTCTGGGAGACTGCTCACTGTACAGAGCTGTCTCCTCAAAGAAATATTTGGGAATAACTGTATATAGTGGTGAGAAGAGGGGGAAAGGCCCTTACTTCTTGCTGATATTGTTCAAAAGGTTTGAGATGCTTGCAACTGTTTCTAGAATTTATTTAGACCTCTAGATAACTTTTCTGATCTGTGGAAAGGGTGAGAGCACCTCTAAATGCAACAGTCAAGCTCGTCTGGCAGCAGACAAGTAAATGAATGCTTGAAGAGCCTGTGCAGATCGCTTTGCCACGTTGCTGTGCTCCTCCTCTCTCCTTCAGATCTCCACTTGTATCAGACAAGCCATTTTCCCTTGATGTTACATGTAGCTGCTGTACCAAGTCATGTTTGGTGGTGGCATTTACTGAGTGCTTTCTGAGGATTTTCTGGTCTTTATTCCTTCTGGTTACTCTTAGCATCACGAAGTTCAGCTAGTCCAAGAATCAGTTGTACCCTGATGGATTTTAGAAGCTAGAACACACAGCAAACAAGAATGAACTTTATTTTAAACAGAACCAATCAGTCCTTTTCCTCACTAAAGAAACAGACTGAGGCAGAAAGCTGGGATGTTTCTCTTCTGTAAAGGAGATCTCACACCCGTCATACCTTAGCTGGTTCCCCTCCTCTCCTTTTGTCAGTGTCATGCATCTGCATTAGCAAGCTGTGCTTTTCATTCCAGAGTGATGAAAGGGAACAACAATAAATTACAATGCCTTTTAAGAAGTCTCCAAATCTTATCAGATCTCACATTTCATCCTGGTTGCTTTTTCACGTCATTCTTTTACTATTACTCTAATTGCCACTCAAAACTTATTTTGCTGCTGTTGTGCACCTAGCACTTGCAGCTACTGTTGAGAGACACCATGAAGGCAGAAAGCAGAGATCCTCTCTCTTCTCTTTTTGTAAATTCCTACTGCTTGTGAAATTCCCAAACTCACAACCTCCCAAGCTTCTGAAAAGAGTGGCCCTCTATGTACTCTGAGGTATTGTTACACCGTTAAAAATGGAAATCTGATGCTGCTTCTTCTGAGGTGGAGGGGAAGGAGCTGAGAAAGGTGGCGGTTTCACCCCAGCTGTCTCATGATGCTTGAATGCTGGGAATAGAAAACAATATAACAAATACCTGAAAATGCATCCACCTACCACTCTTTTATATAAATTTGAGATTACGAGCCAAACTCACTGTTGACATAAGCAGATGCAAATCTAATGAAGTCACTGCAGTTACTTCTACTTATGCCGGAGGTGAATTTGCCCCTATTTTTGGAACGTGCTGGTTTTGTGCTACAGCATTGGCACACTGTATCACGTCAAAATCCTTCTGAGCAATGGCAGTGTGCCACTGGCTAAGTAACGTGATGCATCGTGTCAAACATCTGCCTGATAATGGTCCTTATCTGCTTTTTGACAGGACGCATCATGCCACTGTACCATGCTAGAAGGCATCTGATAGGAATTCTGTCAGGATCTGGTAATAAGAAATGTGTGCTAACTGAATATTGGAGCATTTCAGCATTCTGTGGAAACAGTGATCTCTCTGTTAGTGCATTTATAAATCCCTTCCAAATGCCTCATGTACTTGGGTGAAAAATGATCACTAATGTACTCCCACTTCAATGTGTCACATTAACATAATAAACGATAAATCATTTTCTATTTTAGTCTGCTCTGCTTTAAGGACCGATATTGGATTTTCTCCTCAAAATGATCAATTGATATTGAAAGAATTTGTTTCTATGTGTGATTTTATAGGCTTGTTTTCTTTCTGTTATTAAGCGTAGCAGGGTTTTGTTCTGGGTTTTTCGGGTATCGTTTTTTATAAACTAACACCAGGCCTTGTTCTCACTGCATGTGAGAGCGTTTTACCTCAGACAGAACCGTGCTGAACACATCCTCCCTAAACCAGGAAACATGTTTCACAATCCTCTGCGGCCAGCGGCACACGCTTCCCGGGGTGGATCTGCGAGGGTGGATAGCAGCCAGTCATCCAGAGGCGGGGAGGCCAGGTGCCAGGAGACAGGGCGGCCAGAGGAATGCCTGGAGGCAGCCTGGCCATGTGCTTGCGGTAAAACCCTCCAGGTCAGGAGTCAGGAGCAGGCTGGTGGCCAGGAACAGCGAACTGCAGAAGGTGGTGCTTGGTATTGCCGGCCTGCGGTCCTGCGGGATGATGTCCTGCCTTGGGCTTGCTGCAGTAGGAAACGAGGGGAAAGAGATCTCTCAAATTAATAGGGACCAAGCAGAGATTTGCAGGTAGCAATCAGCACCTGGATTTTCTGTTTTGACAAAAAAACCTGTCAGGAGCCCTTGCATTTGGTATCTGCAAGTACATTGTACCCTTGCAGAAACTTCGCAGTGACTGCAAAGGTGAGTGGCTCAGATGGGGTCCATTCACATAGATCTACAAAATGCAACAAGAACAGGCTATCAGAGTGCTAGTTTAAAAGCATCTAGCTACCTTAAAATCTGTATGCACAAAACTTAAAAAAAGAAAAAAAAGAAACTAAACATGTATGCAGGAAATTGGATCTTTGTTCAAAGTATTGCAGTTTGAATGTTTTGGAGATACACTTTCTACAAACAGTGAATCTTACTGGGGTCAGACAGAGTTTTTTTAACCTTGTGTATTCATCTAACTGTTCTGGCCAAGTGGATGTATCTGTGTTTGTGTGTATGTATATGCAAAGAGAGGGAGAGAGTATAAATATAGAATTTTTGATCAAAGGTTTCAATTTCTGGCCACTATTAAATGTAGGTAAACTTCAAAACAAATTTTGTGAAAAAGAAACTTCAAATAATTCACTTTAGGCCTGATGAGAAGAATACAAGAGCAAACAAGTGTAAATCATTCCCAGGCTCATAAGCTGGGATAATGCTAACAAGGCATAGTCTTGTCCATGTGAGGAATGGCATCGAAAGCCTCCAAGCACAGCACTGCAGCAGGGCAGCTTGCTGGCAGAAATGTGCACACAGAGGTAGGCCAGGAAAATATTTTAATACAACTGAAGTTATTATAACCAGATTCGAGTTTTCCATCTATTTTTCAAGCTGAGAAGTACACTTTTTTTTTTTTTTTAAAATTTTTTAAACATTGTGGTACAAATATGGGGAGGGAAGAAAGAGTCCGAGCTAGTTCAGCCTGCATCCAACCATCCAACATACATCCATCCTCCTGTGGAACACGTAGGTTCCTCCTTCCTCCCAGATGAATTTCCAGGATGAATCCCTGGGGAGTCGAAGCGTGGACCATCCAGGTGACACCTACTCCAGCGAGCCCTCGCTGCTCCAGAAAAGCTCACCGGAGCGCCTCCCGCTCGCAGCCGGGAGCCAGGGGGCCGCGCTCCGCGATCCCGTAGCTGCGACCCGCGGGGCGCTCGGCGCGGCGGGCGGAGCGGTCGATGTGACAGGGCCCTCCGGCACCGGCCATTTCCCGCCGGCCCGGCCCGGCCCGGCCCGCTGAGCGCGGGGGCGGCGGGTCCCGTCCTGGGCCTGCCCGGCGCTCCCTGCTCTCCCCTCCCGGCTCCTCTCCCCGGGCACAGACCTGCGGCACAGACCGGCCATGCCTCCCAAATTCAAGCGGCACCTGAACGACGACGAGGTGACGGGCTCGGTGAAGAGCGAGCGGGTGAGTGCCTCTCCTGCGGGGCCGAGCGCGGGCTCGCCGGGCTCGGTGCCCGCGGCAGGGCGCCTTGGCCGGGTCTCGGTGCC
>JAYDZK010000001.1:5721011-5740228 GCA_034509185.1 Euphonia xanthogaster
CCCCTCCTTCCCTCCCCGCCCCTCTTCCCCTCTCGCCCCGGCGCTCCTGGAAGATCGTCTGCGGCGAGTTTCCACCAGCTGAATTTGGTGATCAGATGTACTTTTTTTTTTAAAGTGAATCAGGAAATTCTTATCAGGCTGACAGCATTTTTAGACTATGCAGTGCGTGGGTGAAGTGGGACTAATATTGACTTGGCCCTAATGTAGTCATCTGAGAATACATTTTTTGGTTGTTGCTGCATTCCATAAGGTTTTATCATTATTATCCATGAGGATTGTTTTCTCCGTACATGGGAAGTGACCCCTAGTATCAACTTGCCTGGGAGACACGAGTATAGGCTAAAACATTAAAATTCCGATCGTCTGTTGCTGTTTTTTTTCTTTTTTGTTGGGAGACAGAGCCCTTTTGCAAAAATGATACCCCAGTGAACTTGTCCAGGTTGCGCATGTTCACTCTAAACGCGAGCTCTGGAAAACTTGTGAGTGCTGCCTCTTGCAGAGTGCCTTTGCTATTATTTCTTCTCTAATCTTGGTCAGAGCTTGCAAAGCTTCTGTCTGTGCAGTAATTTTACTTAAGAAGTTTGTATTTGGGTATCTGGAGGTCCAGTTCACAGCCTGTGTGCTTTGGAGGGAAAATGAATAAATAAAAACTAATAGCCTGATTCTCTGACTGAGAGACCTAGAAGTAGAAAACAGGTATTGAAACTCTGCTGAACTTCCTGACATTTAACTCTGGAAGTGGTTGTATTTCTCTTCCAGATCTGTGGAACACTTACTATGGGGAAATGCATTAAATGACCGTGTCACGTTCAAGTGCTAGTGCTTTTTATTTTTAAGCATAGGTATGAAGTTTCTTCCTGCAAAAGCGGGGCCATGTATAAAATGTTCTAGGGGCAGTTCTAATGAACACTGAAGTTTCTTGAAATTTTATTTTCAACAAACTGAGTTCTTGGGGGTTATGCTGTTTAAGTAGAGGTAGATAAGCAAGGCAAGAGATGTTGGTAGCTCTGATAAGCCAAGACAGGTTTTGAGCTGGCCATATCTCACATTTCTACCTAAAAGCTTTCTAAACGTGGCTATCCTGCGTGTTATTGACAGTTTAATCTAATGAATCCTGGTTGCAGTGGTTTTCCTGCCACACTTGGAGCTGAAGGGTCTTCACAAGCTACTCGGATGCCAGACTGAAAAGCCAAGCTGGTGTTGCTGAAGAAAGTCTTGCACCTTCTACTTCTAACAGCTGCTGACTTTAGAGTGGTTTGTGTATTTTCTCTGAATCCAATGTTTTCTAAATTAAAAAAAAAAAAAAGTAAATATAGAATGAGCTCCTCAAGCATCGAGATTTATTGTTCGGATAACGAATGACATTTTGCAAGTCTCTGTTCCTTCAGAATTGTCCTGTCAGAGATGCTTAATCAACTGGTAGAGAACGTAACAAAAAAAGATGAAACTGTTGCCAGGTTTTTGGTTCTTACACATGTGTTCAACATGTAAAACGCTCCTGAACTCTTTGTGAGGATGATGACCGTTTTAAAGAATGTTCCTCTTTGCTGGAATTAAAACTGTGGTTTAAAAATAACAGTGAGGGAAGATGAATTAGTGAGATACCTTAAAAATAACTCTCTGCATTGGAGATGATAAAATGGAGCTCACCCTTAAAATATCTGAGGACTCCAGCAAGGCATTTTTCAGTGGTATTGTACTACGCTGGTGTCTTTCAGTTTGTTCTCTGAGAGAGAAGGCTCTTCCATGCTCTGCTGCTGTTGGCTTTCCTTTTCTTCTCGTGGCAAGGAGATGTAGGTCTGTCACTCTAACTAAAGCCTGTGCATCTCCACATGTATTTGTAGTAAAGCCATCTCAAATGTGTAATTGGTTATGCCTCGGACATCAGTTTTGTGTGCTTTAAAGAGCAAAGCAGCTCTTCAGCTGTGGAGCTCAAGTTCTGGGCTCTGGGATCTCTGGAGAGCCAAACCCATCGTGTTTCTGTGGGTCAGCGGCCCTGCCTGCAGCAAGACAAAGGGGGTTCAAATGCTTGTCTCCTTTTTTATTTTTTATGGAAAGTCTCAGACTGCTTTTAAATGGTGGGCTAGTGTGCACCTGGGTTGTGCAGAAGTGTTGTAGCTTTAGGGGGTGGTCCATCGTGCCTTTTTAAAGTTTCCCCGCACTAAAGTTACTCCTGCATTTCTGTGTCTGTATTTTTTCCGCCCTTAAAATCAGCACGGAATTGATTTTTGCCTTGCACAGAAAGGCAGAATTTCTGGAAATGTAGCTTTCACCCATCCTTAGCCAGAAAAGGACTTGCTGGCAAATTAATTTAGATGGGATTTTTTTTTTCTTTTTTAAAGCTCTTAGTGGACTGAAGCCTGAATTCCTCTTGAATGTTAATGGGAGTGGAGGCTTAGCACCTTAGATCTTTGAGATTGCTCAAGTCCAGGGTGCTTGCTGGAGGGAAGTAAGTGAAGCACGGATACATACATGCTCATATGGTGCCAGAATGAACTGATGAAAATGGGGTGTGGCCCTGATTTTACAGATAAATCGGGATTTCCGTACTCCTTTGCCAAAAGACAGAGCGAGCGTGTGCCGGTGTTAGGATACGAACGTGTTTCTGGTGGGGAGCTGTGCAGGCGTCAGGGTAAAACCCTGCAGAGTGGCAAAATTAAGATGCTCTTTGCTGCTGACTCTGCCGAGGGGCTGTGCAGCTGGAATAGTGAGCTTTGGCTTTCCTATGGGCTGGGTGAGGAATGGGTGTAACGGAATTCGGAGAGGCTTCGGGAACACGTAATTGGAGCAGAATCCCATTGTATTCCCAGCACACGGGGATGGCTTGTCGTGTCACAACAGGCTGGGCACAGCAGGCTGCAGGGCTGAGGCTCAGGTAGGACTCACCCAGGCTCACTAACACACCAGCTAAACACCTTTGGAAGGGGAAGTTACAGTAAATGGTAGTTTTGGAATTTCTCCTTGATATGTTGAGCCAAGCCAACATCTAAGCCAAAGCGGCTAAATCAAGTCTTGCATAAGGAGTTGTGATGCTCAAGTCAGACTTTCTGCTGGCAGTGCTGTAGACAGACTTTGTCCAGATAAGGCTTTGTCTTCATTAGCAATTTAGGTCACTAACTCGGCTCTTCCTTCCAAACTGACAGAGTTGCAGACAAGGACAGGTCACATTTGATGCTGTGTCAGCTGGCTGTGGCTAAACCCCAATTCACATACTGTAACTTGTTTTGTCAGTGAAGTTCTTTGCACCATGTGTCCCCAGCTTTTGAGGATGAGCTTGTTATACTGCTTGTGCTGCTGCTTATGTCTGCAGTGTCTAACAGCAGGTAGCAGCAGAGCATGGCTTCACATTCAATTTTTGCAGCTCCGATTCTTTCTCAGGGCTATTCCTTTGCTTTTGCTCTGCTAACTTCTCTGCAAGCTGTATAACCCCTATAACTCATCTACTCTCACATTCACAGGGTGTCAAACCTGGGTTAGGTCCTGCCCTGTGTGTGAGGTTTTGTTGGTTAGTTTTGTTTGGCTCAATCCCATGAGACATCACTGATTTAAAAAGTTTGGCTTGCTTTAGTGTGTCATTCTGACTGGGACCAAATTCTACTTGATTTTCCTCTAGCTACATAAAATTTAACCTTTAAACTTTTAGGGTACATCTCTGTTTACATGTACAGCAAAAAGTGTATAAATGCATTCTTTTTCCACCGCTTCCTTCCATCAGCAGAGTGTATCAAGACCTCTAGGCTCTACCTCTGCCAATCCAGTGGCTCAGCTGAGAACAAGTTCTCACCTTGCTCATTTGTGTGGATGGAAGTTACTGTTTCATATTTTTAGGGCAGTGCCATAAACACATCTTTCAGGCCCAGTATTCAGTGCCCTGGTTGCTTGGAATTGTCTTCTTCCTTGAATAATTTCTGTGTTATCAATAGGAGCCTGCTTGGCAGACAGCTCCACAAATGGAGGGCTGTCTGAGGATTTGCCTCGAGTTTGTTGCTGGAATTCCTTCTCAGAAGCTTATGTCAAATGACAGCCTTTTTCTCAGGGTAGGGTCATATAGTGTTTCCTCAGCGTAGTTATTCTTTATTTTTGGTTCCTGTTCTTTTTCTCATAATGGAAAATCTGTAACAGGTGGCCACAGGCACACCAGACTTTCATGCTTGGGAGCATAAAGGCCCATATGCTGTATGGTGGCATGTATGGAGATAATAAATTGTAGGAAAAGGCAACCAGTTTATGTGAAAAGTAAGAGCTGGCCTGAATTTTTGATTCAAACTTGGCCGAAGTAAAACCTTCTCTGTTCTCAAAGTATGGTTGTTTTATTTTGTTGTTGTTGTTTTGCTGGCTACTAACTGGTTTCTGCTGGAAGTGAATTTTTTTGATTTGCGAAGAGGAATGTTCTGACATTTTTACCAGACACTCTGGGTGAGACCCAGGACCCTTGAAGTCAGTTGGACTTTTGCCACAGGCTTTAATGTGGCCAACATTTCGCTGCATGAGAACAGTTTTGCTTGGTTCTGGGTAGGGTATGTCAGAAAATAACAGGACTCATCAAGGAGAGGATTTTGTGTGAGATTTTTGGACTAAATGTTTTCTTGGTCTAAAAGTGCTCAGGAAGACAGGATAATGATTGTTTAGAATAAATTTCCTTTTTATTATTCCCGTATCAGCAGTGATACGGTGTTGGCCTTCAGTGTCCTTTTGTTGTACAATTTGAAGTGAAAGGTTTAAATTTTCTTTGGAATTGCTTGTTTGTGAATATATGCAATAAAAATAATATAATGTTGGTTGAAGCTGAATTCAGCCTGGGCTGTGAAGCTCAATTTACCCAGAGGTTGTGCTGTTTCAGCCATGAACTAGGGTCTGTTTTCTAAGGGATATAGACACTGAATTTCCTTGTTTTCCACTTAAATTCTGTATTTTGAATTTAAATTCTGTATTCAGTGTCTCGGCCAAGAGAAGATTTTGGGTGTCTCTTTTGCTTTGTTTTGTTTTTCAGAGACTGCTTAATATCAGTCTCTAGTGTAAGGAAGGGAGAGATGTATTTCATTAATATATTAAGGTACTGAACACTGACAAGAGATAACACCATGTTTCGTCAGAAAATACTCTTTGTAAAGATCTTACAGATGCAGTTGGCTGCTTAAATATATGCTAGAAGTGTCCAAATGAAAAAGTACAAGTTAAACTGGACTAGCTGAGGTTAGTGACCATAAACCTACCCTGGTGTTTGTGGGTTTTTTTTTTTTTGTTTTTGTTCCCTCACACCGCATGATTGTGGGACAAATTCATTTAGCAGCTGATGGTCTTGCATAGTTTTCCTCTCACACAACTGCAGTCAAAAATACTGTGAGAAGGTTTCTGTTAGGGTCAGAACAAAATTTAGGGAATTTATGTGCAAACAGGGTATTTTGGTTGAGTTGGGAGGAAAAAACCCCTCACATTGTCAAAGGATGTATACAGTGGAAAGGATGTATATACATTGCATACTAGGAAAACTTGTTGAATAACTTTCTCTCACTAGTGTCTTACTTAAAGAGTTTTGGAATTACAGGCTGATAATTTCTTCCTGAAATGCAAATTAATTAGATCTGTGTCTGATCACGGGCTTGCTGTTTTGAATAATCTTTTCATTTAGACTTCTCATCCTTTGCTGCAAACCACAGCTTTGCACTGTGCATAATCCACTCACAAGGCCTTGTTCTTCTCCATCAGTCTATCTTTTTTTTGTTGCATTAGAATATTTTTTTACATTAAAAAAAAGGGTTGGTGTTTTTGGAAGGAGCAAGTGCTCAGAGCATCTTGTAATTACTGTCCATGGACTGGAGGGGAGGGAAGAGAGTTGAAATGGAAAACGAATTAGATTCTTAAGCTGTGGAAGGGGGAACATTCCTGTGCAGAGAAGCGACTCTGGAGATAAGTTTTAATTTCCTGAGCTCCAGTCCCTGTATAGGAACATTGGAAGACTTCCTTCCTGATCACCAAGTCAAGCCAGGGGCTGTGTTAGCCGTGTGTGTCTGTCTGTAATTGCGTGCGTGTGTCTGCATTTGCATAACTGCAGCAGCAGTGCAAGCACCTGTAGGGATGGGAGTCAGCTTTGAACGTCTGCTGCCTCTCTTCAAGGTCTGGCATGTTCAGATTTCTCTAGAGGATCTCTTTCATACTTTGTCTCTACTTAGAAAACGAAGCCCAAGCGAAACCAAAAATGAGAAAAGCACCCTCCCCAGCCACCTGTCCTGCATTTTTAAGAGGACCTGAGTTGTGGTGCAGCTTCAGGAATGGCCAAGTCCTGAGGTGGATGTGTTGTGGAGTTCCAGTGCGTGTGTCTCCTGTATGTGCAGTGTTGCTAGAACTGTTTCTGTCTTACTGAGGTCTCAGGGGTCTGTGATTACTCAGGCAAAACCACGAAGCTCACTTTGAGTGATATCCTAGTAAGCATTTGGGTAACAAATAGTAGGAGAACTTTCTTGAGACGTTTGTTTGTTTACAGAAGGCAGGAAGCGCTTCCAGAAGAAGTGTAGGTTACCCCAAATTCTACATTTGCAAAAATATGTTTCCAGCCTCAGACTGTTTCATTTTAGCAGTTCTAGTTTTATGATATTTTGCTGTTTCCGTATTTTTGTTTATTTTATTTACTTTTATAAGTGAATCCCAGCGGTTCTCCCAATAGTCTAAGTAATATTGTGCTAAACTGAGCTACAGTATAACTTGCTTTGTGAAGCACAGATTTACTGGAAATCCAGGCCATTGCCTGGATATCCCCAACTGAAATAAAATAGCCAGCGTCCCTCACTGCAGTTTGTGCAACAGCATCTGAATTAATGGTATCACTGAGCTGCTTCACATTTATCAGTTAACCCGCTGGAATGTCAGATCCGTTGCTTAAGTTGCCGTGAGCTTCAAGTAAAATAGGTTTTAATTCCACTTGTCAATAGCTCTTTCTTACAGTTGTTTTTTAAAATAACCGTTCGTAATTAGGACTTTGCCCCAGAGCATTTATTTTGTACTGCAGTGAGAGAGTTTGTATCAGATGATAGAATTTTAGAAAGCACCGAATTTAAATGTATTGATGGTACACAAGGTCAGAAAATGACTTTCGATTATTTCTAAATTGTACAAGCATATTTATTGTAAAAATGAAACTTTATAGACTGTGTAGTTGTTTAACTTTTTCTGTACAGCTATTTCAGAAAAAGGGTAAAAAAGCCATAAAGTTAAAGAGATTCTGATGGCGCTAGAGTGTTGCCAAGCAAACCATTAAAGATAAGTCAAACTGTAATTCTATAGGAATGCTATGAAATACTCCTGCATATGGACTGTAGTTGTTTTTGGGTTCCTGAAAGTGCTTGTGTGTAAAGTCAGCTGTGGAAATGGCTGGCTAGCTAAAAGCTATGATTCCTGCAGCTTGACTGTTGTGGGGAGAGGTTTTTTCCCTGTGAAAACAGTTGTAAAGTGGAACATCTGAAAAATATGTTCCATGCAAAATGGATCTTCACACACATTTATTTTGACATTTAGGTTTGATTTGAGAGAGAGAGAGAATATTCTGAAATAGCCATTCACAGATGGCTTGTGAGGGTTTTAGTTTTTTATGTGCCTCTCTGTGTTTTTGGTTTGGGGTGGATTTTTCTGCATGTGTTTGCGGACTTGTCAATCCCCCTCTTCCCTCAGATCACATGTTTAATTTTTTATGACGTGAGGTTTTTTGCCTTTTCCCAAAAGCTGGTGTTAAAAAAAAAAATGAAAAAAGGAGAAGAAATCCCTTCCAACCCAACCTCAAAACAACAACAAACCACCCTAAACCAACCAAAAAAAACAAGCTCACAAACCCCTGACCAGCCCCCAATCACCACCCCAAAATATAACTTCCTGTGATAAAAATTCTGTCGTCAGTGAGTGAAAATTTATGCATTTTGTGGTTTTTGATAATACAGTAGAAAATTTTTCAGGAAGCAGCAAACTCTCCCACCTTTACAGCTTCAGCAGTAAGTGTGGGGAATCCGGAGGGCCCTGCACTTTCGGGTGGAGGAGTGTGCCCAGAGAAACCTGGTGCTTGCCCAGCTGGATGTGTGAAAGGCACATGCTGTCTATCTGGCCACTCTTCCACAGTGCTGGGCTTGACCTCTGTAGCCTTTATTGATGGAATATCCTCACCAGGTGGCAGTCAGGAGGGAATTGTTAGAGCCTGTCTGCTTTCTTTTGAAAATATTGAGTGAAAGCTGGTGCTGATAAATTGTGGTTGTGAAACATGCCTAAAAAGCAGGTCCAACTGTGTGAGAGGAATAGAGACTCTTAAGTGGGCGCTGGTATTCTCTTCTTTGTGAAATGCCAGTGTGAAGTGTCCAGGTAATCCAAATTTCATTACAAAATGAATAATCAGTTATTCAGTGTATTCAGTTATTTTTTGTTAAGGAAACTCTATGTTGAGCTTCTGCTGAATGCCATCACTGATATATCTCTTGTTTGTTTTGTTTCTAATTCCAGAAGAAGTTAGGTGTGTACAACAAGATGCAGGAGTCCCTGGAAGTGAGCCTTCCCAGCAAGCAAGAGGAGGATGAGAAAGACCAGCCTGCCGAGATGGAGTACCTGAACTCTCGCTGTGTCCTGTTCACTTACTTCCAGGGAGACATTGGTTCAGTGGTGGATGAACACTTCTCAAGAGCTTTGAGCCAAGCCAGTAGCTTCAATTCAGAGAGTGCCCTTTCCAAAAGCAAGGCAGGGCTGAATCCTCTGTGGAGAGGTAAGAGGGCCAGGAACTCGCTCTCTGTGCCATGGCTTACTCGGGCTGCGTTGCAGTAACACACATTGCATTGCACCTGAATTCTGCCTCTCTGTGGAAGTGGAAAAATCCCCCTCAAATCTCCAAGAGCTGAGGAACTTCTTGGGTTGAGTGTTAAAGGGGGAGAGAGCAGCCAAAGGCATGAAAGGAGCAGGCATCTCCAGCTCCTGCCATATCCTGTCTCTGCCAGGGGCTGGGAGGGAGGGGGCTTCACAAATGTCTGCTGTGAGGTTGGAGGCTTTTTTTTTTTTTTAGCTTCAAGTGTGAAACTTGGCCTGTGAGGCAAGAGCAAAGCTGTTTGGGGTGCTGGCCTTGGATGTAAGGGAAATCTATGCAGCCTTCTCAAGTGGCTTTGCCAGGTGATCAGGATTTGTCCACGGCTGCTTTCCAGGGTGGAGGAGCCAGCACAGGATGGAATGGGCTGGGGGGCAAGCCCTGGCTCCTGTGGCTGCAGCCATGTGGTGTTTTCCATTGCAGCTTGCTTGTGGGAGAAGTAGAGATGATGTTATGGCTTGCTGGGTGTAAAATGGGCATGACATTACTCTGCCTCCCAGCAGGGAGCAGAAATGTGGTAGGTTCTGCAAGGCATTTACTCGCTATCCTAACGCAGTGAGTAACAATGCTGTCTTCTTTTTATGCACATAAATGCTTATATACTTTATATGTGTTGGTGTGACAACAAGCAGATCTTGCCAGAGACACCAGGTAGCCCTTACAGACAAGGTTTCCACATTGGGAAAAGCGTGGCAATAAGATGCTGTTTCCATTTCGTTGGATGTGGCAGTCTGGGTGTTTTATAAGATCCTCACAGCTGCATTGTTTCTGATCACATCCTTACGTGGACTGGCAGAGGGGTGCAAACTAAGCAAATGAGTAATGGTGAGCTGAGTTGGTGAGAGAGGTACTAGTGGGATCTGAGCAGGAGCAGTGGTGTTCCTAATCAGGGATGTGGAGGTGAGACTGCACTGATGATAGCCACAGATACTAAAGAGAGATGGGATATTTGGAAACAGCTGTGAAGAGAGAAATAGCACAGAAGAACTTGCTTTCCAGAAGGTTGATGACAAATCCAAGGAAGTTTAAGCAAAGGTCAGCACGAGTGGCTGGGGAGCTGGAGGAATTTATGGCTTGAGCTGGGACCATTAATGTTAATGGGAAATTTTCCGTTGACTCGACTGAGAGCAGGATTGAACCTCTGCTTAATAAAAAGGAGACTGGAGCATTTATAAATGGCCCAGACAGGCTATAAATGTTTTAGCAACAGGATCAGGGCAGTCCCCAGAGACCCCATGCCCACAGCAAGCCCTCTTCAGTGAGCCTGGGGACGTTCCGTGGGTGCGGTGGCATGTCTTCCCCTTGGCCTCAGGCATACCCTGTTGTTTTTCCCTGTCCCCCCTCTGTGGTTTCACAGCCATCCCCACAGGGCTCTGCAGGGAACATGAGTGGCCTGGTGTGAGGGTTCTCCAGCCATGCTGACCCCGTGTGCCCCATGCCCTCAGTGGGGAATGGAGGTCGGCATGTCCTGAACATCTTCTGGGAATAAAGTAAGGAGATAGGCCCTGTGCCATCCCTGCACCTGCTGGAGGGGCATGAGGATCCCTGGGGAAGCTGCTGGGAGCTGACAGCGTTTGCTGCTCCAGAGAAGAGAAGCTGAGGAGTTTTTATCATGCCCAGATGGGTTTCTGAAATATTCCAGCTTGAAAGCAAAGTGGAAGGAGCAACAGTGTCAGCTTGGTCTTCTGGTTTATGCACAAGATCAAAGATGCTCAGTTCCAGCACATGAATGTGAGCTTGTGTCCCATTACCTAAAGAAGTTAAATTATCATTAGCTTGAGGTTCTTCCATAAATAACCTTCATGGATAGTCAGAATTGCTGTCAATTTCTTACTCAGAGATGAATTAGAAAGAAAAGTACTTTTTGCAGTAGCTGCTTTGGGAGATGCAGGTTTCATTGGAAAGTGTGTGAGCATGAACTGGCTCCCCAGCTCACTGCATTTCTCCTTTATCTGAAAGGAGGGATTAGCAATGTTTTTGACTTTTTTTTTTCCTCTTTTTTTTTTTTTTTAAGGTGTTCTGATAAAAATGCAAACTCTGATTTTATCATTAAGGTGCTTTTGCAGGGTTTTTTTGCTTGTTTCTAGGAGGGATTTTGCTTACATATGAAAACTAGGTTGTGGTCTGAAAAGAGCAAGTTTTTATTATTTGCATGTTGATCAGGTTAGGCTAAAATTATTTTGAAAACTGATTTTTTATAAAATGTTCTATATGACAGGCTCAAGTAATGTGAATATTGAATTTTATGTGTAGCTGCCTGAAGTCTTTTGCTGGTGCTAATGTTGACACTAACGTTACTTTAATGGTATTTTTATCAACATGTTTTTCCTTGCTGAAAATGTTGGGTTGTTTTTCTGTCTTACTTTTCTTTCCTCTTGCCTTAAGTGAGAGCTGATGTTGTGCTTCAGAAAGCTCCATATGTTGTCTCCTTTCCAGTGGGTGCACTTCTGGTGTGTTTTCAGTGTGTGTTTTGAACATTTGGGTTGGCCACTGTGAATATTTGCATCAGCCACAACTTCGGGGTCCCTGGGATGTTGCCTTGTCCCTGCCTCCCTGTACTTAGGGTAGGAAATTGTGGTAACTGTTGTATCTTTCTTGGCAGTTTTTGTTAAATGCCTCCTGAAAGGCCATGGAAGCACAGAGATTTTTGAATTTTTATTTTTTATCTTTCTCGAGAGCAGTGTGGACATGGCTATTTCTCCATGTTCCATAGATGCAGGTATCCCTGGGCACTCAGGGGGGGTGAAATTTCCCTGCATGTTTGTGTGACACGGACTGAGCCTTTGTGTCCAGTGGCAGGACTGACCTTTCCCAGTGAGAGTGACCACACTCGGTGATGGCAGTGGGGGCTGGCCCCTGACAGGGTCAGGCAGTGATGGCTTTGTGAAATCTGCACAGGTTTGAGAAATGGAGATGACCAAACAGGTTTGCTGTGGCCTGGACCTCCTGCTTGGCTGGTAAAGCCAAGCTATTATGCAATCTGGGATGAATTCACGTTGGCAGATTCAGTGGTTTAAAGTGCTCTCTCCTGTTACTAAAGCTGTCCTGCAGATACTTTGTGGTTTTCTGTGCTTTTTTGAAGTGCAGAGCTTTGGATTTAGGGCTTTTCCGTGCAGATAACAGCCAGATAGTTTTCAAAAACTCGATTACAGAGGTTAATTTTCCAGAATACTGGCAGAGCATTGTCAGGCTATGCTCTTCTGTTAAGTAGTGTGGAAAACAGCAGACTGGACGTGAACTTTGCTTTCTTTTTTCATATCAGCCCTGCTGCCAACAGCACAAGCCATACATACTCTCCATCTCCGAGTAATCCCTTTTTACAAGGAATGGTTTACAAACAAGGAACAATACCAATTTTGGAGGAGTGCTGAGGCTTCTGTAATATGCTTGAAGCTCTCTGTAGTCTTCAAGCATGAATTTCAGTAAAAATGCATTGGTAAAAGCAGCCCAGCCTTTTGAAGAAAGCCATGGAGTGCAGCTTGCCAGATAAGTTTGCAGCCTCTGAAGCACTTTGGCACAAAGCATCCACAACGTTTGTGCATGGTATGTTTGCAGAGTTTGTTTCCAATATCGGAAGTTAATCAGACTCAAAAAACTGCCTAAATCAATGCCAACTGATGTGTGAAAAAATTTCTGTGATTTTAATGAATTTTAAAGCAGAGACACGAGTGTCCTAGTGATGCAGTCAGAAAACACTTTCAAGTTTTTTACTTCCCAAATATTTTTGTGTAAGCAAAGTTCAGAGGCAGGAGTGTTTGAAGAATCTGTTCAGTCTCAATGGTGTCTTCACCCAAGTCTCGTTCCAGCTGTTTATAAAACAAAGCAAAACAAAAGGTGATTAAAAAAAAAAAAAAAACTTTTGTAAAAGTTATGAGGAACAGAGGATTCCTCGCCTCATCAAATACTAAACTTCCCTGGCTTTATTTCTCCATAGGCTATTTTTATGGCTGTTCTTTCATCAGAGGTGAAGTTCTGTATTTTTATGTTTCCATCTTTGACCAAAAAAAAAAAAAAAGTCCTATTGGAGCTGAGAAATATTGCATGAAGCAGTACTTTCTAGCATGAGCTGGCAAGAGGATTGTGAGAATAGAGAAGCCAAGACTTTGCTGCACATCAAAAACACTAACTGCTCCTTCAAAAGAGGAATTTTTAGAATGTGATTTCATAATGTAGAGGTATTGGAATCCATTTAAATATAATCTGAGCCCTAGCTGTAAGAAGCAGCAAGTCTTTTAGTTCTGGCAAAAATCTTTTTGAGCTACATAGGTGGTTCTGCTTGTATGATCCTGTTGGGTAGAGGGCATCATGATATATTCTGTGAAGGAATAACATAAGCTATGTTAGATATGACCTTTATCCCATCAAAGCATGTGATAAGTTTGAGAAAACCAGGTATTCTTTTAGCCAAATGTTTCCTGATCTGCAGTGTGAGCTGGTTCTCTTTCCTGTGAAGCATTTGCAGCCACAACAGCTGCCTTTCTAAATGATGTGCTCTAGTCTGGGCAGGAGTTAGCATCTGCTCACGATTTCTGTACCAAGATCCGGAGAGGGCTCTGACTCTACAGCCTGAAAAAGAAAAATCTTCCTGGGGGGTGGTATCTTAATGTATGTGAAAACCTGATGGGAGGGAATGAAGATGGGGGAGCCAGGCTGCCTTCAGCAATGCTTGCTGACAGAACAGGAGGCAATAGGCCGAGATTAGAAAACAGGAAATTCCATCTGAATACAAGAAAACTTTTTGTTTTGTTGGATTTTTTAGGTTGGTTGTTGCTTTTGGGGATTTTTTTTTGTTTAAGGCTGCAGAGTCTGGAGCTCGCTCAAAATCTGACTGGACATGGGCCTGGACAGCTGCTCCAGGTGAGCCCACTTGAACAGGGAGAATTGGAGTAGGCGATCTTTGTCACTATAGGACACGAAACAACACGAGCGCACACACCGCTGCTCTCAAGGTGAAAAAAGGGAAGTTTATTTTCTGACTCCAACATTTATAGTTTTCCAAAAGTGACAGTGGATTGGAGGGTGAAAGTGCCACCTCTCCAATCACACTGGACAAACCAACAGTCCATCAAATTTCTCTTCCTCCATAAAAGAGTGCAAAACAATAAGTTATTTACAGAAAGTGTGTGAGAAAGTTTGTTACAACAATGTAAACATCAGAAGGCTAAGAAAATCTTAAAAAATCAGAGCAACAAATCTTCCTACCTCAAATGTCCAGTTATTCTGTATTTACTGGGGAAGCTCGAGTTCAGCCTTACAAACTTCAGAGAGCAGCAAATCATTGTGGGGTTTTTGTCCTGGGATGCGTTGTTCAGCTTCAGTCACATTTCCCTTCTTTCCTCCCCACCAGAAAGCTCCACGATTTCAAGCCAAAGGAGCGGATTCCCCACCTCGTTCTGGACCAGCTCTTACCAGCCTCCTCCTCCACCCTGCTTAAGCGGCGTGCACCCCGATTTCCCCGTGACTGCACCAGGCACCTTCCCAGCAGCGGATCCCAGCAGCTGGCCGGGACACGGCCTGCACCAGACTGCCCCAGCTCCTCCCCCGGCCGCCTCCGAGTCCTGGCACTACCCCTTAGCGTCTCAGGTGAGCCCCTCGTACGCACACATGCACGACGTGTACGTGCACCGCCACCACCCTCACCCCCACGTGCACCACCACCACCACCACCACCACGGCCATGCCCACGGCGGCTCGCCCCGCGATCCCCGCTACGGCTCGCTGCTGGTGCCCGCGGTGCGCGCTGCCAGGATCCCCGCGGCGCAGGGCGACGGGGCGAAGGCAGAGCCCGCCGCCGGCGCTACCTCAGCCTGGGCCGGAGCCTTCCACGGAACGGTGGACATCGTGCCCAGCTTTGGGTTTGATGCAGGTAAGACGGCTTGGTTTTTTAAAAATTTTTAAAATTTTTTTTTGTAATTTTTTTTGTCGTTTTTGTTGTTGTCGTCTGTGACTCGTTTTAGCGGAGAGGTGAACTCCCCACAGCTGAAGCAGGGCTGGCTCTCAGAGCCATGTCGAAATGTGGGAATCCCTCTTGTAATTGCTGTCAGGGCAGCTCTCCCTGCCTTCTGCTGAGAGACCTTGGTCCCATTCAAGCCAGATGAGTTGTGGCACAATCCGCAGTTTTTGTTTGTTCCTTTTTATTTAAATATCGTCGTAAAATGTTAATTATGCTTCCCTGAGGAAGTTCTCCGTTTGTTCAGCTAGTTCATATGTGCATCCACCAATATTTAGCTCCAATAAACTAATACCTTGCATCTTAAGATGGAACATCTCAGTGTTTCCAGTTGTCACATGGACAATACAGGTGCTGATTGAGCTGAGCTTACCATCAATCTAAACATCTTTCTATAGGGTGTAGGCAGAGGGGTGTGAATTAAATCCATTTTACTGCAGGGTCTGTAGTCTGAAGTGCAGACCCTGAGCTCCATCTGTGCCTGTGAGCTTTGAGTGGCAGTCTCTTGCCTCGGCATCTGAAGCAGTCTGGCAGCCCTCAGGGTTTGAAGTTTCTTGCAGTCAGGTGTCTGACAGTTCCCAGTGCATCCATCCTGGAGCTCATGGGCCCCACCGAGGGCTCCTTTTTTGCTTTGATATTTATCTCACCAGCAGTAATCCTTGCAGGTTAGTACTTCTTGAAGACAGTATGTTATCTGATTAAGGAAACACTGTGTTTGTATCTTTCTTCCCTTTTCCTTTACGTATCTATTTGTCTCCATTTTTGATAGCTCTCTCTGACTGGTTCAATGTGTGAGAACCACTTCTTTGCCTTGACTAGTGGGCAGGGGATCAAAGAATGGATGGGGGAAAATGGCTGTTTCTTAAAAATGAAATACTATGAGCGTAATTAAAATCTGTCTCTTCCCTTTAAAGCAATTGAGAACCAGTAATCTCCTCTAAATACTATGCTACTTGCCGTCTTGATGTCAATAAAACTAAAAAAAAGCTAATCAGGATTCTTAACAGTGGACAGTTTATATATAAATAACATTTCTAGCTAAATCAGCAAAACACAAATAATTGTATTTTATGCTTTTGGGTTCAGAATGATAAACTAACCAGACTGGGATCTTGATATTTTTCCTTTGTGACAAACCCCCTAAGGGGAGTGAGCTGCTTTCTCTGAAGCATGAGCAGACTGCCACTGCCACTGGTGTAAGGGACAAGCCCTCCTGGACCCAGCCCCACCTGCAGAGCCAAATGGCTTAACCTTTTGGGGCTGGAATAGAGAACTGTGTAAGGAATTGTTAGTCAGGAGAAGCCTCTGCCTGGCTTAGGTACAAGTCCAGCCCAGACTGTGAGTTGTTTTTCTCTTTAAGAGCAAGTACCTCAAAAAGGACTGGGTCCTAGCACTGCCTTAGAGAACAAACACAGCTTTGGCCTGGTGCTGCCTGCTCCTTGTGAAAATCCCTGTGGAGGGGTACAGTTGGGTGCTAATTTTGTCAGGATCCTGATTTGGCAGTGCCTTGCATGTCATTTGGTTGCTTGGCGTGGGAGACAGTGGAAAGGATCTGAACTGTTCACTTCTGACCCATGCTTGGTTGTGTGGGTTTTAGTCTCTGAATTCCAGCGGGGAAAAAAGAAAGAGGGGAAATGTGTGACTGGTTTGAAGAGACAGAGAATCTCAGCAGATAAATGCCTCCCTAGTTTGGGACTGTTCAGAAGGGTCACACACTGAAACACAACAGCAAAACCCTGTTGGGCAGCCCCAGTTTTGGAAACAAGGGTGCAAGCATTGGAACTCAGCAGGTAGTGGAAACCTGTGCAATCACAATTATTTGCTCTCTTGCCCTGCACACTCATCTCTCCCGTGCTTTCCATGCAGAAGCTTGCTGGGAAGGACAGGAAGGCTGAGCTCCCCTTTCAGCCTTGCCTTCAGCTTGAGCAGTTGAGACAAGTGCTTTGGTTGCAGGCACTCGAGGCATGGAGAGAAGAGGGAGCTTAATTGCCTCAGGGTTTTGTGTGCACATCCAGCAGAGTCCTCCCAGGGAAAGTGTGGGGAGAGGAGGGGTTGCTTGAGTAGCACATGGAGTCACATCCAGCACTTGCTTCATGTGCACTTCAGGGAAAGCAGATTCTACTGGATAAATCTCTGCATCACACAGCATTTCATTACATTTAACTCCAATGTCAAAGAGCTATCTCAAGAGAGAGGCTACAAACTCAAAAGCCTGGAAGAGTGAACTGGCTTTTAGTGACATAAAGTGCTTTCTCCAGAGTAGGGTAAGGACATGGTGGCAAAAATATGTCACTTCTGAAAGTGTTTGCTCATATATCCCTGGAGAAGATAACCTGTGGAGCTGTCAATATATCAGATTCCATGAGCTTCAGGTGATTTTTGTTCAAAAAGTTCATTTGGTCTGTACCTGGACATTGCCTTTTGGAGCCCTTCACTTCCAAACTGATTCTCCCTCTTCTTACCGTGGGCCACATTTCTTGTGCTACTGTCACATGGATTGTAGGAACATCTGCAGAATTCCTCACGCTGAATTATGTGGAATGATAGTGTTGGGATCAGGGCAGGCTGGCTGTAATCTTACCCTCTTCCAGCTACATTGTTGCATCGCTGCCATGCCAAGCCAAATAATCCATCTCAAGGATGGATGGTGCTGAATCACTTCAGAGGTTAAGAGGAGGTTCCCACTGCATGCACGGTGTAGTTTGGGAATTTATGGTTCAGAACACATTGTGTGGGACAGCAGCACAGAGCTGACAAACTATTGATCTGTCTGGCACATCTGTTTGAACTTACATGGTCCCGTTTTAGGGGATGAAGGAGGATTTAGCTACCTGATTGCCCTTAAATGTGGCTTAATCCTCACGTTGTAGGCTGCAAATTAACCCTTTTAGAAGCTTCTGTGTCAGTCCAAGTGCAATTAAAGAAAGTGCTGGTCTGCATGGAGAGCTATCAAAACCTGCTAGGTTTGTGTCTGCTGGTGTGTAGTGTCTTTCCAAAGTGCACAAGCTACAGTGCTCAATAGAAGAGTACATTTTATGTCAAGTGTTGATATGAACACATTGGAATAAGCAGAGATTTTTTTGATTTAGGCCTCAGTTCCTTGCCCTGAAAAGCAAAGCAAATTTGGGCTGTCTCCAGCTCTGCCTGTGGCTCAGGGCTGCAGCTGTAATCCGGTGTCACCACTAAAGCTCCCTGCATGTGCTTAAGCCACATCCAGCCCTTAAGATCAGGGTCTGGGGAGGGGAATTCCTGTCTCTCAGTGTTGCTGGTGGTTGTAGCCATCAGTGCTTCCCTGGAGAGCAGGCTGGAGGTGTCCTGCACCCCAGGCCCTTCAGGTGAGCAGTGGGGTTTGGCTGTGCTGCAGGCAGCCCACGAGGAGGAGAGCAGAGCATCTTGCCTTGCCACTGCAGAGCCCAGGAGGATATCCTGTCCTGCTGTGGGACAGATGTGCCAGAGGAGGCTTCCTGCAGCCCCAGCACACTGAAAGCAAAGCAGGACTTTGGCATGAGTGATGGCCGTAAATCTATTAAAATTGAGGTGTGCGTTCTTCATCCTATAGAGTTACGCACACTGTGGTGAATAACTTCGAATTTAGGTGGATTAATCAGCATCCTTTAGTCCTGGTTTACTGTGGATTCCAAAAATCCCCTTTTGGAAATGCCTGTCAGTGGGATACATTGAATTTGGAGTTTGAGGGGCCAATCCAATCCTTCTGTACATTTGTCTCTGGTCACACACATCATCCCTCAAGTTTGTCACAACTCATTAAATTTGCTTAGGTGTTCCCACAGAACCTGCCTAATGTTTGTGTGGTGATTGGCTCTAATGTAGGTGGCCCAGGGCAGGGGGATTTGCTGGAGTGGCAGTGCTGGGTCATGCAGTGCAAGTGAGGATTTCCTTGCCGAAAGGAAAGCACTGCAGGTGGAAGCTCTGGGTGAGTAGCAGGCCTTGGATTCTGTGTTAGGACTGCAGATGGCCTTGCCTTGAAGGAGACAGGAATATAATGAGGAGAAGGCATGGAAAGTGTTCCACATTCAGTTCTGTAAATAGGACAACTTTGGTGTTTTGGATTGTTTTCTCTTGCTTTTTAGAGTCTGTAGCTATACCTTAAATCTCCTTATTACAGTTATTTGTGCCTTGCAAAGACACCTGCCTAGGAAGGTGCCTGTTCAGCTGGTTATTCCCTTTCTACCTCTTGCTGCCATCAGGTAGAAGAGCTCTTAAACACGTGGGTGTGTGTCATTTTTTTAAGCTGCTTCTCTTCTTACAGGCTTCCGTGGCCTCTGGTGTCTTTTAGTGGTCCACTGGTGAACTTAAATGACTTCTTTATGCTCAGAAAGTTTTTTTTTGTGGTTTTTTTGTGGTGGTTTTTTTTTTTTGTTTTTTTTTTTTTTGTTGAAAAAAACTGTAAGCAGCAAGGGAAAAATAGCCCCACATTGTCAT
>JAYDZK010000001.1:5740328-5757383 GCA_034509185.1 Euphonia xanthogaster
TTTTTTTTTTTTTTTTTTTTGTGTTTTTTTTTTTGGTTTTTTTTTTTTTTTTTTTTTTTTTTTTTTTGTTGAAAAAAAACCTGTAAGCAGCAAGGGAAAAATAGCCCCAAATTGTCATCACTAGCTTTGAGGGAGCTTTGAAGGGAACAGCAGTTCATTATGACTGTGTATGATGCTGCCAGGGAAACAAATAGCTCTTGAGCAACAAGGAGACATCTTCATTGAATCAAGAGCTTCTGAACATGTTTTTATAGGCATGCTGTAGCTGAGGGATATCCCAGTTTTTCCAATCTGCAGAAACAGGTACAAGTGCACATGAAATGGAGCAGAAAGCACTAAACAAGGTTTGGGCACCACACCTGTGAGCTCTGCTTTCCCTTTTTCTTCACTGATGGTCACGTAAGTGTTTGTACCCTGCTTGGGAATCCTCACAAGGATAGAGCCATATGCTCTCATCTTTTATGTGAGTGCTAATTGCTTTGCAGCTCAGCTCTGAAGTGGTGATCATCATTAAATATTTAATTGCTTATAATCGTAAAGCAAGGAGGTAATTGTCAGATCTGAGCCCTCCATGCCTGCCTGTAAGTTTTCTGAAAACTTATGGGTCTTCCTTCGTATTCACTGTGTGATTGGATTTGGAAATGAGATCCATGCCTAGCGCATGGCTAAACACCACATGAACACAGAGCTCTGGTGGTTACAACATCACGGAGGTCTGGAGTTGCAGCTATTTACATTAGTGGTGAAATTAACCCTAAATTCTTAGCAAGTCAGGTGCCTTGGTACATTGCATAGCAGGAATGATGACTTGTAGTGGGAAATGTACCTTCATTTCATGAAATGTGATTTACTTGCCTCAAAACATCAAAGGACAGGTTTGAAATCATTGAGACTTGAGTACCTTACTACCTCTGCAAATACGTGCCTGCATCTTTGTCCTTTACTTTCCTTATAAATGAGCAAGAATGTATCTATCTTCTTTGAGACATTTAATCTGCACCTGCCCTTCTATTGTCTGGATTCGAGGTTTATGCCCTCTTAGGTGTGAATAGAGAGATTGGATCCCTCTGGAGCAGAGAAATCCCAGATTATAATGCAGGTTCCAAGTCTATAATGCTAGAGCCACAACATAGCACCACATTTATTAGGTAGTCCTTGCTTTTTTTACAAAGGAAAATGTTAGAGGAACTCATAACAAATGCAAGCTGAAAACCATTAATTTTTCCCATATGGAAGCACTAGCCATTCTTGGCTGGAAATCTTGCACTCTGTAGGTGAAATTATTTGGGATTTTTTGCCTGCTGCAGGAATATTTTCCCTCTCTGCTCTGTGAGGTGAAATGCCACAGAAACTGTGAAATCCTGAAGTGTCACAGGCATTTTCTAGAGGAGATGGTGTCTGTGGCTGGACCCTGCCTGGAAATATTGCTCTACTGCCTACTGGATAATTGACGCAGACCTTTATGGAGGGTTTTTTCACTCCATGCCATGTTCCACATGAGCTCAAGCCAAGGAAGTGCATGCAGGAATTTTATCACCATTTCTGAAATGTTTGAGCCAGAATCAAACTTCAATATGGTTTAATTTTACCCCTCATAAACTAAAAGGTTTGGAGCAGTAACACTGTTGCTAACAAGTCCTTTAAACTGTTCAATTATCATTTGGTGGGGTTTTTTTTCTTTTTTAAATTTTTTTTAATTCAAAACTTGTTTTTCTTTACTTCAGTTGTTTGGGGATGGGGGAAAAAGAAACCATCTGATTTATTAATCTAATACTAATTATTTTGCTTTTCTTTTCTGAAATGTAGGTCTACAGCATCAGGACAAGAGCAAGGAAGCTGCTTGGTTCTGAGGTGCAGAGAAATTAAGACCAGCTAGAGTTGAAGTCAGCAGAGCTGGGCGATACAGCAGTGGTTGACTCCTTCTGCGTGGAGCAAAGGACACACATGAAGATGAAGAGCCAGCTATTCTGGTTTTGCTATTGAGCCTTTTATTTGTAAGGCCGTTTATGGGTCCCACAGTGTTGGAAAAAAACCAGAAACCTAACTTTTCTTTCTTTCCTCATCTGAGCCTGCTGCAGCTGGGCAACCTAACTCCTTTCTGCTCCTTTAACAGTGTTTTGTTTTGTTCAGCTTGGTATTTTTATGAACAGTCTCAATAGTCAGGAAAAAGACTCTCCCTTGACTACAGTGCGCCTTCTTTCAGGAATACAGTATTTTGTAGCTCTTTGTGCATCTATTTTTGTAGAAATACAGAAAGTTTGGGTAAGGATTGATGGGCTATTTTAGGATGACATATTTTTTTAAAAAAAATTGTAAAATTGTTAAGTTCTGTTTAAAGAACTTGCTCTCAGAGAAGCACTGGCAAAAATGTATAAAATGCTATTTTTAGATGTCTGTGATGTGTTTGTGCATTTTGGGTTTTTTTGTTTGTTACCTCAAATGTCTATCTTTTCTTTCTTTTAAAGAGCTAAACGCCTTTGTTTCCACATTACTAGATTCTGATGTTTTTGTCCTTTTGTTCTAGCTTAAGCAAGTATCATTCGCACCTGAAGTTTCAACCAAATATTTTTTTTCCTGGTGTTAGATTGTAGTAAAAGTATTTTTGTTTTTCGTGCTTCTAAAGGTGGCTTTGTGCTGTGCTGGCTGTCAGAAGCTTGCGAACACCTTTAGCACAGAGCAAAGTTTGAGGTTACAGCAGCTGCATTTCCCACCCATCCATTCTTTCAAAATGGACCAAATGCTCTTAAATCAGACACGGATATGGGCCTCATCTATGATCCACTGAAGCTGTTGAACACAGTTCTCTGTGGGTTATGGTGCTCATAAATATCAGTAAAATCTTACAGGCAGGACTTTCAGCTAAGCCATTTCAAGGTGGTTATGTACAACATCAATATTCAGGGAAAATTAACAAAAAAAAGAAATCCAGGTTTATAAAAACGTGTGGCTTGTGGAAACAAAAGGTTTTCAGCTGGCCTGAGCAGCTCAAGGAGAGCACAAGGAGATCTCCTGTTGCCTTCAGGCTGTGTTTGCCTGGGCTGGGCTGTGCCGTGGGGCTTGCGGGACCCCTCTGCAGCGCTGCATTTCATAACCAGCCAAACCTGCATGCCCTGGGGCCACGTGGAGCCACAGCCCCCTTTCTTGGGAAACCCCCCTGGCCTGGGCCTTGGCTCTGACTTGGTAATAAAGGCTTTGGTTGGAGCCAAGGTGGGCACTGTGAATCCTGAGTGAGGGTGGCGAGGCTGCCGTGGGCCCCAGCGGGGTCGGTCTCCGTGCCCAGCCCTCGGGGGCTCCAGCGTGTGCTTAGGTGGGACTGAGGGGAGCCCAGGGTCAGCACCTGGGTTGCTGGGTCCTGGCTACGGCTTGGAGATGTTGCCCTTCTGCTCTGTGCACCCAGGGTCCCTCTGTAGTATTTCCTAAGGCTCTTACAAAGCATTATATTATATCACTGCTGCTCTCAGACATCCCTGTTTGAGAGACACGCTGGCCAAGTGAAAAAACCGAGATACAACACATGGCTGAGATAAGAGAGTTTAATTTTAAGGCACTGAGCATTGTAAATGTAGTTTTGTCAGGTGGAAACCACATGGATGTATGTGTGAAAGGGGAAGGGGGAGTGTTGGGAAGTGCCTCCACTCCGAGGTTCCCTGCACTGCTGCTTCCCTCCAGGCTGTTTGAACTGGATCCTGTGAGGTGCTGAGCATTCTCCCTTGTCAAGGGAGAGGGCTTGAAATGCTGGCACTGGAGGCATTAGGATTATATCATAATTTGGCAAGACCCTTACTGATTTGAAGTTTGAGACAGTGTATAAATGCTGAATGGACTATGCTTAAGTACTGCTTTAAAGTAATAAGATTGTAGCCTCTGTGTTGGGATGATGAATTAAATGTGGTGGGGTTTTTTCCCTCATCTTTGTAGTCCATCAGTATTTCTTTCTCTCAATAAATTTCACTCTCATGACAGTTCTCTATATAATTGCTGCTCTGGTGGAGCTAGCTCCTCAATTTGTCAATAAATTCATAATGCAGTGGGAAGACTGTATGGGAGGGAATGGAGTTCCAGCTGCCACAGTTCACTTTCTTATCAGGACAGTACAGTTCAGGAAATATCTCAAGAAAAAGAGTTCTGTCATAGGAATGTTGACAGTATTAGAAATACCGGGAGGAAAAAAGGAAAAAAAAATCTTAAGCTTTTTTTTTTATTTTTCTTTCTATTTTTCTTTTTTTTTTTTTTCCCTTGGACTTAGCAAAAGTGGAAATTAAAGAGATGCTGTGTCCTCTTTGAACTTTAGGGATGGAGAGTTTGGGTGGCAGGGGAAGCAAAAGAAAAGGTAGCATTTCTTTTTGAGGTGTGTTAGACTTCCTGAAATAGTTTAAAGCCTAACAAGAGCAGTCTGCTCACTGCCTTCCTCTTCACAAGCTCATACTATGGGAGACCTCCTCTGGTTCCTCATAGATGTCAAAGCAAAACAGGACAGGAACAAAACAGGCCCACAGTTTGCACTGGAATTTCTTTATGGATTGTATCTGAGTTGTTGGTTAGTGGGGATGAAGAAGGGGGGAAGCTGTTGCCTCTTCCCCTCCAGGACTACTGTTCTGCACAGAGTTTCTGCTGCTGAACCTAGGACTGAGCCAGGGGAACTTCTGCAAACTCTGGGTGACAAGTGCCAATAAAAACCTGCTGTTGTCTGTAGCCATTCATGCACCAGTCTGTCGACTTCAAAAGTGAAAGAAATTCTTCTTTTCCCCTCAGTCACTAATTGTCCCCTGTGCTAACAAGTGAGAAAGGAAAAGCCTGAGTGCATAGCAGTAGCCCTGCTTCTACAATTCGAGAGATGGAAAAGGAGAAAAACAGACCAAACCCATCCTTCCCTGTGACAAACTTTTGAGTTAAATTCAGCAGATTTCCTTCTCCCCCTCTCTCCCATACACGCACACTCACACACACGCACAGAAGTGCTTATGAGAAGCAGATGCTGCCATGGTTTTGCTCTCGGAAGAGGAGAGGAGCACTTGCCTGCAGTGATGGAGAATTGATGGCAGCCAGCAGGAGCAGAAAGGTTGAGCCTGCTCGTGTTTCTGCAGATAGGGAAAAAAAAAAAGGCCCTGGAAATCAGGTCACTGATAAGTTGTGTGTCTTAAGGCATTACTAAAGGAGTTGTTTCATTCTTTTTATGTGTGGTGTGTTCTGATGCTGTCCCGAGAAAGTGGATGATTCATTTTGAGAGGGCTTATAAAACATGTTGTACTCTGTCACTGTTTCTGGGAGAACATAGGGAAATTATTGTTTAATTTCGAGAAACTCAAAATACTGACCCCTTTAGAGTTGTCCAGGATTTTATTTTATTCCCGTTAATGTTGAGAAATCTGACATCAACTTTTATGTCTTCATTTGAAGACCGGAAGGGTTCAAGTTGTCCACCAGTTTTTCAGAGGCAGATGCCAGTTCTTTCTCTTTCCAATGGCCCATTTCCATCCCAACAAGAAGATGGAATAGTGCAGCCGCTGACTGCCCAGGAGACTGGATTTCTGGAATTTCTGGAGACCTGAATAAGCTGCACTTGGCAATAGCAAAATGGACACTGTTCTGATTCACTCACTAGAAACACAAGGTCAGGTGCCCTTAGTGAATGACACTTTTGTCTCAATCATCCACACCTGCGTCAAAACACTTTGGAGAACAGATCTCTCATCACAGCATTCCCTGAGGGAACGGAATGTCACATTTCCTCCAGCCTGCCCTTAGGATTACCTTGCCTCACCCAGCCTTTCTGCTTCCAGGCTGCTACATATGTCTTGCTGTCCCTCTCCCACAGTTCATGTGTATGGATATATTTCTCTACAGATATATTTATTCACATTCACATGTAGCTATACCTGGTTCCCTTTGTTCCACTCTCGTGCCTCAAATGCTTGTCCTTTGGAAATGAAGTGAATGACTTCATCAAATCTCGTCTGAGATGGAAAATGTAGGCATTTTATTGCATTCTCTGTTAACTCAGGAGTGAATTTTTTCCCTACTTGTTGGAAAAAAACCGAACACAACAAAAACACATTAAAACAGCCCTGTCAAATCACCTGATTTGTATCTATAAAGATGATCATGAAATCAGCAGTTATGTAGAGAGGTGCAATATATTGCGTTTCAGCAGACAAGCCTATGTCTGAATATGATTATTGTAATTAATTTCAGGTACAAGCTTTTGCTCCATATCAATGGACCAGCAACATATATATTTCCTTATAAACAATTTAGAAATATATATATTTTTCAAGTGGAATTCTTGGTTTTAGTATGTCAGCCTTTGAGCTTCTAAAGGGTATTTGGATGATAAAAATTGTGTGTGAGTTTTAAGAAAAAGTTGATGCATGTTGTTTGGAACTTAAATCTCATGTAAAGTGGGAAAGTATTTAAAAATAAATACTGCTTTTACATATTAGCCCTATGGGCACAATCTGAGAGTTGTGGTGCAGGAAGATGCCCCTTTAAAAAGGGAGGTTCTCATGCCTGAGCAAGTTCAAAATCCAGGAGAGGTGGGAGTGGTCTTGGAAAGGTTGAGCTGGTGGAGCTGAGAGTAGAGATGATCCTCTCCAGAACTGTATGTACGTGGCTGGGCTGTCACTGCTCAATACACTAAATTTAGGCTGTGTTAGCAGGTTTATACTTATGGGGTGAAATGGTTGCCAAGGGGAGCTGTAGATGTCCCAGGAAAGCCATGTTTTAGCCTTTTTAGCCCCTTTAGCCATGTTTTTGCTGCCCTTGGTCTGCTCAGTGCCTGTGACCCTCTCCTAGTTCTTGCTCTGCAATCTCCATGCCACCCTGTTGGGACCTCTGAAATCTGGACTAGAGTTCCCTGGGAAATGCACCTTTTTTTTTTCTCTTTTTTTTTTCAGCTCCCAATAAAGAAAATTTAGGGATGGGGGGGGGGTCATTAAAACACTCCAATTATTTCATGCACCTGCTCAAAGGCTCAAGTCTCCAATATAAATCAGCTGTGCACCGTGGCTATTTGCCTACAGAAGCCTGGATGCTGTTTCCTCCTCTCAGTGTCCTTGGAAACCTTCGGTGGCGTTGAGATGGTTGGGACCAGCCTTGAATGCCTGAGTTGCAGTCCAGTGGTGGCCTGGGGGCTGGTCCAGCTGTGATTCTGGTGAGCTGGGGCTCAGGTATTTGGTACTATAGACAAGCAGTGTTTATAGGAGTTTGAGGTTTACAGAAATGAGTGAAGTAGCTGTCTTTGTAGCTGTTTAAAACCATCAGTCAAATCAGGGTTCTTCTCTTCCCCCCCACCTGTTTTCCCACCTTGCTTCCCTCGAAACTCCATTGAAATTTTTGCCCCTCTCATCAAAACTGATGGGGGGTTTGTGGGGGGCTTTGTATAAAGAAAAGTGCCACTGTTTATTACTGAATAAATAATTTAATGTGAATTTTATTGTTATATTTTTAATGTAGCATTTTCAGTTTGGTCTGTATTTCTCAACAATTAGCTAATTCTTTCTTTTTATTCTTATGCAGCTGAAGAACTCATAAATCGCTTTGTACATTTCTGCATCCTGAGATTCTTTTATTTGCATGAGATTAATTTTTAGGGCCAAGGATTTGTCTTCTGTTGAAAACATTGTAAAACAAGTGTTCTAAACTGGTTCTGTACTAAAATTAAACAGAGTGGAAGCCTTGCATTGAAGGGGTTTCAAGCAGAGATCTCATGAAGGCACAGGCTTGCCTTCTCAGACCCTGTCAAGTGCTTATGCTACAATGTCCTCTTTAATTCTTAACATCTTTTTTTTAAATTACAATAACGCCATTTTACAATCTGACCTAGTGGAATCACAACCTGAGACTTCTTAGTGTAAGACCCTTTTTAAATTTTATCTTTTCCTGTCAGTTTTGACAGTCATCAGGCAGAGATTTTCCATGCAACTTATTTACCTCAAATTGATTTTTTTTGGCAAAGTTCAGTAATTCCTGCTAAGGAGGTAACTGCTCTTGCTAAAATTATTTTACAGCTGTTTAATTAAGAAATGTTTGCATGCTCTTCTGGCTCGAGGGCTGAAGGTTTGGTGTTTTGGTCACAGATACATCATTTACTGCTCCAGCAGTGGGGGGGAAAAAAAACCTCCAAGCTTTGGCCAAGCACTCAGCTTTTGAAAAATTGCCACTTGCACGCAATCAGCAGGGAGCTGTTAAGAATTTAGTTGCAAAACCCTCTGAAGATCCTGACCATATGGGATGTACTCTGTTTCAGAGCACAGGGAGGTGAGCAGGGTTTTTCCCATACGTCCTGCTCCGGGCCCTGTTTCCCGGACCAGACAGGGAGCAGGGCACTTTGTGCAGAGTCACTGTGTTCTTTTTTCTCAGGCTGTGAGGAAGAGATGGAGAGAGCTGGCAGCCAAAAACTCCAGGAGAAGGAGCCCAGGAAAGGGAGAGAGAGGGTTCAAAAATCTTTGTGTAGGAGAGAATGGGATTGAGAGCTCTTGGAGGGGAACAATCTCAATAGTGGAGATGAAGATGGGATGTGGACTGCTGGAAAAGAAGCAAATAATGCCTCATGATGAATGATCTGGAAGGGAATGTGGCAGCTATCAAAAAATACCAGAATAATGCGGGGACTTAGAAATTTGGAAGGAAAACATAGGATAAACATTGCAGAAAATGTCTTTCTTTGGAGTAAGGTGTGGTTTAGTCAGTGAGAAGAGGCATGGGATCCCTTTTCTTTAAGACAACCACCCAGAGAGAAATGTACTTTAGGAAGCAGGAGGGTGTTAAGCTGGGAAATGAGATACCTGAAGTGCTTTTTCTTCTCCCTGTAACTTCTGCTCTTGCCAGGGCTGGTCTCCAGCTGCATTGCCCCACACCTGGCTTGCCAGGTGCCTACAGGGGTTATTTCTATGCTCTCATTGCATCAAGAAATGAAAGCAGGGGAAGTGATACATTGTTTTGTGACTGATTTTACTCATGATGATCCACGTCCTCCATTAATGTGAATTACTGGCACTCTATTGGTTTTAGTGAATTTAACACCCGTGGAGAATCTTATCAGTTACATCCAGATAAACCATGTTTTGGGTGTTATCAGCTGGAAACTGTGTCCCAGATGGGTGCATGGGACTCTCCCTTGGAGCCAGGGTCTAGCTGGGTGACGCCAGGGGTGCTCAGCCCACCTGGAGCAGGGCAAGGTCACAAAGAAGAAGAAGAGTGGGACTGGACTCTGTGCTGGAGGAGCAGAGAAGCGTGGCCTGGGGCTGTGGCTGGGTGTCCCTGGTGGGACAGGGATGTCACCAGCTTGTCCTGGACGTTGCAGGCGTGGTGGGGCTGGCCATCCCAGCAGGAGCTCAGGCTCGGAGGGGTTATGCTGCCTGCGTGACGTGGGAGGCCGGGTGGGGACTGAGACATCTGGTGAGAATTCCTCACGGCTGAGCTGTGCCTTGGGCTGGGATGCCGAGTAATTTAGCTGATTTCTTTTTTGGGGTTGCTGGGAGGAGGAGGAGGAGGAGGGGGGCTGGATGCCACAGCCTTCCAGTAACTGTCTCTCCTTCAAAATATCACTTTTGCTTTCTTTGAAGACAAGAAAGAAATTATATTTAAAAAAAAAAAAAAAAAAACAACAAAAAAAAACCCCAAAAAACAAAACAACAAACCAACACCAGGAACTGCCCCAATGTGTTTGCCTTGACAATAACTGTACATCTGCAACAGTTTATCACTATGGGAAAATGAGTGGGTAATAAAGTTTTGATGTTGGCTCATGCATGTACAGAGGTATCACAGGCTTTGAAAATGATTTGTTATGTGAATGCCCATAGTAGCACTGAGGTTCAAAGGGAGGTGGTTTGTTTTTTGTGCCCATTTAGTTATGAATAACACCAGCTCTAATTTCCTCCTCCCACCAGCAAGCAGAGAGTCCTGCATTGGAAGCCAAATATAGCAACAGAGATTTCTATCTCTGGCCAAAACCAAAAAAATCTGTTCCCTTTTAAGAATAGCACTCTATTCTTTCTGATGGAGATGGATAAAGAGAAAAATCAACTTTAGGGAAGCCAGTTTCTCAGTGGGAAACTCCCTGCTCTCTCTCAAATGGCCAGTGTAAAAGGTATGCACTTATTTTTTGGCATCTGTGTAGAAGCCAATGAGGAGGCTTCTGTAGAATGCCATCAGTAAAGCCCTTTTGGGGTTGCAATCTGGATAAATCTTCCCTACTTGCTGGTGAGTTTTTCCTGTAGAATGCCATCAGTAACACCCTTTTGGAGTTACAATCTGGATACATCTTCCCTACTTGCTGGTGAGTTTTTCCTGCACTGCCCTGTCTTGTGAGCAGCAGGGCCCATGCTGAATGGGAAGGCTGCAAATTGCACAACTACCCCTGCTCGCTCTGCACTCTTTTCTTTCTGGTTTGCTCTTGTGGAGGAGTTAATCCCTTGGCTCTGAGGGACAGACCCCTGCTCCACCTGACAAGGCACCTTGAGGAGGTAATTTGGAGCAGCAGTCAGCCCCTGATCCCTCCTACCCCCTTGGTTTTCTCACGGGGGGAGGATGTGGGAAGTCATCCCTGCGCTCTTTCCCGTGACTTCCCAGCTGTGTTGTGCCCTCAGAGAGTGACTGTGGGCAGCGGGGCTGCCCAGGCCCGTGGCTGCATGGGCTGGGAGAGAAAGGAAGTTGTAAAAAGGAAAAGCAGAAATGTTTGTGGTAAAGCTCTTCCTCAGGTGGTGATCTGACCTTTTCTGGATGGGAGTTAATAGTCCCTGAAGATGAGCGTGCACGTGGCTGTCACTGCCTGTTTTTAAGCTAGGATATGCTTTTAGGAGGAGGCACACACCTACACCCACACCCCCTTTCTGATCTTGAGCTCGGATTTTTTTAACTTCTCTACACCATCTGAGCAGGGCTATTCAGCCTTTCCTTCGAAGGACTTATTCCCATTCCAGCCCACCCCCACCACCCACCCATAAGCAACTGGCATGTGTGACATGTGAGCAGAAAAAGCCCTTTCTCTAATGTAGCAGCTGTCCTTGTTTTAGAAGTGTTGCTTCATTCATTTGCAGACTGTTTGGCTGAAGGCCTTTGCTGTAAGGTGAATGCTGAAGGATTACAGAGTTAGCTCTTCCTCATTTGGAATACTGTGACTTCTGTCTTTTTTGGTTGTTTTTTTAAGCCTTGGACCCCTAATTCATTTTAAAAACAATGCAGGGAAGTGTCATCCAGTAGATATATTTGCACTGGATCTGTTTTACCAGACATGTTTCTGATGGAGTTTTAAATAAACACAAGGATGTTTGGAAATATCTTGTGTATGTAAATATGTAAAATATGCAAAACAAAGCTGACAGCTGTGGGGTGTACTCATTGCTCACGTGAGGAGGCTTTGTGTAATGTTTTTTTCCACCATCCTGTCTTCTCTTTAAGCATCTGTGTCGGTTCCAAGATAATCTGTGATTCCCACTGGACAGAGAGGGAGGAGGCTGGATGGGCTGGAGCGATTCCCCTGAAGTCTGCCTGAAATCCTGTGAAGAACCTCCTGGTGAACGGTGGAACTGCTTTCCATGGAGCACCTGAGAGCAGCACACAGGAGTCCCTTCTCCCTGGAGGTGGGACAGTGCTGGGTCTGGCTGAGCTTGGCCCTTGAGGAGGGGCAGTGGGAGAGCAGAGCTCTGTAAGGAGCGTGACAGCAGCATTAGTCACCAGCGCCCCGAGCTCAGCTTCCTGAGCTGAGTCTGTTGCTTAGGAGAGGATGACAGTTTTGCAATCTCAATTTAGCCTTTATTTAGCCAGGGAGAGCTGAAGCCTACATCCCCATGTCAGGCATAGGGAGCACTGCAGTGAGAAGGAAAAAATAAAACCACCAAACTCTTAACTTTTTTTTTTTTTAATTAAGAGTTATGCTGCTTTTTAGACACCCTTCCAGAGGGTAATTCATCCTCTATGCGTAGTAACTGTACCACTTCCAAGTTCTACAGGATATTTGGTGTGACTTAGCCACCTGTTGTTTTTACTGATTTTTTCCCCACCTCTTTCCTTGCTCTTGTTTTCCAGTCCCACTGCTTTAAGGGCAGTGTTCCAAACTCCTGGCTGTGTGCCAGTGTGGATGTCCAGGCCCATGGGACAGCAGCTCCATGTCACACTTCTGTGTGCACACTGAGTTCGTCCTCCCCATCAGCTGGGACATTTGGGTGTGCAAATGTCCAAAGGTGTAGAACAAGTGCAAACTCCTTCTGTTCTCTTGGTGGTTTCACTCACAACAAATGGAAGTGTTTGGTAGGAACAGCAGCCTGGTGAAGGACAAAGTGGAAGTACAGAACCTCAGGAGACTTTTGGCTCCCTCGGGAAAACTCTCATTTATTCTGTCCAGGGAAATAGCTTAAGTGCATCAGATTTGCTGCTGCTTGTTCTCCTTGCTCCCAAGGCAGTCTTCTTTGCCTTGCTGTCACTGACGTTCCTCTGTGAACATCCTTGAGCAGGTCTGTATGAGATCTAGCACTGAGCCTCATCATCACCTCACCTGTGTTGTGGTGTCACCTTACCTGTGTCCCCATCCCCGTGGGGATGGGCCCTCTGGCAATGTGTAGCAATTTGTAATTCTTTAATGCTACATTCTCCTACTTGACCGAGTTGTCAAGTGAACTCATTTCCTCGGCTCTTACCCCCCATAAAATCTTCCAGTGACTGCATATATTCCACCTCCAGTTTCACCTGGGAATGACCAGAAATTGCTACCAGTCTGGATGATGCAGTAGAGTGTTTGAAATCACTGTTAAAGCCCATGGCTCACAAAAATGTTACTTCTTTGTGGCTTATGTGTGGCCAGGTTTTCTGTTCTCATCTGTGATGGAGAAATAGCTGCTTTCTAGGTGAAAGTAGACACCAAAAGACCAGAGTACCCTACTTGTGCCAGATTTGGGTGAGCCAAACAGAGAGGCGGAGGCAGAAACACTCAGGAATGGGACACTGAACTTCTTTCCATCCAATATCTGCATGTTGTGGTGAGACCAGCACAACAAGACATGGCATTTCATCCTTCCCCCCCAGATCCCTGGACAGAAAGGAATTTATTTCAGTTGCTTTGTGTCTATGATAATTTGCAGTGTGTGCTGGTCCTGTCAAACAGGCACTGGAACCAGTTGGACAAACTCATCATTCACAGTGGGCACTTGAAAAACAGTGTTTGTTTTTCAAGTAGGAAGCAGGAATTTGATAACAAACTGGGAATCGTATAAATGTTTTTATTTGGATTTGAAACATGGAGAAACTTAACATTGAAACTGAATGGGTTCCCCAAGCTTCAGATCTGTGCCTTCAGAAATTCTCTTCTAATATTTTGGGCTGTATTTCTCTGGTTCTTAACAAAGGTTCTCCCTAGTGAAGGAGAAGATGCAGCTGTCATCCATGACAGACATTGCTGATTATTTTTCATGTTGCTGTTTGCTAGTTTGCAGAGGTCTGAGAGGAAGTATAGAGAGCCCAGATCAACTGATAAAACCTCCAGTTCTCCTGTGCAGAGCTTAATTCACCATTACAAAGACTCTTATGCAAATCTTAGGCCTGAGATTTCATGTTTTCTTTATATGAAATCAGTAATCACTGTAATTTCATTTCAGCTGGAATATTATTTTTTTTTCTTTGCTGTTTGATGGGTCAGATTTAAACCATCTGCAGGCAGATGGAAAGGAAAAGTGGAATTATTGTTTTCACCAAAAAATTTTGCAGCTGTCAGGGTGTGTTTGACACAAGCCTGATGGCTGAAAACAAAGACAGGACACGTTGTCCCGGCTGGATATCGGAGAGCACAAGAACTCTTCATGGCCAACTCTTACTCGGAGAACTTGGGGCTAAATGAGGTAAACAAGGTCATTATTTAGCCATACTCAAGGGCTTTCCAGAGAGAATTATTCACTGAATTATGTACTGCTTCTGCTGGGCCTCAGTGAGGCTCTGTTGGTTTTGGCAGGAGGGGGTGGCTCTCCAGCTGACAGTCACAATATGTCACAGTGACAGTGCTTTGTGACTGTCACACCACGTGGCAGGGGCTGCAGCCATCGCTCCCAGTACCTGTCAGGATGCATTTTGCTTTCATAATCTGGGTTAATTTATGGCTCCATCATTAATAACCCCAGCTGATGAAAAAGGGCTGAAAGCATAGCTTTTTAGGAGGGACACCAGGAGCTGTGACTCAACCCCTCCCAGCAGGGATGAGATTGTTGCTTCATTTCCAACTAGTGGCTCCTCAGGGATGCCAACACTACTACTGCTTTTTAGAGCAGTCCTTCCCACAAGGATTCAGCCTGTGAGAGCTGGAGCCACCTCTGGGAGCTCGTGCATCTTGCTGCTGGTGCTTTTGTTGTTAGTCTTAAGAGTGGCATTCCTTCTGCTTGCACCAAACTGGGAGTCTTCAGGAACCATAAATGAGTTTCCAAAGTGGTCTAAAACTCAAATCTTCTTACACACTCCAGTGTATTTGCATGAAGAGTGCAATTCTTTGTTGTCAATGTGAAGTTTATGACTGCCAGGCCTTCCCGATATCTTTTTTCCCCCCATTTAATGGGAGATTTCTGCTGGGGTGGTGTTTGTTGGTTTGTGGTTTGTTGTCTTTCAATATTAACATCAGCAACATGGGCTAAGACAGTTAACAATAAAGCTTTTGTCCTTTTTATCAGGAGTTTTGAGAGTGCTGACACTATGTAGTCACTGGGAGGTGAATTTTTCTGCTCTGAAGTGACAGCCCTGTGTCATTTCCATCTCCTGTGGCTGACACTGTCAGGTTGGTGTTTATCCACGTTGTATTTTTTTTTCCCCCCAAATAATTTGATTGTGTATATCTGTAGACAGAATGTTCTTGAGCTAAGCTAAACCTAAGAGAAGAAGATATTTGTGACCTGGGAGCTATTATCCATCATTAAGCCATCTGAACCCTTGCAGTGCACAGGAATTGAGTTGCACTCTTGTTATTCTGTGGTTACCGGACATGTTGTACAACAGCACAAATTGGAAACAATTTTAGAAAAGGTTCGTGGATACTTGTCCTTCAGAACAGCTCAGAAGACCCAGCATCACATCCACCTTTGGATCAGGGTAAAGTGGAGCTGTGCTGCTGCAGTTGTCATAATTTGGCTACTGTGGGAGAAAGGGAAAGGCCTGGAGACGTTGAAGTTGTTTTGGGTTTTTTCCCCCCACCCATTTTGGGGGCCAAGATCCTAACTTCAATAGGAAACCCAAGGAGTCAGAGCTGTATTGCCAGTATTATCACAGGGAGCCTGGAAAGGGCAGAACATGAGGAACAGAGGCCAAATCCAACTCATGTCACTCTCATTGATCTGGCAAGTACACTCCTGTTGGAAAGAGTAAAAAAGATTTAGGTTTAAATGCATCAAAACTCCCTGTCACCAAGGGATTATTTCCTCGTGTACTATTCCCAGCCTTAGCAGGATTGAGTGAGGGGTGTGCTGTGCTCCCTGCTCTGCACTTTGCACAGTTCTTTGCACCTGCACCAAGTGGGCGTGAAATGTCCCCACTCAGCACTGGTTACGCTCCTTCACACTCACTTAACGCTGACTTTAAGGAGCCTGAAAGTGGCCAAAAGGCAGAAAATCATCCCCAGCATCCTGCTGGCTCCTCGGGACAGATGTGCCATTGCCGTGGATCGCATCCCTGACACCTCCCACACTGAGCAGTGTGAGTGAGGTGAGGGAGCTGCATCCAGCCAGCCCAGCAGGACATCTGCTTTCTGCACTGCTTTCTTTTGAAGTCTGGAAAAAGGGGAAAAAAGGCAAATATTCGCTTTTACTTTTATTCCTTTGGTGCCCAGCATTTATTTAATTTATTTAATTATAAATTAATTTATTTAATTATAAATTAAATTTATAATTTACAAACTATCTTTGTAAATTATAAATTTAAAAAAGTGCTCTCAGTGAGGTGAGGCTGGCCTGGTCTCTCAGAGCCATACGTTTTCATGTGTTTTCCTGCTGGCTGTAGGTTTAAGGGATTCATTCCCATATGAGAAGCTGCAAGTGCCTTACTGTGATCTCTGAGCAGGTGCATCTATAGCATTGCCTGCCCCTCCCTGAGAGGAGCACCACAAGCTCGAGGAAGGAGGGAACTCAAAATAAATCTCAGGGAAAAAAAAAATGGCCTTAGAGAGAGCAACTTACTGAGCTCTGAAATTATTTGTGGGACATTTTCAGGAGAGAAAAATGGGGAGACCATCCAAAAGGAAATGGTAGAGAAACTGTTGTGGGATCCAAATGCAATGTGTGTCTGCTACAAACAGTGCTCAGCCTCTGAGAAAGACACAGCTTTACACAACCCCTGCAAAGAGCCAGGAGTTGTACAGGAGTGCGACTCTCTCTGTCAGTGCTCCTCCTCAGCCTTATGTGATTGTCTCCGTGTTCCTATCCCACACCATATTCCTACCCTGGTCACGGCTCCTAAAACTTCAAATGGGCAGAAGAAAGCAGTTTTTAGATTACGTTTTTTCCCCTCAGCCTATAAACTGACTCACTAAGGGGAAGCTGTCGATGAAAACTTCCCAGAAGTTCAGCAAAACAATTCCTCCACTTTGTTCTTTCTGTCCTATTTTGGAAGTGCTTTAATACCCAAAAGTTATAAAAAAAACCCAAAACAAAACAAAAACAAAAACAAAAAAAAACAACCAAAAAGCCCAAAAACCAGTACCACCCTTGATTCTGGCTGTTTTGTGCACATCAGAGCCCTGTAACAGGTGTTGCCTTTTTCAGTACACAGCTGAATGTGGACAGACTTCTTTGCACCTTGATATTATGCCTGGAGGGAGGAGATGTTGGTTGGGATGCACAGAGTGATGGGTGCTGCTCTGGTTTTGTAGGTGTTGGCTCACTGGATGAGCATTATTCAAGGAGAGATCAGTTCCAGGATAGAAATAACCATTATACTTTGTGATCTGTGTATTATAAGGAAAAGCTTAGCTTTTTAATTGAAGGTCAGGGTAATTACACAGAAACATAGAGCTGAGCTGACTGCTGACCAGGTTGAAGAAAGAGATAAGTGATTTTGTGATATTTCACCTGACTGTTCCTGAAAAATGCTTAC
>JAYDZK010000001.1:5757403-5767834 GCA_034509185.1 Euphonia xanthogaster
TTCCTGAAAAATGCTTACAACTGGGGTAAGTTTTCATCTATTTTTCATCAGTAAAATTACCTTCTTTGTTTTCTGTAAGGTCTTGTCAGGAGCACTGAAATCAGCTAAAGCTGATAAGTGGGTCTTATATTGTCTGTGATTCTGTTGCTGACGTTGATGGTGTTATTGGCTTTGCAGTAACTCTCCTGCTCATTTAGTGAAACTTTTGAAAGTTGCCTGAGATTGTTAAGTAGGGTGAAGCTTAGAGGCACAGCATGATGTGTTTCATGTGTTTTGTTCTACTTATGTGTTTAGTTTCTTTACTGAGGGAATCATGCAGTCTTGTGGATTAAAGGTTCTCCCCACCCCACTATATGGTTCCCCCCCCCCCACCCCGGGCAATTTTTAGTGAAGATGGCATTTGAATTGAACTTTTTAAGGGTTACAGTCTTTTATTTTGGTGGATGCACAATAATAGGTGTGCTTCTCAGAATGAGAGCACAAAATCTCCTGCTGCTAGAGTCCTTGAGTAAAATTATAGCTCAGCTGAAGGTAAACATCATTTTGATATCAATTTTGATCTGCTTTCTCAAACTACTCCTCTCTAATGGTGAGATGCATACACATTCTGCCCACCCCTTCAGAAAACACTACACAAAACTTAAGGCTTTAAGCTTGTTATGAAGATAAGTATCTGTTTTTTTTTTTTCCTGTGGACAACATGTACCAGTTGTTTGATTATATATTTAGCCTATTAATAGAGACTGCACAGGCAAAAGGAAGTTTAAATGTGTCAGTGGACAATATTATTATTAGTTCTCAGAGTGTAGTGGTACATTTAGGGCTGTGGTGTGGCTGTCTCACTCTGTGTTAGCTGCTGCCTGTAAAAGCAGCTCCTTAGGTTGGGAAAGCTGCCCGTGAGTGCGGCAGAGAGCAGCTGGGAGAACAGGGAGGTCCCCCTGCTGTCAGCAGGCAGGTGAGCAAGGCAGGGACCGTGTGCTGAGCGGCACATCGCAGTGCCCTGTGGAACCCACGTCTTGCTGGCAGGCAAGGATGGATAATGTTAATTACGAAGGCAGGAGATGTAAACCAAATGAGCAGGTTGAAACCGTGAGAAGGGATTCTTTAGAATTTACCTCTGTCAGGTTTTGTGTGGATGATTGTAATTGTAACAACCAGGCACAGCCTGCACAACAGCTTGGCTGTTACCATTTACAAGCAATTATTAATAATACTGTTAAATTACAAGCTAATTTCCTCCAAGGCAATTTATGCTTGAAGCTTCTGTGATTTAAATGTGAAACGACCCCATTATTCCTTTACTTGATTGATACTAACTGAGAGTAATTAACATACAAAAGTTAACTCTGTTTTAATTAGAAAACCCTCGCCGCCACCTCACTAATTATTACTGAAGGCAATAGCATTTTTGTTGAACTTAACATAAAAAGTACCTGTATAACCACAGTGAAAGGAAATGGCTTTGGACTGAATATTCCTATAGAGGTTTTGTCTTCATTTTTTTAAGGTTTAGTGATTTTGAACTGTAAATCTACCACTAAAAACTGTGTACAGGCTCTCATATTTACCAGCTATTTCAAGGACACCTGTATATCTATTTAGCTTCTGTGGTGCACTGTTACATCAGGCTACTTTTCTGTCCTTAGTAGAGGAATTAAGATTGAGCTAATTGTCCTGAGTGACACAAACAAAGCTTCCTTCACAGCAGGGTAAATCTCTCCTGCTGCTCATGAACTGGGTATGAACAGCTGATCTCATCTAAAGAGTTCAAGCTGCGAAACAAGGCAGGGGAAAGCTGTTGAGCAGGAGGTGAAAGGGACAGTGATGCACCTTACTATGAAACTGGTCATTCAGTAAAGATCTGTGCTTTACCTGTATCTGCTTTTACAGCTCTCTTTGGTTTGCTCGGAGATTTGGTTCTTTTAACACTGCAGAATCAATCTGTGCTATTATCACCAACTCATTATGCCAGCAGAGGTGCACAGCGTGGTCTCAGAGGTGCCCTTAAAAATGAAGTTTTTTACATTGTGTGTGCAGGAAGGGGAATGCAACAGGGGAAAGAATGAAAGTTGCATGGCTTTTGAAGTGAGAGGAAAGCTTGCTGCGTGGGGTAGCTTCCCTGAGCTCGACCTGCAGCCCCAGGAAAGGTGGTGCCTGGGAGCAGCCTGTGCACAGCTCTGCTGCTGGGGCAGGCTGAAGGAAGGGGCAGCTCAGCCATCAGTGCCATCATCGTGGGGTGTGGATCACCATGTCCCCTTGCAAGTGCTCTTTGAAATATCAGCCTTTTCTGGCAAAATTTTTGCAGAGTGTGTTCAAACCCTCCTCACACTGTCATTTCTATCAGTGTTGTTGAGGATCTCTCTTTGGGTTTTGTTGTGGTTTTTTTTTTTTTTTTTTTCATTTTTTTTCTGGAAAGATCCTTGTTTGAGCCTCTTTTGACTGGCTGCAGCACTATTAGAGGAGGCCAGCAGACCAGATTCCCTCTCTGACATGCTTTCTGGATTGTTGTTGTTTGGTTTTTCAAATTTTTTCTATTGGGTCCATCTGTGTGAAACAAGTAGAAACCATGATTTAACTAGTTGCATGGAAATCTCTGATGTGTCAGTCCATCTCCAGGAGGTTTAATGGAAATATACAGTCCTGCATGTTTGAAAAGAGGAAAAAATACCCTTTGCATATCTGTCTCTTTTTGAGCCCTGCATTGTGTTCATGCTGGGCAGTAACCTCTTACACCAGGGCTGGCCTTGGAGCTCAGGAAAGGTTGTGAGCCATTGGGATGCTGCATTGCTCTGGGTTGATGCTTGTTAGGAGACAGGCACAGCTAAGCTGATGTGCCAGGCTGAGCACACAGCACATCCCTGGGGGCAACCAGGCAGGCACAAGTGGCCACTGGTTCAGCTGCAGGATCTGAGTGGAAATAGGGCTTCCCAAGTGGCTTTATGCAAGTTTGCTTTGTAGTTGTTAAGAGTTTCTCTCTTTCTGTTTACACTTTTGCATTAAAATTATATGTGGTGTGAATATCAACTTCAGAAGCAGCTTCCTTTGCAGTCAAAGCCTTAATAAGACCAAGCTAACTTTTGATAAAGGAAAGGGTTTTACTCATGTGCCCCACAAATCTGTTTTGTCAATCACTGTCACAGTGCTGCATGGGAAGAGGAAAGAAGCTGCAGAGTGTGGGAGGATGCAACGTTAGTTTTTGACAGTAATTTCAGTCTGTTCAGTGGAACAGTTAATGGAAAAACTACATTAACTAATTGACTGCTTTCACAAGCTGGACTTCCAAACCACATAGACTTTAACCTCACAGCAGAAGGTGGAAAGAATGTTACAGTGTAGGAAGGCATCCTGGTAAGATTTGAGATTCTTGCAGAGCTTTCTGAGTGCCTGTTGCAATGTTTGAAATAATAGGAAATACATGTTAGAGCAGTGTCAAGGAGGTATTCTCCATATGCCTATTATGTGCAATGGTAAGAAAATAGTGAGTCATTAAAAATTAATACTCTTTTGAATTTCTGTGACTTCTCTCAGGGAACGTCTTCCATGGCTATAATTGCAGGTATAAATACAAAAAATTTGGTGACCAAAGGTATGCTATGAAGAGAAATGGAACAATTGAACATTTGTTCCGTGCTGAATAACTGATGGGCCAATGAGGCAATCTAGCTGATGGGACTTTTATAGCATATTCTAAATTGTAGCAGGTATTCAAGATGACATTCTCATCTCTTGTATACATTCTCTCTTTTAATGCAAGTATTGAAAGCACCGAAAACAACCCTGTGCACCTTCAAGAAGCTATTACTTTTGATTTTCATTGCAAGGCATTCAAAGATGTGTGGACTTTATCATATCTGGACAAAATGGAGAAGGAAGTTCAGTGGAAAATGGGAGCCTTAAAGAACTGAAGGAAATGCTAGTAGAAAAATCTTATTGAAAGGTCAATTTGATTGTTCCCTATACGTTTTTTCACATGTATTTGAGTATAAACTGTATTTTTCTTCTACAAATTCACAGCTTTTCAGCCCATCATTTAAACTTGGGACAACTTTACAGCTTATATGAGTGGTTGTATTTAGTCATGAGTCCTTGGCTGAATCAAGGTCTTTGCTCTTAAGTAAAGTTGGATTAAGCCACTGAGCAACCAATCAACCCCCCCAGCCAAAAAAGAGGAACCTCTCCCATCAAGAGCTGCGTTTCTAAATGCTAAATTAAAAGGAGTCTTTTGGCTATGAGGCCAAAATTACTTGTATGCCACGAGTGTTTATAGATAAGTGGTTCTTGCTAGAACCATCTCACATTGAAATGACAGACAATACCAGCAAAACCCTTCCTGCAGCTGAGGCTCGCATTGTGCAGCTGTCATTGAGCAGAGCTCCTGGGTACAAATGACCTCAATGCAGGGGTTTAAAAATAAAAAAATGCCTGTTCAATCTTGGCTTTCTTTGAACTTCCTAGGCAAGTCTTGTCTGTGGAAAAACATTCTGTGCAATTTCAAAACAGAAAATTGAATTGCCAAGTATTGTGGAATAAACTCAGACAAGCACCAAAACTAAGATCTGAAAACATTTGAAAAGCTTTATTTACCTTCACTTAAATGAGTTTTGAATTCACATACTATTATGCTTGTACATTGGAAATGTAATTTTATTTTAAAATGTCAACAACAGAGCGGTGGAAAAGACAAGATATGGGAGCTGCAGAGCAGCAGTAAAAGAAATGCAGCAGAGGCAAAAATCCCTTTTCATTATAGGGAAAGTACTTTAGGCCAAATCCAGCTGCACTGGAGTGGGGGAAAAGATACTTATTGACCTTTGTGCAGCTGGATTAAACCTCACACTGGGATAACTGACTTCCTTAGTGGGCCACATTTTACATTTCATTTTGTGTGTTAAGCTTTTTCATGCTGCCTTAAGTAACATTGGTACTGCTCAGCATTACTGTATATGTTTTATAGTGTGTATATGTATAGTTTTTTTTTCCTTAAGCATGAGAGGTGTCACTGAGCCTGAGAGAAAAGAAATCTTCACTGTTGGTTAGAGGCTGGATCAGTGCATTGTGAACCTGCTCCCTGAATGCTATGGCACGTGGATAATTTAGTTCAAATTTACACAGAACCACTGACTAAAGCCCTTCAGACTGATCATGAACTTCTGGAAATGAGAATATTCTTCATTCATCATTAGGAACTCACTTTTAGGTTGATGACAGGTTTTGCGTGTTTATAGAAACCAGGGGATATAATTGAAAAAACAGAAGAGAAGTGTTGACTGACAAAAAGATCTTTAATTTTGTTTCTATATCATGAACGTGACCTAAATAAAGTTGCTGTAGCTAAAGGAGGCTAGATTTATTGTAGGGGGGGAAAAAAGAACTTTTATAACAAAAATAGGTCTATATCCCATTGCTGAGCAGTCATTAGTTTTTATAAGTTCCTTCCTTTTTCCAGGTTCTAATTGGTGGCCTGTTGGGAGCCCTGAGTGCAAAGCTGTCAAAGCAACCCCCTTTTTTACCTTTTTTTTTTTTTGTCACATTCCACTATAATTAGAGAGATGATTACAGTAACAAACACAGTACCAGCTGTTTGAAGCTTAATACTATTTAAGTACTACCATGCCTTTATCTTAAAGGTACCAAAACATATGGAAATCATAAAAAATTTCTCTCTCTTTTCTCTGTTAAACTAAAGTTTTGTATTCAGATGCTAAGCCTGTGTTTGAAGAAAGGGGGGGGAGAGGGGGAGAATATTTCTGAAATACCCTGCAATAACTCCAACTCATTGTACCATTCATGCAACTCCAATTCCCCTTCTGTTCCATCTCTGTCCTGACATTATTTCTCTGGACACAGAAGAGTGACAATAATACAGGTTGGTGCAGCTCTGACAGCATCAGAATCATTTAATGACAATAAAAATAGCAATAACACGAATAAAAATATTTTGAATGCTCCTTTCCTTGAAAAACTCCTTGAGGCAGCAGATGTATCCTTTCTAGATGGGGCTGCATGGCTGCTTGGGAAGCTACTGGAACTAATTTCTCTCCTAGGATTCAAATTTTCTATAGTAGAAGTTGTTTTTAGACAGATACTTTTTTTTTTTTCCCTCACTTCTCCTGTGTGTTTTAGAAGAAAGCTGATGTAAAGAAAAGAAAGGGCCATACACCAGTAAGTAATTTAAAGATGTATAAAAGAAAAATTACAGCCAAACTTGCCTTGTGCAATATTACTCAGAAATCTGCAGAGCTATTCCAGGGATTAAAGTAACCACAGAGCTTGCATTCTTAGTTATACAGAGCTAGGTTTCTGCCAAAGTACTTTAAGACTTTGGCATCTTTTGCTTTCATGTAGCAGGGTATCGGGTCCTACAGCTTTATCCCCTGCACTCAGAGCCCTGCTCAGAGAAATCCCCGGGCTTTGCTCGCCGTGCTCATGACGGGAGGGAGGAATGCATGCTCCAGGGATGAGCCAAACCAGGGCTGAGAGCTGGCTTTGGAATCGGTTTCACTGGGACACCGAGGTGTCTCCGTGGTGGAACAGAGGGATGTGCTCAGGAGCGAGTCCCACTGTTCCCATCTTCCACAGCAATTCATTTTCTGCTGCGTGCGAGGACCGTGGGTGATTTACTCTCCTTAAACACCATCTCGGTTCACATAGGAGCCAGGAAAATGTCACTGCACTTGGAACCGAGTGCCTGGGCTTGTCAGCAGGGGTTTTGTGGTGCAGGTTTGGCTGCACCTTTAGGAAAGCTGCCTTCCCCCAGGCTTGGGTGACAGCACAGGCTGCCCTGCTGGGAATGTGCAGCAGGAGCAGCCGCTCCTCATCACCCCAAAATGGTTCTGGTTTTGCTTGAACTGGATTCAAATCCCACTGAATGATCTCTGTTTTCATTTCTATCAGAGTATTGGGAAGCTAAGTCTGGTTTCTTTTTAAATATAAACTGAAAATAAGCGTAAAAGCCGCTGCTGCTCCAGTCAAATGCAGAGCTTAGCTCCTGCTGGCTCTCAGAGGTACCTGAATGCAGATGGCATGATGAGCATTGCTCCTGTAAATTGTAATTAAGCCTGATTGTATCAACAACTGCTTTATAAACGCTAGCTGGGAGGATGAAAGAGAAATTCAAGATAGCAGGAAAATATTTTGCTTTATTTTGGGGGGAAAGAAGTTTATCACATGTCTGTGTTGTCAGCAGAGCATTATAAATGGATATTGGCTGTGAAAAATTAAGTGGTTTCTTCTTTTCTTTTTTTCTTCTCTCCTCACCTCCTTATTACTTTGGGTTTTTAAAATGAATCCTTTCCAAGAAACTGATGGTTTTGTTGGTTTTTTTTTTTTTTTTTTAATGTAGAGTCAGTAGACAACTGAGCTATTTCACACTTGGGGAGCCAAATTTTGTCTCCTATTGCACATGTTCCAGCATAAATTTGGGCCTCAGATGTTTCAACAAGAGTACTGCAGGCACAGGGTGTAGAGAATTACACAGGAGCTTGTGTAGGTACTCTAGGGAGATAATACTTTCCAGAGTGGGAAATCATTTCACCTTCAGTGATGTTTTTGGAGAAATAAATCTGTTTAAAACATCCAACGGATTTAGAGTACAGAAGACGTGGTTTAATTGCTTAATGGAAGGCTGAGTGGAACTTTAAAGCCATCCTCTTCAAAGGCAAGGCAAGCCTCTGGCATAAATCAGAGCAGCTTAAAAAGTGCTAGAGTTGTTGTTGAGGGTCACCAGTGTCCCAGTGACACTCCTTGGCTCTGGCCTGGCCCTCCCTTGCCCCCAGGATGTGTCCTAAGCGCCATTTCAGGATGAGAAATCCAACTCTTGCTCCACAGAGACAGAAATGAGGGGAGGCAGGGAGCTGAGTGTGGCAGGAGATTTTGAGAGATTATGTATTTATGGATAATAAATTCATAGATATATTTATTTTTATATATGTGTTCTTGGATTTAATTGTGAGCTAAATGCCTTTAACTTGTAGTTTGGCCCAAAGCAGCCTCTTTCATGGTGGTAGTGCAGAGACACCTTTCAGACAAGTCCATCTGTCCCTTTGTGCTAAGCAGTTCTCATGCACAGACCAAAGCAAGCAAAGAAATGCTCTGGAGACCCTGAGGTGAGCCTTGTTTTCTCTGCATAAACTGGCTCCCACAAGACAGCATTCAGCAAGGGATGAATAGATGGACCCCAGTGTAAAACTTTATCTGGGTAACAGTGCCTTTGCCAGCTTGGAGTTTTTCCTCATTTTAAAATTATTTTTTCCCTTTTATTTTTTTCCCCCTGAAGCTTTTCTGCTAGGAATAAGATGGTCTCCTACTGGGATGATTAAAACCAGTTGGCTGTCTCTGAAGTGGGCATACCATATAGTGTAGCACAAGACATGAGATGCTCTGAGAAAGCTTTTGCTCATCTATCTGCTCTACTATTGCACCAATTAAAAAGCAAACAAACAAAGAACTGCATCTTCCCCTCCCCAGCCATGTTTACCTAGAGAAAACCATGCTGAATATTGAAACTCTTGGATTTTTAGACACCAGTCTTAAAGCTGAGTTGTGGTCATTTTGGTTTGGCTTCTTTTAATTGTGCTAAAAGATTTTTTTTTTGTTGTTATTAAGGCTTAAAAATCTAAAGCAAAACACAGATTGCTGAGAGAGGATGGATTTTAGTCCAAGCGGACTAGAATGGTGACTGTACCAGAGAAGTACAAGATTTGATATTTATTTATTTACTTTAGAAAAATTCCTTGTTTTGAGGATCTGCAAATGCAGTACTACACAAATCCATGAAGGACTGTACTTGAAGTAATATCTGCCTATTAAAAATAAGCAGACTGTATATTCTCTCCTTCTGGAGCTGTATTCTGGCACCTTCTAATATGGAATGGAGTGAAAATCACAGCCAGCTATTCAACACTAGGAATGCAGGGAGGTGAGGTGCCAAAACAGAAGTTAAGGCCACGTGATTGGTGCAAATACTCTAAATAAAGTTGTCCAATGACTCCTCGTGAAGAACCTTTCAAAATGTGACCTGTCTGTATGAGAGGGATCAGCCAAGTGGCTTGTGGCACACCTGACTCTCAGGGACAACAAATTATTTCCAGTTTGGTGCACAATACAGAAATTATTGCTGCTTGCTTGAGCACCCAGCTGCCTTTGATGCTTTAGATTATCTTATGGAAGATACCTGGAAACTTAATAGTATCCAGGCAGGCCATTTTCATAGCAGAAATTGCTAATACCAGTATGAATTGCTCAGCTTCCTCTTACTGAAAGACAGAGGCTTTCATGTCTGGGTGATGAACCAGAGACACCAAGTTTAGATCCTAAATATGAGACTAGGGGGTTAAAAACCCCTCTCTGGGGGCTGATCACAATGTAGTCAGGGCATTGGAAGCTCCACAGACTGGCTTTAGTGGGGTCAGGTGTATCCAAGTACCAGTGAGTTTTGGCCTGCACTGAACTCTGTGATATTGAAATATCTGTACCTGAGATAATCTGGTTGTGTTCTGAACCAGCACAACCTGCAGCTGCACCTGTTTATTGGTTGGTTTGAGAGTCAAACTTGACCTTTTAAATTTGTTTGGAATGGACTCTGGTCAGAATTCAGAGATGTTTTCTCCTCTCCCTGTCTCTGAATGCTGTTAAATGCATAATGTTGTGCATAATATAATGTTATGAGCATGATGATAAAATTTAGTATGAGGCTGTTTGTCAGACATCTGAAGAGAGACAGCAGTGTAGCTCTGCCATTTCAAAGGTATTTGGAATTTTCTGTGGATTAGCTTTGGTCCCAAAACTGTCTGTTTAAAAGACCAGTATGGTTTCTTCTCTGTGCTTCATAGCATGACACTGGCTCACAGCACAATATACTTTAACCACAAGAGGAAAGAAAAAAACCACTTTTGCTAAGCCACAAGCATTTTGTACAGAGATATGTTTTGATTCAGCTTCCTTCATTCACCCCAGACTATAATTTGCTTTGCTGCAAGCTCTGTAGGGCTATGCACAACATGTGTATATTTTTGGGCAGTTATTTCAAAACAATCTTTAAAGCTTATAGGAGGCAACTTTGAGTTTTAGTGGGGGAGAAAAAAGGAGACAGTGATTTGGAAATAATCACAGTACATGCCCAGTTAATGCTTTTGGTCAGAATATTCCAGATGGCTGTGAAGACCCATATGGACTTGGGCTAAGTCACTTTTTCACAGAATGCTTGACATTAGAAGGGACCCCTGAATGCCTCCTTGTTCAGCCTTCCTGCTCAAACAGCATCACCTGGACTTGACTTCTCAGGACTCTGTCCAGACAAGTTTTGAATATCTCCAAGGTGAAAACGTCCACAACCTTTCTGTTTCTCAGATCAGAAGGCAACTGGCCAAGGTCTTTTTTATTTTTCCAGTGTTTGGTGGGTTGTTTTTTTTTTTGTTTTTTTTTTTTTTTTTT
>JAYDZK010000001.1:5767934-5780110 GCA_034509185.1 Euphonia xanthogaster
TATGTCCTTCTGTTAGGCACACAAGCACTTCCTTACTTTTAAGGAATGTGTCAGAGATGCCCACATTGTGAGGCACACAGGCCATATCCAGAAGCAGCATCAGCAGTTCAAGTTCTATGTGAAATATTTTGGCTGCTTGCCATTTTTTTTTTCTCATGTATTTAATAGCCACTTTTTTTTCTTTTTTTCTTTTTTCTTGTTTTTTTTTTTTTCTTTTTTTTTTTAATTTTATGTCCTGACTTTCTGGATTAGCAGAGAGACCTTGCAAATGGGAGCTAAGGGCTCTGTGTGCATGCTCACGGGTGATGGGCACAAATTAGGAGGAGTGTGGGAAAGAAGGGCCCCGACCAACAGCTGCTGTGCCATGTGCATGACTGGGTTGGGAAAGGGGAAGGCAGGTGGTTTTCTGATCAATAAATGTTCTTCTGGCCAGAGCCATCTTGTGGATGCAGTTATGGATTATGTCCCTTTCACGTAGTATGAATTTATGCCTCTATCCCCACAGGAGGCTCGGGCTGCAGTGAATTATGCTTGCACAGCTACAGTATGGTTCAAATTATCTGAGTAGACAAGACTTATTTCCAGTTTTTAATGAAACAATAGGGACAGATCCAAACCCTTTCAAAATTAACGACAGGAATCCTGTGGGCTCCTTTCCATTTATTCAAGAGCCACCTAAGAGGGCACTTTACCCTCTAGAAAGAATTTAAAATATAATTTTCTGTGACTTGTGGGCTTATTTTCCCTCCCAGGCCAGTGGAGAGGACCCCTATTATTACTTCTGGGAGGTGGTTCAGATGCTAGCATTGGATGTGGATTCTTTGAGAATCTAATTAGGAAATACATCACTTCAGCAATTTTTATTGTGAACATACATCACTGTAATACAGCACTGTTATGAGATAAATACCCCATATTCTGGAAATATGGAACAATCCCATTTGTTTCAAGAACAGAAGGCAGGCAACTTTTCCTCAGGATCACAAAAATATGCTGAAAGCATGCTTTGCATTAAATTCCAGAGCCAGTGGGTCTATGCCCAGGGATGTGTAGCTGTTGGATGTGCAGCCTGTGGAGATGGCAGCAATTCTGGCAGGCTGATTAATGAAGACAGAGAAGTAACACCTTGAGAAGTAAAGCCATCATTTTCCCTCACAGTCTGGTAGATTTTCTTTTTTAAAAAGACATCTTGCCTGTGGGCAGTGATTTGTACTACCTGTGTGGGCCTTTAGAAATACTTGTCCTTGTTGTGTCCCAGAGTATCTGATAATGTTGCTGGTGCATTTTTTTGCTCTCCATAATCTGGTTTGCTGTTTCAACCCCTTCCAGTGCAAAGGAAATCACTGCCTAGATCAGAAATCAATGGCTTTATGCAAAAAGGCTTAATTATCTGACACCCTGAGTCCTTCTGTGAGCTAGTTTAAACTATTATTTGCCTGACACAAGACACAGACTACTTGAATCTAAGTGTTTGTAGCAGATTTTCTTGACCTAGTGTTTCCCCTTTTGCTGTTTTTCACTTCTGATTTTCTGCTTTTTGCATATTTCAGTGCTGGGTACCAATGTTGCAATTAATTCTGGGCAGTGGGTCCTGTGAATACGGTTCTGCACAGATGGTGGCTGACCCTCTCCTAGAAAATGGTCATTTGTCAAAATAAAACCATTAAGCAGAGATAAGTTTCAGACCTTGTTGGGGGTAGGTGGGTTGTATAGCATTTTTTGACTAAAATACTCTATTTGTTTGCCCCAAACACATATCCACAATTTCTTTCCTTCTTCCATTTGTTAACCTGTCTCTAATTGGAAAAGTAGTCACAGTTCAGCATAAGCGGGCCTTGTTTGGACCAAATGAGTATTTAATTCGGGGCCCGACTATTTTCAGGATTGCCTTTCTATGAAAAAATTGGATTTCTTTCAGTCTGAACCCACACTAATGGCCAATGTCGAAAGGGTTGAGCCGAAATGCGTGCCAGCTTCTCTAGGTGCTTTTCCCTGAAAGCCTTTTGTCTGGTGCCATGGTGATTTACTGAGGCAACAGCCAGCCTGGGAACCTGCAGAACTCAACAAATGGTGCCCTCCACATGCAGGTGCTGCCATGACAATGGATGGCTACAGAAACTTTGGGAAAAAACACTCGGAAAAGGTGCTGCTGTCCACCCTGGAGCACAGGTGAACTCAAGGATGAGCATGATCCTGGAAAGGTGATTGTTCAGGGTACCCTACAACAACTGCTGCAGCACCTTGCCTGGTGGAGAAGGCTGTGCTGAAAAGTTGTGAGACACAGCTACAAAAACCACATGATGTCGTGTGGTAAAGCTACAGCCAGGACAGTTTCCTGCTGAGAAATTGCAGATTATGGCAAAAAACAGAGCTATCCTGGGTGTGGCCTCAGCTCCTGCATGATGTCTGAGCACCAGCGTTTCTGGTTTGGCTCTGGGTCTGCCTCCAGGCTGTTTTGCCTGCCCAGCTCTTCTTGAGGAGTAGGATGAGGCTCAAAAATGAGCAAAGAAAGTGAATTTATTGCTGATTTAATGTAACTCCACACACAGTCTGCTGGGAGGGGCACACATGGTGGCAGTGGCCTTTGGCCAGGAAAAGGGTTTAAATGTAAACACAGCCTTCCCCATGCACTTTAAAATCCCATTTGAAGCGAGGGTCCTAAGAGTGTTAGGAACTCACAGCCCCTTGTGCCACCTCCTCCTCCTCCTGCCTCCTCGCTGTGCAAACGTGGGAGGATTGCAGGGAACTGAAGCAACAACTAAATGTCCAAATTGTTTCTTCCTCGGAGGGGTCATGTGTTGAGGAAAGGTGCCACAACTGAGATTTCCAGAAAGCAATATGGAGAAAAACACATTAAAAATGCCCCTCTGAAGTGACAGATCAGAACTGAGCTGTACTGTAAAGCGACTGCACAGGCACCTTAAAATGGTGTTTGGTTATAGCAGGAGTGGTTTATTTTTACATCAGTCAGTCCCTCACTTTTCTATCTATGTGCCTTCTCATTAGCTTGACTTTTATGGGAAAAAAACCCAGACAACTAGTGCATAGTTGATTCTTTCTAATTAATAATTTTGGATATGATTTTCATATTGATTTTGTTGGTTGACAGTTAAGGTCCTTTAAGTGCAGTCTTGGAGTCCCTGATTTTTGTTATTATTTTCTTAGCAGCCAAAATTTTTAAAGGAGTCCTTTGGGAATTGGATCTTCATCTTCCAAATTTACAAGCAAGCACTCTTGGGATCCCAAGGAAGTTCTTTCCTGGAATACGTGGTTACTGTGCATTCTTCCCAAGGCCTGTGCTTTAGGGTGGGTGAAAAAGCTGTGTGAAGACTACACATTATTTTATTATTTCACACATGTTGTACAGTCATGCATGCACCTTTACTGCATGTAGCATTGACAGCTTTGTCAGGCAACTCTGACTTTTGTTAGTGGTTCCTATGTGCTCTTAAATCCCAGAAAGTGAGTATGCAACAAATTAAACACTGGAGTCCTGGGTTCCTGCTGCCACCTGCTATGGACTTGATATTCCTCAGAGCAACTACATGGTGTTTAACAAAAAAAATGTAATTCAGCCTGAAAGCCAAGCACCTGTAGTTAAAAATCCTGATCTGTGCAATGTCTTGTCTTTGCGATGGAAGCATCTGAGTGCTCTCCCCTGCTAGAGATGAACCAGCTGACCTCTGTTGGTCAATTTAAAGTCAACACAGTTGATAAAGTTCTGTCATCATCTCTTTCCTTAGAAAAGTTGCTGAGGTGTTTACTTAGCTGATTGCTTCTTTTTAAGATCTGGCTGTGTCTGTACAGACCCACCAAAATGTCAGTGCCTTAGGGCTGCTGTCAGCATGGATTCAGCTGCCACTGAATTCCCTGGAATTTTGTCCTGAGCCTGGCAAAGATGAAGCACCTCTCTTCAAGTGGTGTCAGTGCCAAATAGAGCTTCTGATAACAAATGAGAATACAATGAAAAACTTGAGTGCATAGGTGGACCCGGGCCTAACCTTGAAGGGTGTCACAAAAGGGAAGACTTGAACTTCAGGATTCCTGGAGAAGCAACAGGAGACAGTCTCTCAGGTTTTGCAGTTTGTTTTGAGGTTACTGATTTCTCGTTCTGTTAAATTCCACATCTGTAATCTTGTATGGGAAGACAAGAACTGGTGTAATTGGAGTCAGATCATTGCTGTTGAGGAGCTGATGGGCTCTCTGACCTTCCATGGTCTCCTACAGGAAGTGCAGTCTGTCAGGAATGCAGGTCCTGAACTTGTGGTCTGTCCTTCAGGATCTCTGGTGCACACCCTCAGCCACTGGATACAGCTCTGCAGCAGCTGCTTCCCAGAAAGGATATTTTCTTTCTCTTGAAAACATAACATAATTTCTTTCTTTCTGCTTGGGTTTGTTTCTGGCCAATTATTTCTGTTCAGTGTGATGATCTCAACCTGGCACCTGTGGGTAATGGGAATTAAACTCTGAGCCGAGTCACTGCAGAATTCCAGTAACATCCTTGAACCCCTGTTCTTCTCCCAGTTCCCCTGAAACAGAGCAGTGAAGTCATTGAGGAAACCAAGAAGGGCTCTGAGATCTCATTCCATGACTCTTGTCATCCTGAACCAGAGTAAACTGAACATGCAACCATCTGCTCCTCCTCCTGCTGAGGGAGCAACCCTGTCTGTGCAACGCTCAGCTATCCCCTGTGGTGCAGGTGTTGTGCAGGGATGACAGAGCAGCCCTGAATTACTCTCTTGGCTGCCCAAATTCTAGTATAAATTTGCATTTCAACCCGGCTACTGCAGGGATTAACCCAGCCCTAGGAGCCAGTCTTTGCCACCTTCGCTCACGCTGACTCATCTTTTGTAATATATGGGAATTACACAGGATGAGGAAATTCAATAGAAACAGGTCTAGCTATGTAGTCACAGTAATTTATGTAGGAGATTTGGCTTTAGGCATTCCCTGTGTCCTGGAAATGTGAAGAAAATACTTGCTTTCCTTTAAATGAAAACATGTTTATCAATTACCACAGTTTAAAGCGAGTCATTAACTTTCCCTGGGATCACAGAGGACCAGCTGCTTGTTTTAGACTGATTTGATGGGAATTCTGAAAATTGTAGCTGCAGAGCAGGAAGCAAAAGGCAGGAGGTGGTTCTGCCTTTATTGGGTTAGCTCCTGGTTGCTGGTTTTATGTTGATATCCTTGAGTGACATTGCTTGTTATGTAGGGATGTGTGAAATACTAATAAAGTAAAATATTCATATTTCAATGATAATGTTTCCCTTGTAAGTGGTGAGATTTCTGGGCTCAAGCACCTGGTGCAACTCACAAAACTTGTTTAACAGAGCAATATTCTTTTCTTCTTTTTTCTTTTTTACTAGCAGCCAGTCCTTGGTAGGTCCATCAAAGAATTACTTCCCTTTTCTTCCCTGATTCACTGTCACCACACAGGCAGAAAGATGGTTCAGGGAATTGATAGTGCTGTCTTACAAATCAGCAATCTTTCCCTAGCCTGTAAGTAGAGACCACACTGGTATTAGTGACAAAAAACTGCTTTGTCTAGACCTAAAGTTTGATGCTTTTTGGCAAAGCAGCCATCTGTCTGAAGGAGCTGCAGAATTTTTCTGTGTATCAGCTCCACTGCATAAGTGGAAAATATTTTGCAATAATTTTTTTCCCCCCAATGAGCTAGGATAGCTAAGTTAAATACTTTTGGGGGAATATTTATTAATATTGGAAAGAGTGTCTGGAAGTCCTCAGGATATAGTATCTACTTGCATTTTGGTAACAGATTCTTCCTTAGCTGCATTGAAATAGTATTCACTAAAAAGGGTGAGTCTGAATTTGAGGCTTGTAAAGCTTGTTGCACCAATTCAAGAGAAGAATGGGTTTATCTGGAAACCATTAATATTATTCCAGGCCACAAATCTAACAAATTAATATAGGATTTACAAGGTCACATGAAATTTAGGGTTTTCAGGGAAGAAAGGCTGACTTTATGGTATTATAAAGTAAAAAAATTTACTGTGAGTTTAATATTCTGTAAAACTAACCTCAAGATTTACAGCAGAATGAAAGTTAAATATTGCCTTTGTTTATAAAATATATCTAAATATGCATATACAAAGGAAATGGAGAACTTGATGTTTGGAGTTTTTTAATTAATACATCTATGTTTAAAGATTAGTGTGGGATGGATATACCTTGTGTGCATATGTGTTTTGATATATATTTAAAAAAAGATATTATTCCCAAAAGCATTTTTGAATCACGTTCCTATACTACCTACTGATTTTCTGACTTCAGGATTAGTTTTGTTTGCTGAGAGTTACAGAAGCCAGAATTTGTGGACAGCTAAAAATAATATGAGGAATTCATAGCTCTATAATGCCTCCAAATTATAAATACAGGAAGCTGAGTATGAGACCAATAGTGCAATATGTTGTATTATTGTATACAAAGACCTTACATTAATCTGATTTGCCATAATTTGATATATTGTTTCTTGACAAATGGGAACTCTGTAGTTTTTATTCACCCAAACTTTACACGCACATTTCTTTAATTGTCTTTCAACAAATTTCATCTCTGGAATATTTTAAGTCAAACTAAAACAGTCATGTATCTGAATTGTTCTCAGTTCAGAAGAATTATTAGTATATATTCAGTCAATGTAAGCACTTTAGGAAATTTGGGTTAGGTACCCTCACAGGGTTTGAGAATTTTTACTTTTTTCTTCAAACTGTAAGTCAACACCATGCAGTGATGATCTTGGATGACTTTTTTGGTAGACAAGAGTTCCCTTGAGTGTAGGAGCTCCTTTGGAGCAGCTCTTACTTTCTTGCCAGACCTGGACGCCAGCAGTGACAGTGACAGCATTCCCCAGAAGTGCACTGTAGTGAATGGGTGCTGTGAATTTGAATTGTTCTAGGAATAAGGATTATTGATTTGGTTTTGGGTTTGCCCTTATGATGGAAGCATTTCGCAGACCCCCAGCAATTATTCCCTCACCCTTAATCTACAGGGATTTACACTTTGTTTGTCCTTTATGCTTATTTCCTCTTCAATCAGTTACTTAAACAAGTGCTGTAGGTTCAGCGACACTTTATGGTTAAGATTATCCAAACCAGAAGACAAATAGGAAAATAAGAATGGGGAGTGGCTTCTTTTGTGCTTATGAGGACTTGGAACTTGCATACATGGATGCTTGACCGACTCAGAATAGGTCATTTCATGTTCCCAGATGTGTTAAAATAACAATCTCAAAGATGTTTATTTAACAATCAAAGTTAGTTCATTATTTGGGGTTTGCTTTAGTAAGTCTTCAAGTAGTCTTTACTTTTAGTAGGTCTTTAAGCAAGCCAGGCTGCTTATTTTGACTAAAGTATCCAACTTTCACTTCTCCTTGGGAGAGAATGGAGGGCAATCATGCTGCAGCAATGCCAAGCAAGGTCACAATATGCTTTCAGAAGGACTTTGTTATTTAGAATATCTGGGAATAGGGTCTGAGCCAATGTTTAGTTTTGCTTTTAACGTGCCTGTCCTCAAACACCAGATACTTATACAAATGATTATAAATACAGGAAAAATATAAATAGTGGCAAGGCCTTTCAGATTACACCAGATTCCCAAACATAAGTAACTGGCAAGAAGACAAATCTCTTCTAGCAGTTTTATGATTTACCTTGTTTCCCCCCAGTTTTCCTCTTACCAAGAGTTTTAGCAGGTAAAGTTGTTTGGCAGGGTTCTTTGAAAGTGAATGGATTTTGGTGGGGACCTGAGATGGCTGAGGAGGGGATGAGTGACCCTGGATGGAAACATCACCCCTACCATTGTCCTCTCCACAGCAGGGACCCCAATAACATTGGTAGTTGCACCTGTTTGGACTGTAGCAGTAACTCCAAGATAATTTCACAGGCTGCCAAGCTTCAGACCACAGCAAAACTGTCAAATCACATTTTCGGAGTATGGTTTTGTCCCCTAGAATTCCTCCCTGTGTCAACCCTGCCTCTAGGAGAGAGGACAGTTGTCCAGATGTGACTTGAGGCATTCTGTACTGGGAGGTTTAACTCTTGCTGTTGTCCCAGGGGAGAGCCAGTGCCCAGGTATCACAGTCAGAAAATGGAACAGCTTCAGAGTAAAGCACCAACACCAGCATGAGCTACCTGATTCAATCCATGTGAAATATATCCTTCAGCACTGATTTTCCTCTTGGTTTCCATGGAGATAGATTACATATCTTCTTATTTTTACCTGCAACTCTTCTGGAGAGGGGGAACATGAACAAAAACGCACCATAACCACTATTTTTTTTTTACTTAATTAAAGAGATATGCCCTGTTCTTGAGACAAACTCAAGAGATCACACTGATGATAAGCGAATTCTGGCAATGGTTGTTTTGTTAATTCTGCATGTGCAGCAAAGGACTAACTTTGTGTGTCTTTAATGAAATAGTCACAAATTGTGTTTGGCCCCACTGAAGTCAGTGGCATCACCCACAATGGAGTGGACAAACTCCACTGAGGTCACAGCAGCTGGGTTTTGCTCAAACTGCAGCTCAAGGGATTTCTCACAGTGAACTTGAGGATGAAAATAAACATCTCCCTAGTGTGTCTTACACTTCAAGCTAACCTCTTTGAGGTGGATCAGCTGTGATTGGGCTGATCTCAGCTGTAGACGCACTGAAATGAAAAAAATAAATCACAATGACTTCCTCAGCAGTGGACTTGCCACATATTAGTGCACATGTTGTCACTATTCAGTAATAAGGCACAGCAAAAATACACTTTGGTTGTGAGCTAAATGAAGTTGTGCTTTATAGTCTTTTATTTCTGGGTTTCTTGTCCTTTCTGAACCAGGAGAGTCATGAAGGGTTTTTTATAATTTTGGGCAGCCATGTGTGCATAGTACAGATTTTCTCGTACTATTACCACTAAGTAATAGCATCTTGCAGCCTTAGTATTTCATGTGACTTGTGACAATAAAAATGTGTTTATAAAGCTGAGAGGTTTTAGGATGTAGGTCATTGAGTTGTTTGTCTGACAAAGTTGAGAAGCTGTGTTAAAACTGGCAGTTTTCTGATGAGTGTCCCTGGTCATGGAATACGAGAATTAGGCATGGAGATTATGGATTGACATGCTGAATTCAGGTAGGGATCCTATGAAAAAGAAATATTTTAAATTTCCTTTTTTATTTATTATCTAAAATACTAATGCAAACTTGGGATAAAATGTGCATTTAGGTTTTGCCAATGTTTCTCCAAATGACAAATTAGGCAGCTTAACTTGCGAAATCTGCAGGAAAGCCAAGGCTGTGCAACCTTTTCCCCTGCTACTTCAGCCTCATCAAACGATCACCTACAACAATGGGGCATGTTCATGCCTGCAAAGTTGGCAGGGAGGTTGTCTATATTTACAGTTCTGAAATATGGACTTAAAGATAAGGATCTTCATTGATTTTTGGGGTTTTTTTTGGTAGTTGTTCATCCTGTGCATGAATGTGAATGACCTTTTCTTGAGCTGGAGATCAAAATGAGAAAGGCAAAGGTGTTTTTACCTGCAGCAGGGAGATTGTTTGGAGGAGGAGGGGGAGCCCCTCATTTTCCTGGGACAGGGATAGAAAGCTTTGCCTTGCCAGCCAGTGAGACTATTTGTCTGTTGTGACCCAGTACCTCCTTGGAGTCAAGCACCTTGCCCTGCTTCCATGAGGTCCAAGTAAAAAAAGGAAAACTAATTGCATAGTTAAATTTCACTACACCTGACGTGCTATTCCTGTGTTATGTGAAATGAAAATTCTTTGACTGGGACAAGGCAGGAGTTCAGCATTCAGTAGTAGGGACCTGCCAAATCTGAAACCTTAGGAAAAGAGAGAGAGGAGATAAGGGAGGATGATTTATTCCATCTCAATAAAGAATTTAACCATATATAACAGCTGGGCTACCTATGCTTTCTTACACGTGGATGTGTTCAGACGTGACCAGAAATAATAAAGCACTTTGGCCATTCAGTGAATATGAGAAATTTTTGCCCAAAACAGTAAAGAGGGAGGGGAAGCTACAAGTTTTTTTTAAGTGAGGTTTTGCATGAAAATACTCTCCTAAATAGCTACAGCATGGCAGCAGTGGTAAACTAATGCTAGGGGACAGCCATTATGAGCATCACAATAACCTCTGACAGGTGCCAAATGAAATCTCTAAATCAGCCTCTGCTTTCAGAGGCTGAGTATTCCCTAAAGGAACATTCACTGTTCTACCCTTATCTCCTGCTCCATCTTCTTCTACCTGCCAACAGCTGTGAAGGCTGGGGAGCTGTCTAGAAGGCTCTTTGCAGCCTAAATTAAAGAGGCATGTTGATTTGGGAAGACTTCTTCAAAATACTGGGTGGTGGCGGAAATGCCATAATTCTGTCTCATACATGTTCTTCTTGTGAAGAGATCCTCTTTCAAAACTTATATATGCTGGGGCACAGCTGGTGGCCCAAGGTTGATATATATTTTTTTCTCTTGTTTCCCAGGCTAATTCCCTATTTTCTGACCAGATAATGAAAATCTGGCACCCAAGATTGTACTAATGCACTAATTGTTTTTTCTTTATTTTTCTGGCACATAGTTCTATTAAGAGCATTGAAACAAAGTAGTTTTAGAAAGGTGGGGATGGCTGTTCCTATTTGGGGGAATATGTCTGGAGCTGGAGAAGGTGCAGCCAGGATGGGAATGACAGTCCTTAGTGAGCAAGAAGTCCTCTGGGCATGATTTAGAGCAGCCTTGACGTGGTTCTAACCTGTAGCATGGAAAGGTAAAATGTATTCCAGCTGCCTGCTGGATCTGGAAGCAAGAAATTTCAGCAGCCTTCCCCTGTGAGGCCCTGCAGAAACTATGTGCAGTAGCAGAGAGAGCTGCTTAAAGGAAGAAAATATGGAAATTTTAAAAAAAGTTTCCGAAATGAATTGCTTTGGGTTCTGAGGTTCAGAAGAAAGCAAGGGATGGAAACTCTTTGGAAAAAAAAAAATTGAAAAGGGATCGTGCGAGCCTCAGTTAACTTTCCAAAATTACAGAGCCTGCCAGGGAGGTCTATGCAGGACTGCAGACCCAAGGGAGCAACAAACCCAGTTGGATTAAACTGGCTTTCCTGCCAGCTCACTAAGACAAGTGGGAAGTTCGAGGTTTGTAATCTCCTTTTAAGTTTTCTCTGGACTTGAGTTGCTTGGAGTTTGTTTGCTTGTTCCCTCCCCCCACCTTCCTGCCATTTAATAGGAAAACGAAGGATAAAATGCTGAGTCTCTCCTCTCTTATTAAAATACCCCAAAACAAGCACGGAACAGAGCAGAGAGAAATAACCCCAGTGACCAGTGGCCAAAACTCACAAGTAGTGTGCGCATATCTGAAATAGTTGGTGCGCTCGCGTAGGAAATCGCTGGATATTTTACACCTCTTGCAGCGGTTTAGTAACTGGCTGTGGAAGCTCATTCCCCACTTGAGAAAGTCATGAATTATACAGTTTTTACATCTGTTGAGCATGTTGTGCTTCTCAATCATCCAGCTATACTGAGCCCTAAGTTTTCAGCCTTCACAATGAGATCACTGTTTTCAAGCACGTTCTAGTGGCATTTTGTCAAGCCATGTGTGTTTTCAGGATGGGGGCAGGGAGGGAGAAACAAAAGTATGCTGCTGTTTCACAGGATTGCAATCTACTTTTCAGCCTACATAAAACTGTGGCTGACCCATCAGCAAGAAATATTCTTTGTTTACTACTCTTCTCCCCCCTTGAAATGGTCTGATTTTTGTTAGGAAGAAGAGCGTAAAAGGGAGGAATGTATTTTTCACTTTTGATTTCAATACCTGAATATCTTATAAAAACCCCAATTAAATAAAACAAACAATCACCATCAAAAATAACCCACAAACAAACAAGCCAAAACAAAAAAGCTACCAAACCAAACCCACAAACACTGAGCCATCCTTAATCTTCTTCTTAATGCATTTATTTCACTCTGTGAATATTCATTTCTGCTTCAGCTGTGTGTTATAAGTTAAACTCTGCTATTGAAAGAGAGCTGACCATGCTGTCACTGAGAATAAGGGAGATGTAGCATTTTAATTTTGTTTAGGTATAAGGAAACCACATGCAGTAATTAGCAGATGTTAAATCAAACTGCTCCAGGTTCTCAATAGCAGGAGGTAGATCCCACAC
>JAYDZK010000001.1:5780118-5830861 GCA_034509185.1 Euphonia xanthogaster
ACTTGGGAAGAGTTAAGGAGGGAAAAACTCTGCAGAAATTATCCACAAATTATCTTTCCAGTAGAAGCAAACAGAGAAATCAATACATTTGTCTTCAGTCACCCAGGGTTCATTGAGATCCCTCCAGGCTGAGCAATTCACAGGCAGATAGCAATTCCTTGCACTGAATGCATTTGATCATTTTTTTTAAGTTTTTTTTTTTTCTTTCCTGGAGATGGTCACTCCTCACTTAAAAATTGGTCAGCCCTGGTAATATTTCTCCTGGTTTAAATTCAGGTGCCAATGACACAAAAACAATTGATGTAATGAAGTTTGATCACTTGATGCATAGGGGTAGCTTAAGATTTATGCATCTTTTGTACCAGTTTTTTTGGATTTGGAATAAAATCCAGTTGCTTGTACAGTTTTTACATTGTTTGAAAAAGATGAACAGGCATTCCTATCTAAGTAGATAACAAGCACTGGTAGAAAGCACTGAAAATTACAGCCCCATGTAAAATAAGCTGGACTAGCAGTTGGATCAAAAATGTTCTTGCTGAGAAATAAGAGGCAGAGAAAACCATTCAAAAGGCAGAACTCCTCTAAAGCACTTGGACCCTCAGTGCTTAATTCAGGTAGTCTAAGTGACTGTAATTCATCTGTTTTCCCAGTCCTGTGAGCGTGCAGGGCCAGCTGGGCCCAGCTGGGCTGTGGGAGCACAAGGAAGGAAAAGCTCTACTGCTCCCCGCTGTGTCCTGGGACAGATGTCAGACCTGCCTGATGGTGCTGATGCTTTCCCCACTGCCCAGGGCTGTGCAGAGGAATTGGCAGGGAAGAAATTGGGTTAAAAAGGAGCCAAGGACACTGCTGTGCAATCCCTACTCCTCACTTAACCCTGGTGCTCACTGCTTTTCCCTGAGCGTGCCCTAAGCCCCTTCCTGAAATGCCCAGATCAGCTGCTGCTCTGTGGCTGTGTTGACATGCTCAGAGAAGTGTCTTGGCTGTGGGTCTAATATTGACAGGGAGATCTAGCTTAAGTTTGGCTGAGCAGAATCCACACCCCCCAGCCAAACCTGAAAAATTCCATCAGTTTTCTCCTTTAAGCTCAGGATAATCATCACTCTGCATGGACTGGAGAAACTGCACTGCCACCTCTTAGGCCATGCATGGAATACACTTAATTTTCTCTTCTTTTTCATCTCATTAGCATATTTTGGGTAAGGTCAGCAGCATCTCAGTGAAATTTTTAGGAGGATAAAAAATGAGTTGTCTGTACCCTCTGCTCTGGGAGGTGATTATGTGGCCCTGAGATGGGCTTAGCTGGTTAGAGCATGGTGTCAACAACACCAGGACTGGGAGTTCAACCCCTGTATGGGCTATTCACTTGTGAGTTGCTCTTGATGATCCTTGAGGGCCCCTTCCAACTCTGATACACAGAGGGTCCTGGCAAACCATGCTATTGATCCTTGGCTACATCTCTGCCTACAAAGAGAGACCCCACACCAGCAGTTTCCACAGATGCCCCAAAGAGTGGTGGCTTGCTATCACCCAATAATGTTTCTGTTGAAGAGCTAGGGCAAGGTATAGGAAAAAAAAATTGTCCTCTTTGGGCACAATATGGCTGTGGTTGATGTTCCTAAAAATGCTTGCCCACCTGCAGCTAAATGCAATCTGCATCTTGTTTATATTCTAATTAAATAAACAAATACCTTTCCATCCAGAACCTACCAAGGCTAAGGTCTGCTACACCTAAGTGTCCTCAAGCTGGGTTTATGTTTTAGCTACATAAGCTCTCTAAGAGACTCTGATTAAACTTTAACATCTGTTGGTGCCTCCATCCCTTCTGTTTAGATCATCACATTCGGTGTTTCCATTATATGTATGGACAATACCCTGACCCTTGTATGATTTCTTTACCCTACTGCAAAACGTTCTATGCAGCCAGTTTTGCCAGGATGCAGAAATATTATTAAAAGTAGGGAAAAATAATCTGTGACTGGAATTCTACTTGGCACATATCAACTGAATGTAAACGGATGTGTAAAAATCAAAGCTGTCTGGAAAAAAATATCTGAAAGGGGATGAAGCTCACCAAAGACAGTTGTTCACTATAAATTACTAAACTATATTCTAATTTTCTGGTGTTTACACTGAGCTCAGTCATGACAGAAGTTAAGAGAAAGAGTGCAGACTGGAGGAGGGCAGTTTATGGGTTAATATTAGCTGCACTATTTGCTTCAGGACCCTGTCCCAAAGAGGATGAGAAGCTGAAGCATCTCTGGTATCACCACTTGCATGTTAAATGGGATTCCCTCCTTGAAGATATTTTTTGCATTGTCAGAGGAAGGAAAGAGCAGCTGCAAAGCCGGGCTCGTCTCACGCCGACCGCAGAGCCTGCCCCACCCCCCTGGAAATCTATGCCAGATGCAGGAAAGAATGAGCAAGGTTTTCAAAGTGGACACTCAGCATATGGGAGGGAATATTTTAGCAAGCAGAAAGCCTCGGATAATTTCAACAACTCTCAGTACTTGAAGCGGTTCTTCAAGACAATGTGTCCCAAGTCCTGCGGTTGGGTAAAATAAAGAGCTGAATGTCTTCTTCCCATCTATGTGGAAAGCAAGCTCGAGAGCAGGCTGCTGAAAGCCTCTTTTGATATGCTGTCTGCATGCTTGCTCTGAAGCAGAACTGGTAAGAGCTGACTTTGGAGGAGCAGCAAGCTGAGGCCAGGAGGGATCGATGAGAATGCAAAGATCCTTGGCCAGCCTCTGAGACAATTCAGCCTTCTTGGGTTCACTGTCTCCAGAAGGCTCCTTGATTCCTCAGCCCAAAGGCCTAGCTCTTAGAACTGGGATTGGTTAGAAAAATGGTAAGCAAATGCAACAGAAAAACTTAAGAAATGCTTTATTTGCAAATTTCAACAGGTTCAGCTAGAACAGATGAGCACTGAGAAGTCCAACTTTTTTTTCCAATTTTAAATGTTTCCATAAAATCCTGTCTTTTAGGAACACAATGTTTTGGGCTCCTTTACCTATATACAAAAGAGCAAATCCAGAACAAAACACATCTCCAAAAGGATTCATTTCAGGAGAGACCTTTCCCTTCTTTTGTAGAAAAGTGCTTTAGTTTACAAGTGTGACTACCTGCATTATTGCACTGAGTACAGAAAGTTCACAAAGGACATCTTGGCTCTGCCATGAGCGCTCTTAGTGAATGCACTCACTCCATCCCTCACTTTGGACCAAACCCACCCAGTGAACTCAGCCTTTGGTGTGTTGCACAGCCAGTAGTGGATTCAAGTTGAAGATGAAAAAAAATGAAACAGGTGTATAAGAAGGCAAAAAATAAGGGCACACACTGGGACAAGGTTATAGATCTGCTGAGAAAGAAGATGATTCTTCAGCTGGGAAGCAAATTGCAGGTTGAAAGGAGAGAGAGAAAGCAAGTGCATATTTTCTGGTTCCTTCCTGGGTTTCAGTAATAGACTTAGGTTCTCTGGTCCTCCACCACAGCCATCTTTTTAGAGCCTTAATTTCTTGAATCACTAACTGAAAAACATTTTAATGACATAATACTAGGGATGTTTTCTGAAGAGCTTTTCATATTTTCTATCTTCCAGTGTTGTAGCAAATTGCAGTTATTTAGACACAGCTGCTGCCTTCTCCACGCATGTTTATAGTGACAAGGTAGGCTGGATGTTCATATCTGAAGGTTGGGTCAGAGAACTTCTGCCACAGTAATACACTTGTTTTTCTCTTGTATGATGTGCACCTTATTCTTCTTCATGAACAATGGGTTGAAGCTATACCCTTATTCCAATTTATGTCAACATTGGATGTAAGTGGATATATTATACATATAATTGTGGGTTGAGACATTAATTCTTATATTTGGTCATCTGTCATGGATATATTTCATATCTGAGCTGAAGACAATATAGGAAATTATATTAGGAATATCTCTTTCCTTGGGTTTCCCAAGGGAGACCTTTAATATTTTCTTATAAGCCGTACCCAGGGCTGATCCTGGGCACTCAGAATTAATAGGGTAGGGTGCTGCAGCCCTCTGGTTGCAAAATTGGTCTTCATGGGAAAATTTTCCTTTGCCTTTCACAGTCAACAAGGTCATGGACTGCTTTTCTGAAAATTATCCAGTCTAAAATGTGTATTAAAACCTCTTGCCCCAGTAGTTCCTAACAGAGTTCAAATAGAGTGCTCAGCAAACACTAGCTTTAGTGCTGTGGTCTGCTGGCTGAGAATTGCACTTCCAACCATCATTTAAACAGAAGCTTAAACAGAGGCATTCCCTCAGTCCAGCACAAAGACATTTGTAATTGTTATAATGACAGAAAATGGTGTGCAGTCTGGGGAAAATAGCTATGATCATATGTTTGAGTGCATTAGTGAGCATTAAGCATTTAACTTCTCTGCCTCTCCTTCTCTTTGTTGCCATGGCCATTTCTAATTTGGGTTGTACTTGGTACAAAACTTTTCAGCACCTTGTGGATCTGTGGGTTTTGTGGATCTTTGTGGAGCATCGTTGGTCTTCCTTTGGGAAAGCTTAATTCTGTAATGTCAGGTTGTGGGAAAAACAATAATACTGATAACTAATCTGTAAACAGTGTGTTTCTAAAAGACAGAAATTTAAGGGCATCACATGCAGGATTCTGCTTTTATTTGATCCACACCTTTTCTTAAGTCCTGTTTCTTCCATGCCTTTTGAAATACCCACTTTGTTGCCACAAGGCTGGTTTAAGGGACACAAATAAACTTATTTTTCCTTTTTTCTGAGGAACTTTCAACCTGCAAGACCTAGGTTCTGTAAGTAAGAAAAACTCTCTGTGCAAACACTACAATAGCATAACAGTAGATTTTGTCATATCTAAATATTGTATTTCTCTGAGTCTTGCTTATTTGACTCTCAGATATAGAGGACAAGGCACCTAAAATTAAAGTGATGTAATGTCTAGAAATAAAGACTGTTTGGACCAATAGCATCTAAATATAGAATGGTTCTAGTAAAAAAAAAGAGAAAAATATCCCAGAGAAAGAGCTGTTTCTCTTTATTTTTAATTCTTTGAGTTTTCTCTTTTTTCCCCTCTTAGTAGTTTTAAGTTCAAAAACTTAATACCTTTTGCAGGAAAAAACCCCACGATATTACAATAGCAAAAGCACCATGTCCTTTATAATGGAACACCTATTCAGGATATCAATAAGTTAGATGAGCCTGAGCCTTTCATAAAAGCATAACAAAAAAAAAAAAAAAAAGGAGAGCTGTGCTTATCATCTATAGGAACACCTCCCAGGCAAATTACAAATAAGGGCAGCTCTGATACTGCATTCCATTTCACTGGCTCCTACCAAATATATAGAAAAGAGTGTTAAGCATGCTCATGATCTGGATTAAATCAGGAAGGTTATCTAAAGGCAGATTCAGATCTAAAGAGAAGTAGGACTTAGACAATTCCCTTTAATCTGGCCTGTGGTACTGTAACAGCTTTATAAAGCATGTAATCTCAGTGACTTCTGAATGCTGCTGATCAGGAAAAAAAACTTCTTTGGGGTTCTTTAATTCTGCTAAGAGGAGTGCCCCCTTCTTTTTATTAGATGGATTAAAAGAAAAATTGTTTTGCAAACCACAGCCTGTAAGCAATAGAATATTTCTATGAAAACTATTCATGGAAAAAACTGTGATTTCCATATTCTTCCTTCATTCTCTTCTGCCTTTAATAGAAAAGGAAAATCCCACTAACAGTCTCTGATTTAAATAGTTCTCCCGGGAAAAAAAATAGATTCTGCATTGAATGAGGCCTTGCATTACTTTTAATATAAAAATTGCATCAAATTGTCACAGGGATGGAGTAGAGACAGTGAATTCAGCAGACGTCACACTTTTCTTGGACTGAAGTGATATTTGCCATAAAATGAAAGGGCTGGAAGTTCTTGTGTGTGGTACTAAAACCTTGAGGATGACATATTCAAGTAAAAACAAATCAGAACCAAAACCCAGAGCCCAAAACAAGCTGGAAGGTTTCTTTCAGTCATCAGCTGGAAGAAAGATGGTCGTTGTAATCTGGTTTGGGTTTTTACCCAGTTGATGTGCAATTAATCCTCTCTGCACCTCCTTGCAAGTCTTCCTTTTCAGGATACTTGAAGAACATGACAGATCAGGCCAGGTGGAAAGCAGACCACTTCTTCACACTCTGCATACAGAATTTCTCCTATGTGTAACTTCCTTGTGTGTTACAAAATTAACCATCAGATGGTGAGCTGAACTCTCTCCATAGCCCTCTATGACACTGAAATGCTCCAGATGGAGCTGTGTAGGGCTCAGGATCTTGGTATCACCTATTTCCTCTTTGCTTCAAAATACTTCTGAGCATTCCCACTTTTGTACCTGTATTAATGCCCCAGGAATCACTTCTGGGTGAAGCCTCGTGCTCAAATCTCCTTTGCGATGGGATCTGCTCTGCAGCACGTTGGCTGCAGGGTGAAATAAGCACAAACTGAAGAGTTGCTATAAATGGGCCCTTTTCCAGAGTAGGGGCCTTCCCTTGTCATTCAGAGCGGCCTCTCTAGCTGGCCCCTGTGATTATTCTCTGAGCACAAATAGCTCACCTTAGAAAATTGCCAAAATCATGGATTGCATGAGTTTTTCCTCACATACTGTTAAATCAGTCATGCAAGTAAAACTGGAGTTCTGCATCCAGACCTGCAGGAAGTTTGAAGCACAAACTGGATAAAAGTTACTTGGATTTAGGTTTTCTTTTCTTCTCTTCCTGTTCTTTTGGACTCACGTGTTCTCACATGTGCCATATGGGTATGGCAAAGCAGAGCCAACATTTAAAGTGGTAGTTAGTGTGCCTTTTTTTTTTTCTGCCAAAATTAAAATTGTTTGGCCCTGCACATGCTTACACAAGATGTTACTGCTTTTAGTTTAGGCTCTCATTGTAGTAATAACTTATTTCTGATAGATAATTCATTTCTGAGGGTATTGAAACCAGGACTTCCACAGAGAAATGGTCTCAGTCAGAGGAAAGTTAAAGGGTTGATTTAGGAATTAGGTGATGCAAACCTGTATCCTCTGTTAGCCTGTGATGAGTGTGAGATGTTCAATGCTGTGTTTTCTCATGTAAGCAGCAGTGAATCTATGCAAGCAAACTCACTTGCACCTACGTTTTGCACGTCTCTGCTTAACTAAATGCTAACTTTCTGTTGTTAGAAATGAAACAACTTCATCAATCTGCTGGCAAACTCTGCTGCCACATTTTGACAGTACCCGCACTAGTAGCTCTCCTGAGGAATGCCCCTGCAGTGAGGACAAGGGAACCTCAATACCCCACAGGGTATTCTCTCTGTTTAAGCTGTAATTGATAATCACCAGGAAGGGAACCAAGTGTTCCATTAATAACACCAATTCAACTCCACAAACCTGCCAATTTCCCAAAACCCTCTGAGGCCACCTGAGGATTTTCACAAGCTTCATCAGTCTCCACATCTTGCCTGAGCAGGTTTTGGTCTCAAAAAAGAGTAATACCAGTCAAAACCACTGTATCACCCAGCTACCTTTCAGGTATCTATCCAGTATCCTTGTCAGATGAGTGTTGGTGGGCAAAGGGAGGGACAGAAAAGCTGTCTGCTTCTTGAGCCAGCTGAAAGCTTTAATTAGATAAATTTCTGAATTATATTGAAAAGTTGGGCTTTGTAACACCCTTGGTGATGTCACTGTAATTAGTGTGTTTTAATTAGGCATCAAATAAGTTGCTGTCTTCTACCAGCGTATTCATCTCCCAACAATATCTCCCCAGCAGCAGCTGCATCAAAGAAGTTTTATTTTCACAGCAAAGGTGTATTAAAAATGAGAAAAAAATCCCACCCCACAAAAGAGTACTAACTTTGCTAAGATTGGCCTGGCTGAGGGGTGAAACTCGATGATCAATAACAACAGAACACACTGAGTGGGGGGAAAAGTATGACACATATCCCAAGAGGAATAAGAAAGTATGCCCTGCTTATATGGTTAATCTTCTCTGTAGGCTTGCTCTGCAAATTTAGGGAAGATTAAATTTCAGATATGCTGTTTCTTGTTTTTCCTGGCAACAATAAACTTAAATTTGAGGGAGGTGGGGGAGGGAGAGGCTGAGTGGGGAGAAAGAGCCACAGTAAAGTGTCTGCTGTCCATGTAGTTTTGCCAGACTGCTGTCTCAATTGAGAGCTGTGATCGAGATTTATTGGGCTTAAAATATGAAACAGACCTTTCATGTTGGAATTCTAAATATCTTCTTAAGCAGTAGTGAGTACCACCAAATGCTTAAAGGCAACACACTAGAGTTCAAATCCACACAATAGTTTCTTCTCTCTTGTGAGCCAGCAGATTGTAGGAATCTTGCTCTATCTTCTTATGTTTGAACTGGGGAAAGAGTATGTTGAATGTTATCATCATTGTCTGAAAATCACTTTGTCTTTTTATATTAGATTTGGACTCAGATGGTTGAGATTGCTTGCATTTGAACATGTGCATTGAATGGGCAGGTTTATCACTTAAGTTAATAAAGAAAATGCTTGAATGCGTGCAAGATGTTTGCATCTTGGTAGCACATTTTATTAAACCCTTGGTTATGCAGTGGGAGCAGGAACAGCTTGGAAAAGATCTGGGCTGTTTGTTTCATGCCACTTTGCCAGCCTCCTGTTCTTTTGTTATGCCAACAGTGATGTTCTATGGGAAAAACAAAGCTGCCTGCTGGAGGAATAAATCCAGAGCCAAAGTTTTCTCTGTGGACCTCAAGGCTTGGAGGGCAAAACTGCTTTCTCTCAGTATCATTATGTTTTATAAGCTTATTCAGACGAACTTATCTTCTCCTTTAGTTTCTTTAGTAGGTGCACCAATGAGAACATATTAGCATTGTTAGGCTGTACAGCATTGTTGATGCTGCGATCTGACTAGGCTGCAGGTCAGGTAGAAGTTACATTGAACTTTTGGTACCAAATATTTGATTATTTCAGATTTAATAATTGGAGTTCCAACCAGCAATTAAAGCCTGGCTACCACTTTTTTAGTAACGTGTAAGAAGTGGATCTTCAGTAGCACCTCCATCAATGATGTGTGGACCAAGTGACCTCTTGAGTGTCCACTGCACCTATGCTCAAGGATTTTGTTTTCACCATCAGTCCCAGTGGCACAGGGGAAGAGAGAAAAGCCAGAGAAAAAGAAATACAAGCCATAGGAAAGAGTAAAGCTTTGTATATTTTTCTTTCCGCCATGAAGAATATCACTGAGAAGGAATTAAAGAGCTAGAAATGAGTAGAAAAGTCCTTTTTTCTGCTGACAGGTAGATACGCAACTCCTGATCCACAGGGTTTGTCGCCTGAATTGAATTTCTCCTTTGAAGGTGCTGTATTTCTGCTATGCTCAAAAGACTCTTACATCCCTTTTCATCACCAGGTACACCCTTTCAGAAATGAGGCTGTATCTCATTTGGTTAGTCCATGTTAGTCCATAGCAGACTAAAATGAATGCACGATCCCAGAGGCTTTGTTCCGAGCAGTTCAGTTGTTAATTCCTAAAATAAACAATATTGATGTGACTCCTTGGCTTGAAAAGGCCCCCAACAAGGGCTTGGAGGTGTTATCCAGGCCACTTCTAGCTGGAGATTTGATGATGCCTGTGGTGCAAGGACAATTTGGAAGCGCTGTTTTCCTCATGCTTTAGAATTCCGCACAACAATGCAGCATACAGGTGTTCTGTAGTTTACCCTACTGGGGGAAAAACTGGTGGGCTGAATTTAAATTTGCTTAAAATAGCTTGAGATATTTTTAGTTGAAGGGTGATGATACTTTTGAAGTTGACTGAAACCCTGTGAAGGATCCTTCACTCTACAGTTCACTTGCCACCAGTGCTCCAGGGCCCGGGTTTGCTTAAGTGCCAGGCATGCTGCAGAGCTCACAGTTCACACAGCATTTTGGCTTGGAGTGGGTTGAAGAGTGATGAAGATAGAAAGGATTCAGTGTAGCCATTTATTTTAATCAGTTATACATCTCTTCTAGTTTGGATAGCCTTCATTGGGAAGATCATTTATGGTTTTGCATTGTGAGCTGAATTCTTTTCTTCACTTGTGTTTTTTGGGCCAGAATTACAGTAAAAACCATTTTCCTTGTTAATTGGACAAAACATCCCTGCAGGATGTACTTCAGTTTTGCCTGTCACTGTCAGTGGTATTTCAAGTCATGATAAAATTAGTGGTTTCTCCAAAATGAGTGTATGGTTTTCTTTACAGCATATTTTATATGCAGTTTCTGTCAGGATACCAAAAGTACTGCTTCACTCTTAGCAAATTTGATGTGAACATAAAAACCACGGAAATCCAAAGTCCCTATGAATGCTATAGGAATGGAGAAATATGAATTTTCCATGCATAATAAGCACTGTGGATGTGCTGCATTATTCAGTTATCATCACTGGAGGAAGGCTCATGGTTTGCTGCAGAGTAAATAATAAATAAATTTCAAGGAAAAGGAAAAAAAAAATGTAGAGAAAACTTTGTGTGTGTTGGATTTATTTTCTGATTTGATATGCACAACTGAGTAGCTGGTGGTCCAATTATTGGTCCAAAATGTTAGGTCTGGGATAACGAACATACTTTGGACTCATTGCATTCCCTATGCAATGACCCTGATCCACTTCTCATTTCTTGTGTAATGTATGCTGCGTGGCACTATAGCTCCACAGTGGTCTGACATTTGCATTGGCAGCAGTAGGATTCCTGGATATAGGAAGAATGACAATAGCCAGTGTGGGAAGGAATTGGTGACAGTCAGGACACCAAACAGATGTAAAATATCTTGTCATTCCTCTTAGCAGCTGTCAATCAGAGGCCCTTACTAAATCAGACACCCCTGAGGGTGACAGTCTCTGTTGTCTTCTTATTTTCACAGAAGCTTCCCAGCAGGAAGCATGGTGGGGCAGCTTACCTGGGAAACCCAGGCTCCTGCAACCTATATCTTTTTAGACAAGTCTAAAAACAAACAAGCATGGAAAGTGGGAGCTCCTTGCTCTTTGGGAAGGCCTCACTGCAGGACTGGACACAATGGAATTAGCATCCAATTTGTATCAGTTTCCATTAGGGTCAGATCAACTCGTGTTATCCTATTAGCTTGCAGCAGCTAGAGAGACACACAGATGGGTCTGTGTTCTGAAGACCAGGACAAAGCCTTGTTATGCTTTTTTTCCCCCCCTCTTCCCTCCAATGGGATTACAATGGTCCCTGTTGTCTCCCTTTGTTTCAGCACTCCTTGATTGACAATACCCTGGGAGATGTCACTGTCCCTGCTCCGTGCATTGCAATAGCCTGGAGTACCAGGGGTGCTTCAGGACCTTCGTCCCCTCCTTTTTTTCAGGTGTTGTAAACATCTGTCACCGCTCCACAATGACGACCTCTTGTTGAGCTTACACGTCTGATGCTCTATCACTCAGTGTCTGAGGAAGATGCAAGAGAAAACTTTAGGTAGTGACATGAATAGAGGGCAAGGAAATAGGGCAACTTTATTATGGACTATCATCTCAAAGTAGCATGTGTGGAATGTCAATTTAATAATAGAATTGACAGCTTTTCTCTGGTTTCTGCAATGCCACAAGTGTTTCTTTGACAGTTTAAAAAATAGGCCCTTTGTGGCAGGCAGTGAGTGGCACCACATACATTTGTGAATGCCCTGCATAACTGAGATTCCCCCAAATGCCACTGTCCTAAGACCAGCCCCAAGAATCCTTCTGCATTGACTCGGGGAAGTGGTGCATGGAAATCCGGTGAACCTAAGCAATGTAAAATATATATGGTGTACAGTAGCTGGGCCACCTAAAGAGATGCTGAGTTACCAGTCTGTCAGGAGGGGGTTCCTAAATCAAAGAGGCTGCATGTGCCATGGCAAAAGTTGCTAAATAGCTGGCAATAAATTTTTGGATGATTGGTGACAATTTTTTTTCCCATTTTTCATTCAATGAGCGTTCACAGAAAGCTTCCACTTTCTCACCACAGAAAAATACCAGTGACAAAACTGGAAGTTCATAACTTTTTTCCGCATGAAAGAAATAAAAAGGCAGAAATTTACATGATTTTTCTCTGGTTTGTTTTTTATCTGGGGAAGAAATTCCAACTAGTTCCTCCAGTTTAGTGTTCATGAATACAGCTGTTCTAGAAAACAAGGGACACAGTCTGGACAATAATATTGCTCCTCTACATATAAGAAATAAATCAGAGATAAAAAAAAATAAATCAGAATAAATGCGGCAAATATAAGAATAAATCAGAGATCTCTCTCTTTTTAATGTGTTCTTTTCAGTGCTGAATCTGACATGAATTATCAGAGTGCAAAGCATACTCTGACTTTTTAATTAATTTTTTGCTTCAAAGTTTGGACAGTTTATTTGTCTGTAAATCTAAGGAGAGAGCCATCCAATTAGCTTTTACTCATTTTCATGTAACAGTTTTCCAGCATATACTGACAAATGTATGGGAAACTTATAACTATATGAAAAAGAAAAACCCCATTTCCTTACCTTTTCGTGCTTGTAAAATTGGTTCTCCTTCAAAGATGCCATTTACAGTGACTGGTTGAAATTGAAAAGAAGCTAAGTCAAGGGAAACACATCAAAACTGAGAGCCCTTATACCTCCACACAGCAAAGCAAAGCAAACAATCTCTGTTTATTCCCTGTGATGTGTTGGGAGAAAACAATAATTGTGTCTGAATGAAAATTCATTTGTTCAAATGATCTGCAAAATAACCTTAAGTTTTCCCCCTGTGGCAATTTCATGAGGAAAGCAACTACTTGTGTCTGTTATGAGATTTGTCCCAATTCTCAAATGCCAGACACACATACTCTAAATCAGACTATTTGGTAACTTTTAGAATTTTGAATTGAGTAGCATTTGGACTTATGACAGAAAGATAGCTTTAGGATGTGGTCATTCTTCTGGAAGGAAGGGATTTTAAGGCTCCTGTGCTGTCAAAATTTACCAATAGGTGCATTTTTATTCTTTTTCTTTTTTTTTGTGTGTGAAGGTTTTATACATTGTGAACGAGAAATCTTCCTTTACCTGGTTCTCAGAGGTTAACATGAATGTTCCTTCTCTGATTCTTTCATTTATTATAGTTTAGAATTAGATCATTAGTGAACTTGTAAAATAGAATTTACATAGTTTGTTTCCCTTTTAAACAGTCAACATCTTTGAAGTGAAAGCTTAAGTCAGACAAGCTTAGCTCAAAAAAAAAAAGGCATAGCTTTACAGTGCTGTCACTACAAGGAGCTGAACCACAGCCAGTTTAGGCAGTATTATATCATTGGAATTATACTGGTTTCCTGTCCTCTTGAGAGAAAGTCTTTAAAAAAAATGAGGGAAGAAGAAAACAATATTCCTCTTGTTTGACTTTTCAGCTTTATGGCCCTGTGCAGCCCCCTTGTCACTTTCATTATCCAAGGAAGCATGTTTCTTTGTTTGAGCATCCAGGGCTTCTAATTGGATGTGGGCTCTGTTGAGATCTTTATGGCTACCTTACATGAGGCAGTTGTGTTGTGTTTAGCAGGAAACCCATCCCCACAGTAGCTGCATAAGGGGTTCTGTCACAGAACAGATTTTTTTGTTGTTGTTGTTGTTTTTTTTTTTTGTCAAATGCTGAGGTCAGAATGGAGAAGCACATCTTTGGACCCTTCAGGGCTATGCCCAAGACACCACCAGAACTGGGGAGGCCTTGAGAGGCTTTTTCCTGGGCCATAAAAGTTGGTGCAGAGTGTGTCTCCAAGCCCAACCCAACTTGCTCGTAGTGCAATCTAACCAAGGGGTTAAGATCAAAATGCCTTGTACTGTCTGGATGGATACAAATGCTCTCCAAATATTGGGTTTGTTTTTTTTTTTTCTTTTGAGTCTAGAAAGACAGAGGAGTCATGAATTAACTTTTGGATCTGATCATGTTTTGGGGGGCTGACAGGACAAAGAAAACCAGACAGTCTAGTCCTTATTCATTCCTCTCTGGTCACAAAAAAAAAATCAGTTCAAGGAACAACTAAGAACACATTTCTGAGAGTTTTAGTCTGCTTCCTGTGTGTAAACAGAAGAAAAAGGAGACTTTATCAGAAATGTTGCTCACAAAACAGTTTGTCTATATCTAATTTGGAGACAAGGTTTCAGTCAGCTTGACCTCACAGTTAAATAAGGCTGGTGGTCTCAATCTGACACCTAATTAGTATTTCCCCACCTTCCCATTATACTGTCTGCAGTTTGGCATGATCTGTGATTTCTCCTCAGGAGACCCCAAGTTGTGCAAGGCTGGGGCTCCTTTGGGTTGGAAGAGGAAGCTCAGCTGAGCTCCAAAGGGAAGTTTACAGAGACTCCATCCACACTCAGCCACCACCATCAGCCTCATATTTTCACCACTAAACTGGAAAACAGCTAATAAAGCCTGGAGCCTGCAGCTCAGTTCCAGTGAGAGGGAACATTGCTTGCAACAGTTGAGGAGGCTGAACTCCCAGCAAACTGTGAGGAGCTTCCAGGGTACAGCTGTTCCCCCAGCACCCATTTGCTCCGTGCCTGGGAGGTTGCTGGACCCCTCACAAGTGCAAATTGGTAATGATAGCACAGCAAGCAGAGCAGAGAGGCTGTGCTTTTGTAAAGCTCTCCACCAGTGCCAGTAAAGCCACTCTGGGATAAAGGGCTCGGCGTCCCAATTCACAGAATTAATTTTGCACATTTTATCTATGGGGAGAAAACAAAGTTTTTCAGACTAAAAGCAGTGTTCATGTCCTTATTCTTTAGCTTTTGTGGGCTTTTTTTCTTTTGAATTTACTTTAACCTCATTACTTTTCCTTGTCTGAGTAAAATCAGAGCTTTTGCTGAGGCGTAAAAAGTTCTTTCTAAATGCTTAAAATTTGTATGTGGGCAAAATGTTAGCACCTGTCACTTCGTGACATAAATTTGCTATATTGAATGAAAGGAAAAAACTCTTTAAAATAGATAAATTTCTGTAATCTATCACTTAGGACTTGTATAGTACATGCTTCAGGCACAGGGTGAGGTGATGATGATTGATAGTTATTGGAAAATTAGAGAAAAACTCTCCTGAACTAGCACAATGAACAGAATAGTCCACCCAAGGAATGGAGTTCTAGCCACTGACTAGTAGAAAAGGTACTGTCCCTGACCATCCAGTCTTAGTCCTCGTTTCCTGACAAGAAGGCCAAGGAATCACTCCTTTTGGCCAGACTCAAACATTGATCATTTTGTCTCACAGATGATAAAAATTTTGGTCTTTTTTACCCTGAAGGAAACCTTTCCTGTCTTATCTTGCATTCCCTCTGCTGTGAGGAAAGCCATGCTCAATTCTTCCTTTATCTTCTAGGCCAACATGAATTCAGTTCTTCCTATAACCTTGGAAAATACACCCTTTCTGTGCAGATTCTGCCATTATATCCCTTAAAATGCTCCTTCTCCTCTTACAGATCTTCTAATCTCTTGCCAGTAATACAGGATCACAGAGTTGTTTGGGCTGGAAAAAACATTTAAGATCACTGAGTCTAATTGTAAACCTCACGTGGCCAGCTCCACCACTAAGCCATGTCCCCCAGTGCCACATCCACGCTGGTTTTGGACACTTCCAGGCCTGAGCCTCCTTTTCTCCAGGCTGAGCTCCCTCAGCCACTCCTGATCAGGCTTGTGCTAAAGACCCTTCCCTAGCTCTGTTCCCTTCTCTGGACTCACTCCAGCCCCTCAGTGCCTCTCCTGCAGGAAGGGGCCCAGAACTGAACACAGGATTGAGGTGCAGCCTCACCAGTGCTGAGCACAGAGGGACAATCCCTGCCCTGCTCCTGCTGGTCGCTCCATTCCTGACCCAGGCCAGGTGCCACTGTTCTTCTTGGCCACCTGGGCACAGTCTGGCCCATGGTCAGGCACTGCTGACCAGCACCCCCAGGTCCTTTCCTGCCAGGGAAAGATCAGGTCTGGCAATTTCTATCTGATGTGATCTAGAGGTAGCGGGTTAGAGATTCAGCATGCCCACTAACAGGTCACCAAACCCCGATGGCCTGACTTGTCATCCAAGGTCTGTCAGGGAGGAACAGGCGGGGGACACACAGCATTGTCCCCACACCAGCAAATGCCTGGGGCAAGGAAGGTCACCCCTTACAGAGAGGCTTCTCAGCTCATAAACACTCACCTGCCGTGTACTCCCACTCAATCCCTCCACGCCTTTTAAATCCCTAGGCTTAGAGACCTTGAGCATTTGCAGACACAGCGCCCTGTTGGCAGCCAGTAACCACCATGTGCAGGGCTCCCACTGTCACCAAATTCACTCCTTGACCTGGCACTGCCTCTGGGACTCACACAGGAGTGTGCTGGGTTATTTCTGCCTGCTTTCCTGCAGTCTTTGCTGAGACCTCAGCTGTTTTTCCCCTCTGCAACTGATACCGCATGTGCTGGGGGCACTCCCAGCTGCCCTGGAGTGGGGGACATTGCTGGATGTGAGGAAGGCCAGGCTGGGGTGCAGCCCCTGCCATGGCCACGCTGCAGAGCCCGGTGCCTCCTCCTTGGGGCCCTCCTGCAGCAGGAGCAGCTGGTGAGCAGATCACAGATGGGAGAATCAGCATAACATATGAGGTTAGGGACAAGAGAGTGTCTGCCTTGCTGCAACACAAATGCTACGTTCCAGGATGACTTTTCCTGGGGGAGGAGGGAAAAGATACTTCAGGTGGTGCCAAGGTGAGGAGGTCTTTAGAGCAGCACATATGATTTGACACAGACTTTCCTTGTACCAAATTCTTTGGAGAGAGGTGCTTTTCTCTGAAAATTAAACTCTGAGCAGTGCTACACGTGCAAGCCTCTTGCTTCTAATAAATGCTAAATCTTCTGAAACATCATGGAGAACAACTTGGAGGTAGAACTCCAGCAATGTCACAATAAGCTAAGCAAGAAGATGAGCTCATGTACAAACTCTCCCTCTGTAGAACAGGACATACCAGTGCAGTAAAACAATTTGTCCAGTGCCTGTGCAGGGCTCCTGTATTTGTAGCAAGTGCACTGTAACCCATGGCATGTTTACCCTCAGAAAGCCCCCACAAATTAATAAATGCTCACAGGGGGTGATATGAGGCTTAGAGAGTCAAAATAAGGTACCAAATCTGGCCACCTGGTAATTTGCTGCTTTGTGAAAATCATCTCCCCACTTCCCTTGGGCTGGTACTGGGATTCATCTCATGCCATGATGAGTTCAGGTGATTCTGCTCTCTGAAGTGATAGAAATGTGTTCCTCTCTCTTGCTGATTGATTTTCTGTCAATGGGGTTCAGGAAATAGCTAGGGTGAGGGCAAGAGAGGTGATGGCAACTTGAAGCAGAAAATATGCAAGAAGTGGGGCTATTTCTGTTACAGAAAGTGAATTTTCGTTTAGTAACGGGTAATGATTTTCTGAAGTGGGGCTTTTCTTAGCAACACTCCCACTTGTTCAAAAGAAAAAAGGAAGAATCCATGCTGCAAAACTTCTCCTGAAGTGCCTCAACTCAGGTTACAGCAGGGCAGTGGCTGAACAGAATGGGCTTGAGATTGAGTGCAAGTCTTGAAGGGTGAGGATGACACTGTACATTTGGGATCATCCTTCCTCCCTCTCCTAAGCTTTTGTTCTATTTTGTTGTTCTGAATTCCATAAAAGGAGACTACAGGAAGAGAGAATTTTTTGATTATAGTTCCATTAAATACACATGCTCCCAAACATACTCAGTTCCTTCTACAGGAGTGACTCATCAAGCATTACAGTAGAAAATAGTTATGTATTACATAGGGCTGCTGTGGAGAGCAGAAAAGAATGTGATTGTGCAATTAAAGTCTCTGTATTCGAGCACTTGAGATGGGGAGCTAAGCTAAAATTACATATAAACCATTAATATATCCATTTCCTGACTATAATTCTTTGACTGTCCAAGCAGATGGTTGCATTAACATGGGGTGGGTGGGTTTTTCTCATGCAAAATAGCAAGTCTTAAGTTGTTCCTAATAATTTAATTATTACTGTATCCTGAGCCACAAATAATTTCATTCAATAACTTCAGTCTTGGCTTTCCCTAGGGTATGATTAATATAAAGTAGATAATGTTTTAATCTGATCAAATTTTCTGCACATTAAAATAATATGGATATTTGCTTACAATATAAGTTATAGGTTTGAGTCAAATTTACAGTCACTTATCCAAATTTTCACATTTGGTTGAGGTGTCCATGTTTTGGGAAGGAGGGAGTCTGATTTGTGAGCAGCTGTTTGGAAATAAACACCCACAAATGTTGTCTTTAGTAACTACTAATCAGAAATTTCTGCTCCAATAGAGGCTTCTTTCTCACTAAAAGAAACATATTGTCCGAAGAAGAATTTTTCTTAGCAACATTGCCATTTGTTAAAGAGCAGAAAAAAATATTTAAGTGATTTTAAATTAATTTCACGTTTACCTAGAGAAAAACTTCAGCCCAACCATCTGCAGGAAAAGGCCACTATAATTCACGTTTCTATAAACATGCTGTGATGACAGGATTTTTAATACTGCACCTGAAGGAAAAAGATAGTGTACAAATGTAGTGCACCTGCTGGCTTGGGTGTTTATATGATCAGCTAAGCAGGAGCTCTTAATACTTCCCAGCAGATCTCTGCCAGTGGGTCTGCCATAAATCCCTCCACAGCCAGACAAGTTGGCCTTTATTTTTTTCATATTGCTCTGGGCATCTCACATGACATTCCCAAATAAGGAATTGTACTACAAGCCTGCTCTGATTGCTAGTAATGACTTAACTGCAGAGGAATTATAACAGTATGAATAACAGTGGTTTGCACTGTGAATGCCTGAGCTACTCCAAAAATGCCAGAGCAACCAATATAATGTGCTTCTCACTCATAACTTTGAAATGGGAGAGAAAGTCAGGGCACTTTACAACTGCTGCTAATCTGTAAACATGGGTTGTTCATTCAACAGCAGGAAGCAAAAACAAATGGAGAGCAAATAATATCATTAGCTGTTGTTGGGTGTTATGGAAGCAAAATTATGCAATTGATTAAATTAAAAGGTATAGGAAGGGAAATAAAAATCCCTCCTGTTTAAAAAGGACAATTTGAACAGACAAAAAGTTTCTCTGTGCATGCAGGTCCTATTAAAGAGCATTACATTTCTGACTCCTAGCTCCAAATAAGCCAACACTGTTTGTGTATGAATGGCACTGCAAACTCCCTGGGGACAGAATCCTCCTAATTGTTTTGCCTTACAGCATGTTTAAACTGGTCTGTAAGTTTGGGCTGCACTTGTAAACTGTTTCTAGAGAGGTATCTCATAAAAGCTACCAACCAAAAGACTGTAGGGCTGAAATATTTAAAAAGGCAACAAATATTTGAAAGAAATGTAACACATGGGTCTCTTCAGCAAGGCCACTGAATCCCATGTAGAGCAGGGAGGTGCTTACAAATGGGCACTGCCTCTCAGTGCTTGTTCATGGAAAAAGCTGGAAATTGCTGATGTGTGTGTGGAGGGGACATGAGAGGAGGGGAAAGTCAGACCAAAAAGCAATTTGCAAATCAAGCCCGGGGAAGTAAAGAAAGCCTGGGTCTAAGCTCAGCAATTCACAAGCAATTTCAGCCACTCTCCAGGCATGATTTAAGCAAATTCTTTGGAAGGGTTTCACCTGCAATTGCTACTGTGCAGTAATGAGTAAAGCAGTTTCCCTGGCTGTTGGCTAGCTGCGGCTGGCACTGCCTGGCAGCACTGGAGGAGTGAGAGCCAGAAAGGGCAAAGGGGAGAGAGGGGGGATGTTGGAAAGTCTTTGTGGCACTCTAAGCTTCTTGTAGCTGCACTCTCTGGTGGGAACTGTGATGGGGTCTTACCTAAAACCAGCCCCCTAAGGATGGGCTCGACCCTTCTGGCAGGGGCTGATGTGTGGTGCTTCCTGCAGCACAGTGCAGGGATAAATCACCCACCTGAGAGAGATGGTGTGCCTGGGTGGGCAGCTCTGGGCCTGGCAGGAGCAATTCTGTCCTGCAGGGCTGATTCCTCCCAGGACAGCTTCAGGGCTGGTGCAGTGGCACCCTGGATAGCCCTGCATGTGCCTATCCTGCCACCACGGAGCTCCCTCCAGGGCAGACCCTTGCCACAGGCAGCTTTGCTATTTGGAGCTGCAGTGAGAAACCAAAAGAATTCCTCCTTCCATGCTATAAAAACCTGCATTCCTTCCTTTGGGCAAAGCAGGCTGGATTTCTCCTTGTCTGAATTCTCTGACTTAGCTGTGCAATTTGCCAAGAAGTCTGCCTCCCTGGAAAAGAGCAGTTACCACTAATTGTTTTGCCTGAGAATCACTCTTACGAGTTGTCAACCAAAGCTGCCTCCTGGCAGCTGCCCAGGTTGCCATAGTTGTAGACAGAATGAAAATTTTATTCAGTGAGGCATCTGTATCAGAGCTAGGATTGATGGAAATATCAGTCAGCAAAACCTGTGATGTTCTGCCTAGGAGTGTCTGTGCCTCGGTGCTTTACAGCATTGTGAGAATGGTGCTTGCAAAGAGGGTGAAACTGTGAGAGCTGGCCATGGATTCATAATTCCATATAAGGAAGAATTCCATTTTTCAGATTGTGTTTTTCTCAAGATGAAGCGTGCCCTGGGTTAGAATCACTGTTTTCTCATCTACTTACCTACCTGAGCAGAAACATAAGGGAAGAAAGATCAATGCTTCATAACTTACACATTTGCCTTCAAAAACTTATTTCTTTGGCGATTTTATCAAAGCCCCTAAAATAAAATCTTTTCTGTTATGAGCAAAAATTAGAAAAAAGAAAGCTTGAAAATCTGGGAAGTGTCTTCTCTGGGTGACAGTCTGCTCCAGCACTTTAAATATTGCCAACTAATTGCTAAGAATTTTTAGAGAAGTTCGCCATGGTGTGGTAGGATATTTGGTAATTTGATAATTTTGCCTTTAAGAAAAGAAAATTACTTTAAAAATGCCTGAAAATATGGAAATATTATCAACATTAAAAAGTAATTTTGAAAGGAGAAGACAAAGTTGAACTTGGATTGAAAAAACATTTTTTTAATCACAGAGGAAGATCAGCTGATACTCCTCTTTTTCACTGTGATGATTTTTTGTCTAATAGCTGACATGTAAAGCATTTTGCCAAGAAAAAAAATATGGTGATTTAGTGTAGTTTGACTCTTGATGCAGCTACACATTATTAGAAGGGAGAAGGATGGGCCGACCTCTCCTCCATCTCCTATCCAGGATTCTCCTGCAGCATACCCATGGCCACATTTCTGAGTTTTTTGCAAGGCAGACTGGGTGGTTTTAGTCACCTTCTTAACATTTAGGACTGAGGGATTCTAGGCCCCTGTGATAAAGTCACACACACTTGGGTTAATCTGTGGGTGTAGGGGAAGAGGAGTGACAGCTCCTGGTGAAGTCAGGCAGTGTCTAGGCCTGTGTGTTAGGAACACAAAGAAAACATGAGGTGTGAGGGAATGAGTGTTGTTTGTACATTTCCTTTTTAAAAAGAAAAAAAAAATCAGGTTTGATACGTATTGTCTTTGGTACTTATTATTATTTTGGTGGTTCCTTAATTCCCGCATCTTAGTTATATTTCCTCCCATATGCGAAATAATAATTTATTGACCTTGTGCCTCACAAATAAATTTTGCCACAGCTTCATCCCTGAGCTGGACTTTTTCTTCTGCTGTAGGTTATTGTTTGAATGATGTGGTGTACCTCAGGATTTTTGACTGGAGGGGAAATTGTACAGTGAATAAGACACTCTTAGGTGGATGCTTGCATAAATAGGTAAACCTTCTAATAGCTCCTAGGGCCCAAGACAGCTCCACTGTGACTTTGAAGGCTATGAACATAAAGCGATATAAATATTTTTGATCATATCCAGTTCTTTATAAAAACAAAATTGAAAAAAAACTGTGCTCCCCAGACCATTTCTTTTTGCGTATCATTCTGGCTATTCTGATAAGCATTTCTATCTCTCTCTAGAATTTTACTATTTTTTTTTTCCCCACAATAGCAATTGTATAGAATGCAGTCACAGATAATTTGCATTTGGGTTTTTCTATGTGCATTCTTCAGAGTCCCAGGGCAATAGTGGGATGCAGAGTCTTGTTAGACTATTGGCTTCATTATCCAGCTCGTGATTCACAGGAAAATGTTGTAATGACCTCTTACACCAGCAACTAATTCTTTTAAAAGATGAAAGTTATTTCTTCTCCTGGCACAGATATCAGAATCTGCCTTCAAAGAATGATATGGCATTAAAAGTACAAGCTGCCCAACACTTCTAAAGGAGTAAAAACAGCAAGAGCATTTTTTTTTCAAGTGTATACACAAGCCAGCTGTACTTTTTTTTTATCCTGTGCTTCAGAGGCAGAACTGTTTCCTCCTGCTAGTCAGACACAGCACATGTTAGCAATAAGTGAATCATATTTAAGATGGAGAAGAGAAGAAAAACAACTCTGAACAGAAGATTGACCCAACTCCCAAATCAAAATTAACCTGTAAAACTGGGATGTGTTCAGAGAACCTTTCACAACTATGCTGGCTGTTCTTAATGCAAAAGAGGACAGGTTTTATTCCAATCTGGAATGTGCACCCTAAAAGAGCACCTAGACAAATAAATCAACTTTTTTTTTTTTTTTTTATGCCATGGGCATTCATGTCATTTATCTCTCTTATGAACCATACTACTGTGATTTCTTGTCCAAAGTGCTTTTGATAAATTCCTCCTTCAGAATATCACTTTCCTTGTGTCTTGACCTTTTTCAAGTTTGTTATAATTAATTGATGGTCTCCTAAAGCTTATTGGGTGTTGCTGTTCCTTAGCTTAAATGAGTTTCCTTCTTCCCTGGTGGTTCTGCTTCATCAGGATAGACAGCAACCATTTCATCTTAGCAGGCCTAGTGAATCACTCTGTCCTACAGATTTTCTGATTATAGACCTAGTGGTCCAAGAGGTTTACAGCCATGTTTTTTATTTGGGTTACCTTGATCATGGTTCAGGTTTTTTATATCTGTAAGAAAGAGCTCAACAGTGTTGTGCTTTCTTATTTCCGTGGGAAACATAGTCTGAGATGTCATATTTGTCCTTTCTCAGTGACACATCACTGGTGGATTCATCATTCTCTAGGGCTTCCTCCTTCTTGGTCTGTTTTGGTTCATAAGCATGGACTTGTAGGAAATATTCTTATCAAATGCTAAGTGAATGATCTTTGATTCAATTTTCTGTTTCATTTCACTTACGTCAGTCCTGGTGTATTCCAGACCTTTTTGCATTTGACAATTAATTTTATACATTTTGTGCATATTAGACCAGATCCAAAAGGCTGAGCATATTTTGGCTTAAAACAGCTCATTTTCTGGTCAAACTGGTATCTTAATAAAATAGAAGTTGCTTATCAACAGTAACTTTAGTGGACACATGCTGCATTTTCTCACTTTTTGTTTATCCCTGTTTCTCATTATCTCCTCCAAGACTTTTTCATAGTTCTTGAGTATTACTGTCCATTTTATGGACAGGTATTATTGGCCCTTGTTTTTCTTAAGCTGCCTTTAGTCTGACATCTTTTAAAGCACAAAATCCCATCTCTCAAGCCCTTTTTACAGGGTCTGGGATTTGAAACATAAAATCTGTCAGCATTTTAAGAAGAAAGGATCCAAGAGTTCTGATGGGAATGTGTTGCATGGCAGTCTTTGGCAATGTGCTTCTCTATTACACGGAATGACTCCTCATCTTGCTAGCTCCTCATCTTACATTCTGCATTAAAATTATTTCATTGAAAATGGAGGCAGAATATTAATGTTGCCTTAGAATATGAGTGGATTAATTTTTGTCTTAAACTTTCCCTTCTACTACATGATAAACAAACTTCTTTTTAGCACTTTTCCCCCAGTGTACAGCTACTGAAAAATTTGTTTTTTCTAGTAATTTGCTTCATAAATTCTGACTCCACTTCTAGAAATTCTTATGTTGTTCTCCCACTTAAAGGTCTTCCTAGTGATTAGTTTCTTTGCTGATTTTTGTAGCTGCATCCTTATTTCTGCTATCCTAATCGTTTTCACATCTTGGTGGTAATTACATTTGGTCCTGTATTGAGTTTACACGAGGCTGGGGCCACATCACTGATCCCCTTCATCAGGGTGCACTTGGTTAAGTTCTCAGTTACCTGTTTGAGTTTTCAATCCAGGTGAATTCCCTGACTTTTTAGATTTGCCTTTTTGAAATAATAAGCTTGATTCTATGGTCTATTATGTTATGAACCTTTGGTTGCCCTATTCAGGACCATTTTTATAATCAGGTTTTCTCTGAGGTCCATGCTGTGCTACCTTTCAAAAATGTTTCTAAACCTGCATTATCTTAACCTAAAATGTTTTTTCCTTAGTGAATGCCCAAAGATCACTTTCCATTATGCTCAAACGCTTTTGAGCATTTTGTTACTTACATTTGCTCTCCATTCTGCATAGAGGAAGCTAATGCCTTTTAATGATAGAATGTTAACTATTGTCTCTAAAGTTATGAGGGAAGTTTGTAGCAGACCCTTACCTATATCATCTTAGATGTGCAAAACACATTTCTGGTCTAGCACAAGGGATCCACACTATTCTGGTTCCTTGAACGCCTCAATGTGGCAAAATAACATTGCTAAGACCATTCTGTATCTGAAGACTTAATACACTTAATAAGCTTAATACACTTCTTCTAAGAGGAGAAGTAAGGAAAAGTGTTGATCTTTCTTCATAAATAATGTTTTTCTATGTAATAATTATCAAACCTCTTCTTTAATATATCTCCATTATTTTTTAAGCAAGATGTTGAAACCTACATATTTCAGCGCAGGCTTTGTCAGTTCAGGATAAAATAGAAGAAATCCTGTATGAGACTATTAGACTTTCTGTTTCTATATCTCAGGGTTTGTTTGTATTGTTTGGGGAGTTATCTTGTTTTGTTTTATTAGGTAATCTGCTCTAATCCCAGGTCATCTTCACCAAAGTTGTTTCCTGACCAGTCTCCCATCCTGTTTTGTGCACTTGCTTCTGCTTGCCCAAACACAATGTCCTGTGCTTGTCATTTGGAGGAATTTTGAAGTTTTGCACTGCATTTTGAAGCTTTTCCCCTCTGCCACCCAACTACTTCTTAGTGCCCCATTTATCTTCTTGCATTTGAAGTCCTTGTTGGGGTGGTCAGGTTCCAAACTAAGGACACTGTCCCACCTTATTCAGCTTTCTATAGGTAACTACTACCTGTACCACATCCAAACCAGCTGCCTGCACACTCCTTTCCCTTCCATTTAGAAGATAAATCACTGATAACTCTTCTAAGTGATTTGGTTGGGTTTGTTTTTTTGTTTTGTTTTGTTTTGTTTTGTTTTTTTTTTTACATACACCACCACTTCAGACCTGCCACTCAGTTCTCATTCCCAATAAGAGGGTGACCCAGGACACCATTGTGTCTTCCCAACATCCAGACACAAAGTTCCCTTCTCTGAGAGGGCGCTTAGCTAGGGCTGATGTGGTTTCTTCTGCAGCCAACCAAGGAGCAGCTGCAGAGAGGTCTCCCATGGACACAAGAGTTGGGGGAACTTCAGATGTGGCCACCACTCCTCTGCTGAACACAGATTAATTTATAGCCTCTCTGCTCTGGTGGAGTACTGAAATTGCATGCTTTTAAAGTTAATGGTAAAGCGAAACAGTTTGTCCTTTAGTGCATTCAGTTCTGATGCAAGTGGAGAAAATACTGCAAAGACAACACATTTATTATATTTTGGGAAAATAAAGAATACTTCATGACCTCCCTCCCCTCTGGAACTGAATTTAGTGTACTGGTGTCATTAGGAGACCAAAGCAGTAGAGTGTGAGGCTGAGCTCTTGTCTTCCTAAGGATCATTAGTAAATTCATGAAAGGGAAAAGCCCAAGATCTTTAATATTACAGAAGTGATGGCTTTGCCTTTGGTTGGGATCAAAGGGCTGCACTGTGAGCATGCAGTAAATGGCAAACACATCTCTGTGCACTACGGATCTGGCACTTCCAGAGCAGCACTCGTCAGACAGAGCAGTGGTAATGAGACAATTAAATCCATGTGATTAGAAGCAAAGCACCAGTGATGCAATAACATGCTGGGGAGCATCTGATGATTGGAAGATGGGGCTGGGCTAGGGAAAGAAAGTTACAACTTTTGCTATGGATGTCAGGCTTGCCACCATCTCTGGCTTCCCTACCTCTGCTTTTTCCCCTCTCACAAGTGCTCAGCACTGAGTTTTCTCTCTGGCTGTGAAGCACTCCTAGGGTTGAAGAATGGGGAATCCACCTGGATTCTCTTCTTTGGTTAAAGTTGTGTCTCCTGCCCTTGTGACCTCATCACACCCAGTGCTTCTGCTCATGGATGCACACAAGATGACCAGCAGGACTTTATTCCTGTTCCCCAGGATGGGTTGTTAACATTGAAGGAGATAAAGTCTGATTTCAGGGCTGTTGTTCCCACTGCTGCCATGATGTTTCCAAGCTGCATCTTGCTAGCAGCTTTCTGTTGTTTTGTGGGGAAAACTGACCCTGCAGTGCATTGGTGAGGTCTCTAACACTGTGTGCCACCTTGTATCTGTCCTGTAATGACAGAGGTGCCAGCACTCCATTTGATAGGATGCTGGAGAGCTCAGCAAGTTCTGTGAACTGCACTGGAGGGAGAAAACAGAGCAGTCCTGATAACTTCCCTGCAAAATCTCATGTTTCTGAAGAAAACGCCTTTATTTTGTTTTAATTCCTTTTTCCCAAACTGAAAATGTGAGGGGGGTGTTTGATAGAATGTCATGCAGACTAATTCTCCATCCTTTAACTTGGGTGAGAGTTTCTAATTGCTAAGGCACCACCATCTAGCAAGTTTTCTCTTACAAGGGCACACAGGAATCTGCAGTAGAGCTCTGTCACAGCCTTCCTGTGGCATGCTTTGATCCGCTATCACAGGGCCTTGATATTTCCTAAGGCTTTTGGCTTCCTAAACTGCTCACTGCTCGTTGGGGACAGCGTTTCTGTGCTGCATGTAACAAAAGAGAACTTGTTTGCTTCATGCTTCTTCTTCTGCTGCAACTTGTGTACCACAGTAGCTGTGCTTCTAGAAACAAACAAACAAACAAGTTATCATCACTTAAATGTCTAAATAAATAATAATATTAAGCATTCTCATGCCAGGCTGTCCATTTGTGTGGGTTACCAACTTATAAAAGACCTTTTTCTGTGTATTTTTTTTTTTTTCAAGGCTGGTGTTTTTGCCTAAATTTGAATAATTTCTCTAAATTTACTTTTTGTTCTACTGAAGCAAAAAAATAAAGTGCTACAAAGTCAGAAAACTTGATTCATTTTAATTAATGGCTGGTGTCTAACCAGTGTAGACTTCCCAAGAGACTGATCCTTTTTCTCGTGCACAGAGGTTGTGAAAGAAAAGGAAAATGTACTGAGTGACAAATAGGGTTTGAAATAATTAAAAGAGGATGAACAAAGCACAGATTCTAGGAAATATGGGCAGAGGCTGATTTTTGCATTACTCATTCTTTTTATTTTTAACTCAAGTTAGGGAATGGCTTTTTCTGTACCAAATCTAGTGCTGTGCCTTGGGCTCCCTTGTTGCTGCAATGTGGCTAAATATAAAAGAACTAATGAGGTTTCTCAATAAAAATACTTGGTATTCCAATGTTCCAGCGACAAAGTGTGAACATCAGTGATGGATGGTTTTCAGTTGGGTCACTGATTTTTCTTTTTATTCTCTTTTTTTTTTTTTTTGTTTTTTTGTTTTTTGTTTTGCCACTGGATTCCTTTAAATTGTTTCCTTTTGGGTGAATTGAGTGTTGCATTCTGTAGAATGGAGCAGAAATGAAATTGGAATAAAAATGAAATTGTACTCCAGGTATTAATTACAGTGCTGGAATGCTGCTGCAAATTGGATTTCCTTTAAAATGCAGTGTGTTTATAACTGGACAAATTACACAGGAACAGATGACAGATCAGGAAGAAATATTCAGCGAGAGGCTTTTCTGTTTTTCAGTAACCAGGCTTTACCACCTTTCCTTATGGTAACTCAGCTCATGCTTCTGTGAATTAGAGCTTGACAGGAGGGGACCATCCAAACTTTGGTTAACTTCTCCTGCCACCTCCTGGACAAGGCTCTAAACAGCTTTTCCCGACCTGCAGCTAGGAAACATGAGGCAGCACAGCCCTCACGCTCACAGCCATCGACTCGTGAAATTATCCTAGCCTCCCTGCTAGCACCTTTTCAGCATAAAGTAATAAGAAGCATGTCATAAATTACATTTCTTCCCCAGGAAACTTCTCCCAACCCCCTGAGTTGAATATCAAAAAGTTTTTAAAATTAAATGTTTTAACTCGTGTGAAAACAAAATCCCTCAGCACAAGGCTTTTAAGTCCTAGCTAGCAAATTTTCTAGCTGAGACAGTGCTGCCTTTCACTGATACCAGGGTAAGGGAAGTGCCACATAGACCTTGAATAGCTTTTGTAATAAATATCTTAAATGTGGGGATGCTCAGATTTTGAAACACATCACCACCATGAGTGGCTGTAAATCCTTCTGCTGATGTTATTTGCAACAGGCATCACCAGAGATGCTCTATATTCTGAAGTCACTCCAGTAAATAAACAAGCACTCTGCCCTGTGCCTTCTGAATGCATTGATCTTCTGGCTTTGAATCTACTTTACTGGATTTATCTACCTGAATTGCTATTCACACTTTCTTTTAAAATTTAAAATTCCTTAGCATGATGGTTTGCTTTGTTTAAACTCCTTGATGTGTCTCTCCAATGCTGTTATATTCCAGAAAAACAATTTATTTGTTCGTGCCTGCAAAAAGATTTCCCTATTTATCAACAGGTTGCTATGTAATTTTAAAAATTGTACTTCCTAGTGCTTAACTTCCACTAAACACTGAAATGTAAACAGTGGCTTCCTCATCTTCTAGAATATTCCCCTGGTTTGGATATTGTTAATTGATAGAGTGTTGCCTTTTGTGATAGACTGGGTTGACAGAACCTTTGAGAGTGAAACCTCAAATGAACCAATATAATTGTATTTTATCTCCTGTCTAACTCAGACCATAACACCTTGTAATTCCTTCATCAAACTTGTAATCTCTATTTGAACTGTACTCTATCTCAGAGAAAAATAGCCAGACCTGAGTGTGTAGCTTTCCTTTGTCCTGTGTCCCAGTGATTGATTAGCTTTGCTTCACAATTATTGATAGAGAAGTTAATTCACTTTTAGGCCAATGTATCTACTGCTGATGTGGAAATGGAATGGTGGAAACTGCATTACACAGAAATGGTAGATTTGCCTCTAAAAATTGCTGCTCTGAGAGCAGCAAAGTACTATGTCAACCCAGATTAAACTTGCTAAATAGTTCAATGGCAAAGAAAAGCTAGAAGTTCTCTCTATGTGATACTGCCAAAGTGAAAAGTTACAATGCTTCCTCTCAAAGAGTTTTAAGGAGCTGGAACAAAACTCCTTCTGTTTTTTAACTAATCTAATATTTTAGATTCTCTTTCAGTAAGCAGAGGGGGGAAGTAAGCTTTTTTCCCTCTATTCTTTATGGATGTGACTTCACATTTTTTCCTGTTTCTGTAGCATGTAACAGTTTCACACGTGGAACAACAGTCACCTGTACAATCAGTCAACTGGGAGGTATTCTGCAGCTTCAGAAATACTACTTTAGGTAGCATTCCACTTCTTATCCCTCAGTGGGTCTGTTAACAAGCTTTGGTGTCAAGGACTCTTAAAAGAGAGTTTGGCCCATAGTTTAATAGTTCACATAGTGAGAGTACACTTGGTGAAACACATGTGAGGAGATGTGCTGAGCAGAAACTACCCTCTTTATGAAGCACTTCTTAAAAAAAAAACAATTTGGAGACACAAAAAGGAAGTATAAAGTCTGTTTTCCTCATCAGGGCACAGAGATGGGCATGTGGCAGAAAAAAAGCATAGAAAAAATACTGGCTGACACAAAATCAGAAAGGAGTTGGAGTGAGCTTAAAACCCATCTTCAGATCTTGATTTCTACAATTTATTGGTTCCTTTACAATAAGAAGGTTCTGCTTCAGAATCAGAACCTTTGTATCTGTCATGAGAAACCCCAAGCACAGTTTTGTAGCCTTTTACACCTTGCCACAAAATCCTTTAATAAACTTTTCTCTTTCCTAATGTTCACATTTGTGTGAACCAAGCCTTGGCACAGACGAGAGGGAAATTCCTTTTCTGGCTTTTAGCTGGCAAGAACACTGCTGAGAGACCTGCAATTCTGTCATTAGAAATGTAAATTGTAAATTAGATCTATAACTCTCTGTTTGTGAATACACTGAGGTTAAGAGTTATTGTAATGACAATAAGAGTTGTATATTGTGATAACCAGTGTAAGGCGAACCTGAGGACTTCACAGTCCCTTGGAAAGAATCAGACTTGGGGGTTACAGGGCCAGAACTGAACCTGAGGGACTGAGAGATGCCCTGAATTCTTTGCTGTCCTTTTGAAATATTTTTTCCCCTCTATAAGATATAATAAATGCATTTCTGTAAGAAACTAGTATTAAATTGTGCAGCAGAGTTCTTTTTTATTTAGGTTCTGTTTATGTTGTATCTTTTGTAGCAGTAATACAGAAATGAATAGAAAAATATTAGAAAAATGCTAGATTACTGAGCATTTTTGTGAGATCACAACTTGGGGCAGGAAAGAAATAAACTGGAAAATTCTCAGGAGGTCATTAAAATTTTTATCAAGTGAAAGCTGCTTTTCTCTTTGTAAAGATAACATTTTTTAAGCTGGTTCCGCACTAATTTACAGAGAAGCAATGTGAAAATGGTACAAATCACCACTATCCTTGGCTCTCCCTCTGAATCTGCAGTCTGGGTATCTGCACAGTTCATATTTAACTGTGCCACATTTAAGGAATCTGGATTCAAAATTTCCGTTTCTGCTGAGGCTGGCATCATTGCTGGCTTCCACCTTCCAGAATTTAAATTTTCTCACCTCAGATGAAATGTATTGCCTTGGAGCATTACATCCCCAAAGCCTACAGGTGCTGTGCTCAAGTGTTGTGAGAGACCACGTGCACTCTTTTCGTGCGTGCCAAATCTGTGTTCCTGTCACCACATAAAATTTGTCAGAGTCAGTAAAGAAGGAAATTGGGGAAATGTTACGTGTAGTTGGGCAGGTTTAGAAGACTTGTCTCCCAGCAAGAGCCACTTGAAATTAGAATTGAGATTTACAGCTCCTCTTTTATATTGAAAGCACAGCAACCAAGATGTACTTCTTAAAAACACTGAGATATGAATTTATAACAGCACTTGGTCTTAAAATCAGACAGCATTCCAGGTTAGGTCTTGCTTGTGAATATTTAGTTGCTATGAAAGGTTTGTTTAAGCAATTAAAAAAAATTACTTCAGATTTCCAATTAAATATGTTATGTGTACTCTCTATATCTTCTTGCTTCTCATGTTTTACAAATGTATTTGTAATGTACTGTGTGTGTGTCACTAGAAGAAAACACATGGAAATCTTTCCACAGTCCAGTAGCCAGTATGTTGGCACATTTCCTGTGCCAATACAGTAAGATGTATTGTCTACCAAGTGTATAGCTTGGGTCAGAGGAATTTCCAAGGGGCTTGGGTATGGATTAGTGCAGTTAAAGGTGTTGGGTTTTATGGGTTTTGCTAATACAGATAAAACAATGCAATGTGTCAGGGGGTATTTATTATACCAGTCTAGAAATGTCGTATTTCATTGTTCTTAACTTACTGGCTGTGTTTTACTGCTGCTTCTCTGGAAGCCAGTCAGACCAGGCATTGCCAAATCTGATTTATCTGGGCACCACGAGGCAGTCAGGTCCCTGCTGCAGCTCCAGCAATAGCTTTGTCACAGCCTAAGACTGTAAGACGAGGCTCCACTTTTTCTCCCCTCTCAGCAAATCTGTGTTCCTGTCCAGCAATTCCAAAGCAATGGCCCTGTATAAAAAAATATAATCTATCTCCCTGTATATGTATACACACCTATGTAGGGTATTTATACATAAGTAACACTGGGGTTTAATTTGCCATGGGTGATGGAGCAGCCAACCCCATTTTTGTTTATTCTTTATGATTTTACTTAAATATCTCTTTGTCCTGCTCTACTAGCTGCAAATTTAAAGTGTAATATACCTCCTTTCCCACCCTTTTCATTAAGGGCAAAAGGAGTTTCTCTTATTGTTCCTAACAATAGCATCTATGATAGAAATTCTCAGGTGGTTGAATGGATGGCCTCCAGCTTCATTTACTCTTTCATCCCCACCTGAGCCTGACATTACAAATATCCTGCCTTTCCAGAGCAGCTGAATGAAAAATAATCTCAGTTTATTACAGGTAGAGCTAAGAAATAAAACTTGGAGGAGCAGGAAAAGGGAGAGAATACACGGAGAGCAAGAGCCACCTACATGCAGCTCCAGTGTTTCTTTCTGATAACCACCTAAAGCAGTGCAGAACTGGAGGGGCAGCAGCTCTGTGCCCCCTAAGCAGTTGCAGCTGAAATAGCCAAGTGTTTTTGCCCAGATCCTCTGCTTCATTTTTTGGCTCCACCTGCTGCTTTGTCTTCCACCACTGAGTCCAGCACAGGTTGTGGCAGAAGGGAAGCTTCCCCCTCTCTGTGTGTTTCCAAATGATGGCTCTGCCATCCAAATGATGGCTCTACTACTTCCTTTTGAGTTTTCACCTCCACTGTATTGTTATCCTTGCTGTGGCCACGTTCTTTGGCAGCAGATGGACTTCATACCTACACTTCAGAATGCCCCTAAAGTACACACCTCTTCTCCTGGGGTGTTGCTGGTATAGTGACCAGCAGAAGGAGGGGTCAGATTGCTTTTAATTATGATTGTCTTATAATTTTAAATATTAGATTGTCCTTTTAATTATGAGCTTGTTTAGGGATCCCCCTTTTGAATGGCCTTTAGCACAGAAGCCTTGATTGCCAACCAAAAGGGTCTTGGAAGTGTCCCTCCTGTTCAGTGGACTTGTAAGTCAGTACCTACAGAGTGCAGCTACTTTTTATTAATGCTTATGCCTTATGGAATCAAAGAGGGAGAGACAGATTTTCTAATCAAATGAGAGACTGTGCAGTTATGTGTTGCCAGAATGCTGCATGAATGTGTTCTGGGTGCAGTTAGTCTCTTATATCAGCAGAATTTGACGAATCCCAGTTTTCATTAGCTATCTTGACTGAGGGTGGATTATTGCACATTTCCTGTGAGCAGCTTAATTTTTATTGTTATATGACATTCCTTGCTTAGCATAAAAAATGAAAAACTGAATGGCATTTTCAAAAGCTGAGAACCCTCATCAGTAGCTGTGGGGGAGTATTTTCAATCCTAACATGACAAAGATGCCATACACATGAAATCATCTGTAAATTTCTGGAATTTTTTTCCATAAAACAAACTCCCTTCCAACCAATAGCTTCAAGAGCCACTATACTGCATTAAGGGAGAAAAGTCCTAAAGGCAGTGATTGGAGAGAGAGACAATATGTGATTCTTTATTAATATAATGAGCCATTTATGAAAAGAAAAACATCAACAGCTTGCTGTTCTGCATCAAAAGGAGGCATAACATAACCTTTGTGGTATTGGTTTGCTGCTCTGGATTAGCCTAGAAGGGAAAATAATTCCTGTTGAAGTGCTAAAAGAAACTGTCCTTGTCCTCAGAAGTTGATCTAAGATTACAGATGTCCCAGAAGTTTTCTAACTTGTAGCTGACCATGAAATAAATAATTTACTTTGTGTGAGGTGTAATTGCTAGCTAAGAAAAAAATATGTAGATAATCTCATCTGTTGGAATAGTTTTAGATGTGGCCAAATAAATCAGGGTGAGAAATGACTCATTTAGGCTTTTATTTTTCTGCTTGTGGGATGCAAATGGCCAGGTCAGAGTTTAATTTAATCTTGTTAGCAGAATCTGATGGAGATGGCGAATGATTTTAATTGCCCTACCGTCTAAAGACAATGCAGGGGAAGTGTCACTCTGTGCATTATCTGTAGATATCTCCTACTTGCTGCTCTCAGAAACTGCAGGCTGAGCAGATGGATCTTTGATCTGGCCTGGTGTAATTGTTTTTTTACTCTTACATGGCTGTGAACAGAGTGGATTTTACAGTGTTTAGATAAATGTGCCAGCATTTCTGATTCATGCATAAGATTTTCCTGTTTTGTCTGCAGGAAGTCTTCTGCAAGACGCACAGAAAGTTGCATTTAGTGAATTTTAGTAGTAAAATTAAACAAAGAGATTTATCTTGCTTTAATTTTCTTTTGTTCAGTGAGAAAGAAAGAGGAAGACTTGCAATTCAAGGAAGCTTAAACTGTGGCATACCTTTTCTATTTCTAAGTATTCTGGCCAAAAGACCCCAACCCAAACCTGTTTGGATGGATGTGACAGTTTAAGCTTGTCTCAGAATTATAATCCCCATGCCAAGTGAGCTGGATCCATGCATTTTCCCACTCAAGGAAAATCCATTTTCAGATGAGATAAATTTTCTCACTCTTCTTTTCAGGGAGTGTCTGTGAAACTATTAAATAAGGTGTCCAATAGCAACTTGTCACCAGGGAGAAAAGATGAACAGGAAATATGTTTGTCTTTTACATATTTCAGTTATTAGAAGAGCACAATATAGAGATTCCACCTTCTAATGAGCAATCCCTTATACCCATGTTGATTTTACTGGTGTTAGTAAAGCTCTGTTTGGCATAAAAAAAAAAACCATTTGCACATATCTCTTTCCAAGGAATCTGTTTTAGAGCTGATTGTTTCATTAGAAAAGGGAGAGGGAAGGAAAAAGAGTTACTGGTGGCTTATGGACCTGACCTGCTGTTCACATAGCATCAAATTCACAAAATCTAATTTGAGCAGATTCTGTCTGGCTAGGAATGTGAAGAAATGCTGTCAATTACTCCCTTTTCCATGATTCTCTTGGTCCCATTACTGGGGCACGTGGACTAAGTCACTCTGTCTGTAACCTTACAGATGAAGGTGTACTGAAATTCCCAGGATGCAATTCCCAGCTGAAGAAGGTCCATACATCAGCTAGGACTGTCCTCAGAGGCCAAATATTGCAAGCAGTGTGTCAGGAATCACAGTCCCAATCTGAGCTCCTTTACTGCCACACACAGCCTCTTATGGGCTCAAATTCACACTGAATTAAAGGCTGGCAGTGTGGTGGAGACAAACAACAACAGCATCAACCAAATTCTAGTCTGGCATTTGAGAAATACCTTTTCTTTCTGGTTGTTCAGAGCAAATGAAAGGAAGGCAGAGTGTTCCTACTGCACTCACCTTGGTCTTTGACCTGTGTGTATGAGGATATAATTTAGGCATTTGCTCTGCTTATTTTGGCTGTCTGAGTTCAATCCTGGTTTTGGTTCTGTATCTGGACCTGTGGTGTTGGCCCAGATCCACCAGTGTGTTTGACAGTAGTTTGCTGAGCATTACTGAACTTAAATTTTAGGAAGCTCAAATTCCAGGAGTGGAATTTGAAGCAACTTCATGCAGGTGCTCAAAGTGCCTGCACAGGGCACAAGGGCAGGTCCATGCCCCAAAGGACAACTGGGGCTCAGCTCCAGACAGCAGGAGCAGGCCAGGCAGGAAAGTCCAGCTGTGACTGCAGGAAACATGGCCCAGGTGTATTCTGTGCTCATGGATTTATTTTTAGGGGAGTCCCAGGCTGTGTTAGCTCAGCAGCATCTCAGGCAGGTGGTCTGTGGATGCCAGTTCTGGGGAATCTTGGGTTTTCTCCCTAAAGCCAAGGAGGTCAGTATCTCCTGCTGCGTGGTGCCTCACAAGTCACCTGCAGGCTGTGAGCAGTCTCTCCTCAGGGAAATGTCTTTGGAAACCATGTAATCCTCCTGGCTACCCACTCAGGGAATATTTCAGCTCCCCAAAGCAGCAGCACTTCAGGAGAGGAGTGCTTGTGGCTTAGCCCTTCTCTAAGGGAGGCAGCTGTGAACATGGCTGGGGCTGGGGATCCCAGACAGCTCAGGATTGCAGAGGTGTGCCCTCCACCCCTTCTGAAGGCTTGTTTTCTACAGGCAAACCCTGTAGGTGCTGTGCAGTTGTGCTTCAGGCTCTCTCAGCAAACTGTAGCCCTAGAGGGATGGGTCTGTAGAGCAAAGCTGTTGGTGCAGAGGAGCCAGCAGTCACACAGGTGGAGAGGTGTCCCCCTGGAATGGCACCAGTTCTGGGCTGTGTGCAGAGAGCCCCGTAGCACTGGGGAGCACCAGATGCACCCCTTGTCCTCATCCTTTGGGACAGAGTCACCTGAAGGCCACTGTGTGAGTGCTGTGACATTCCTGGTCTGGATTGAAGCGCCCAGTGCTGGCACAGGGTGCTCATGAGGCAGCATTCCCAAGGCAGGAGGTGAAATAGCTGCATCACTCCACAGAGCATGGAAATGCCTGTGGTGTTCCACTCCTTGAGCATTGGAACTGCACATCTGGAATTGCCTGGCAAAAGTGGCACCTTCAGTGCTTCTCTGAGGTGTAGTCCTTACTTCAGTCAGGCTTTGGTTCACTTGTCTATAAAGGGTACATATTATTCTCTTATTCTTATCTCCAGGATCCCAGGGGAAATCTAGGAAGGATAATATATAGAAAAAAATTATTTGTTCACCATCCTCCCACTTAGAAAAATAGAGTTGTTCTATGGAACAACTCTAACCCTACTCTATAAAAATAGAGTAGCCTTAGAGTTGTTCCATTTTTTCAAATGTTCAGTACAGGAGATGAGCCTCCTTCCAGCAAGAAAATATGAACTTCTGGGGTAATCAAACAGTTTTCAACAGTGCAGTTTCTGCAGTGGCAGATTGCCAGTAAGTGATGACATGGGGTTGGCATGGTACTCCTGACTCTGGCCTTTTCCCAGACCTGAATGTATGCTGGGAATCCTGGGGTTATTTTTGCTGCAAACTCAAACAATTAGAAAGGCATACCCTGCTTCACTCCAGCAGCTCGAAAAAGGATGATTGCCAACATTTCTTTCGTCACCAATTCCCTCTTCTGCAATTCCAACCTAGGGTTTAAATCTGATTGCAATACAGTGAAAACAGGAAAAAAGGCTTGAACGGAAAATTCAGGAAAGCAGGAAATCAGGTACTCAGCTTTCTGAGAGGACATTGAAAGCAAATGCTCTGTGCTGTGCTGATGATGAGGAGAGATCCTTCTATCCCCTCACACCCAACTATTTTGTAGCACATCTCCCTTGCACTCACCTACATGAGAGGGATTAAAACTCTGTGACTTTACCCAGCCAAACGCTTCCCCTCTGCTCTCCAAGGCTTTCTCCACCCAGACAGACACAAAAGCTCCAGCACTGTGCTGGTCAGGATGTGTCACTATTGCTTCCTCCCACTCTGAAATCATGTATGCACCAGTCTGTCCATCACACATTAAAAAAACCTAGCTAGGTTAGAGCTGTAGGGCACTTCTAAAGCAGTGAATGAAAATAAAATACAAGGGTTGATGAAAACATAATGGAAGGATGTAATTTTTTTTTCAAAATTTGAGTTATTTTTTGCTTGATGTAGACCTGTTTACAATTAGTTTACAATTTAAGCAATTGCCTTAAGTATTTTAAGTTGGCCCTCCTTAATTTCCCCTCTGTCCTAAGTCAGAATCCAGGAGCTAATTACATCACTCAAATGAGAGAGATGTAACTGCAGATTCTTTATCCCATGGCCACATGTGCTTGTCCCTGCCTTGTGTCCATTTTGGCTCTAATTGTTAAAAATACCTGTCACAAGGACTGTATGTTTTGATGGGGTGGATTCTCAGAAGCTGGTATGTGAACTGTTCTGTGGATTACTGCTCATGAACTTCTGCTAAACTCAGCTGGTCTGCACTCTGAGCAAATAAATCCTTTTATTTGGCAGACTTTAAAAAACAGAGGAAGAGAAAGAGAGGGGGAAATAGAGGCCATCAGACTGTTCCTGAACAGGAACATTCAGAACAGTAACAAAAAATGTTGCTGCTGCTTTGCACAATTATTAGAATTGCTCCCTATCAAAGGTCAAAAGCATTAACCACTTTGGCAACATTTATAAATAGACCCTTTATGGAGTTTTACCTAAAGTGGGATGGAGAAACACTTTGACTCAGGAAAACCAAATAGAACCAGTCTTTTAATTTAATAGCTGCATTAGGCAAGATTGAATGAATGTTGGTACAGACACAGAACACTAGACAATTTCATTGCTTATGGAGTCTGAAATAAAATGCAATTTCAGCTTGATCACTGAAGGCCATAGAATGAGTGGTTCTGGTGTGGCCATGTAAGAAAATGAAAGGAGGGAAAGTTCTTTTAGCCCCAGCAGGGCCCTCTGATAAACATTGCACCTTGGAGTGCAATTGCAGCTGCATCTGCATTCCATGCATTGCATCTGGAGTGATAATCTCTGTATCCACAGGGATAAAGTGACCCAAAAAGTGACTGGAAGCTTAGACTTGCTGCACAAATGGCAACCAGTGGGGTCCAGACTGCATTCTCCCAGGAATTTAGGATGCAGGTATTTGTAGCACACCACTTGCAGTGTTCACCTTTGCATTCTGATTAAAGATGTTCATCAAGACCTCAGAAGCCAGGAAACATTAAAATTAACTGTGATTTGGGCATTTTGATTTGTTCTACTTTGTCCCTGCCTAGTATGCATGAATGATAAATGTTTGTTCAATCTAGGTTGGTCCAGGTTTGAACTGGCTGCTGCCAGTGGGAAAAGGCCAACAGGTAAAAGATGATTATTGGTATTAATTACTTTGGAATCCACCTTGTGCAAGTCTCTTTGACTTCCAGGCTGGTTTATTGCACTGGGAGCAAGGAGTCACTCTTTCAGGAAATAGAATGCTGGTATCTCTTTTTGTGACTAGGCAGAAGGGAAGTTGCTCTGTTGCCAGTGGCTAGGAAGAACATTCCCTCTCTTTCTTGGATGTCAGGTAGAAGACACAAACCAGCTCTGTCTCTATGGAATCATGTTAAGTTCACATTCAGTTTTTTCATTGTGGCAAGCAGAAGTGATATAGCTTCCTGGTTCTTGTTCTCAGTCTTCATCTTAAGTTTTTTTGGTGAGAAACCCTTGTGATGAAGATGCACAATCATTCCTAGTTCTGCATTCTTCCCTCTGCAATTAAATGGTAGATGGTAGGAAGAAGCTACTAAGAGAGTCATGTTTGGAGGCTTTGAAGGTTTTTCTTAGTGTGAAGAATGGGAAATATGGTCTAAATGCAAAGGTAAATTTGCAAAAATGTAAAAAATTCCAGTTAAATTTCATTTTTTCCTCTTAGCTCTCTTCATTCCAGTAACATGGGTCAGGTCAGTGGGAATGACAAGAAATTAAGAGGTGATAGTTGAATGCATGCCTTACCTGGATGGCAGCAGTTGGCTTGGCTTCATTTGGTTAAACACCCCTCTTGCAGACAAGCAATTGCTTCCAATGAGGGACAGCCTTCCATGTGCTAAGTGGTCTTCAGAGCTGATGATCAGTTTGTTAAAAGGAACCTGAAACTTCCATATCTACTTTCACTCAGAATGGATTTGCTCTGTTTTTTCTTTGTGTCATATTTAAATTCATCAATCACTTAGATGGGTGGTGTTTTTGCTATTCAGAGTGTTTTCTTGTTTTCCACTATTGTCCCTTCCTAGCCATTTTTCCCTGCTTTCGTTTGCTTTCTTTCAACTCCTACCTACCCAGAGGGACTAATAATTTTTTTTTAGTATGATTAAAACTACCACAGAATTATGGTATGTTGCTTTTCTTCCATTAATATAGAAGAGTAAGTTCCCTTTCTCTTGCCCTTCCTCTCACCTTTGAAGGTTCCTGATCCACTGAAGTGGTGCCACACTCTTGTTGCCAAATCATCTTTATTCATCCATCTGTTTTGATACAATTGCAGAATTAAAACAGACTGGACATAACTGCTTGTCCCAATTTGTTTTTCACCTGTAGGTTATAGGCAGATTTTTAAGGTAGATAGCAGAGTACAGCCTAGAGCCAGGGTTTGTGAGCATGTAAGCCATTTTAAGAAGGAGAATCAGTTCTAAGAATTTCACTTTTAATTACTTTTTGGTCTAAGCTTTTGAAACAGCTAATCATTTTGGCTGCCAGACTTGAGAAAACTGAGAGTACTGTGAATTTCTAGAGAATGTGAAGCACCCCTATTCTAAAAAGGGGGCTTGTTTGCTTGTTTCTTACGATAGGTGCTTCAGGATTTGAAATGGAATTTGGGTCACTTGTCCATTTTGAAAATACAGGCCCCACCACAGCAACATGCAGTTGCCTGTGCTCAGATTTTAAAAGTGACTCACTGAGAGTTTCTTGGTTACTTACATAGCTGAGACAGGAGACAAAACATTCAACTCAAATTGATGGGCCCAAATTTGTCTCTTAAACAACTGGGGGGATGAATTAGGGAGTGATATAATCTTCTAAATTGCATCTATTATGATATGATAATGCCATGTGCCAGAAGGAGTGCAGAACTCTCATAAAGGCTCTTAATTTAAATTTGCTTTGAGTTGGCAAAACACACACAAAACCAAAATACTCGATTTAACTCATTTAACCAATGTCAGCATTTAATTAGACTATAAGGATAAAGTGATGATGGGATGTTACAGTTCAGATTTCCATGAAATTTTACTTATCTAGGGGCAAGAACTTATAGCACTTGGAACATAAAATAAAGTACTAAATTTAAAATATAACCCCATGCATATTAGCATAATTAAAGTGCCAGACTTTAAAATGCAATTATCAAGTAATAGGAATGCCATGCATCTGTAATGCTAGAATTTCCTTAAAACACATTAAGGACATGCAACACTCAGCAGATTCCTAACTACTACTTAATTACCCTTGCCACTGACTGCTGCAAAGATGCAGAGTATGGGAAAGATACACTTCTGCCTAACCAGAAGGATTAAGAAATTTTCTTTTATAATTCTAGTCTTTTATAATTCTAGTATTCTTTCTTATAAAAGAATTTTCTTTTATAATTCTTTTATAATTCTAGATAGACTTTTAATATCGGCTGTATACCTTGCTCAGTGAGCAACTGTTGAAATCATCTGTAAATCTAAATTTTAGAGCTGTCCTTTGAATACTTTATTAGCACCAATGTTGCCTTTGTACAAAGCTCAGCAGTGTAAGAGTTTCAGGGTGCTCCTTAAAAGCTGCTTTGATTTTGTGCTCACCAACCTGTTGCATTTTAAAAGAAAGACTTACCTTTAACAGAGTAGTCCTTTTGACAGCATCTCCTTTATAATCAATTTTTCCATTCTTAAGACAATTCAGGTTTTCATAATATTCTAATCCCTTTCGTGTAGTTATTGTAGGTTTCGAGTTAATTTAGAAGCTGAAGTCCTTCCTCTTAAAGCTTTTAGGAAGAGTTATATGTTTGAATCTTGTGATTTATTTTTTTTTCTCTCTGACTTCTCTAAAAAAAATGGGAAATTTGATGCTCTGCTATTACAGGCTTTAAGATTAGAAACAGCTACCTAAGATAAGCAGAGATTAAGAAGTCTCTCTGGTCTGAGATACTTTCTACTGTCAAATACTTATTTCACAGAGTGTGGCTGTGCCACTCTGCACCAAAGGAGGTGGGAGGTGGGAAAGAAGGGTGTCCTGAGAAATTGCATCTGTAAATATTTTGTGAAGTGTCTTCCCCCTCTGGTGTCTGGACCTGTGAAGAGCTTGCCTGTGTGTGCTTGATGTGCTTGTCTGGCCAGGAGAGCTGGGATGTCTGGGGTCTCATCCCTTGCACGGGGAACATCCTGGTGGAGTTCAGGTGTGAGCTTTCAGGCTCCCCAGGGGGTGGTAGCCAAGTCTTGTCTTGAGAAAAGCCTTGGTTTCAGATTTTCTGATTCTCGATTTGAATGTCTTCACATCTGTGCTGGTTAGAAGATTATAATGTCCTTATGCTGCAAAGATTACAGATAAATAGGAAAAAAGTGGAAAGAAAAAAAAAAAGAAAGAAAATATTTATAAAAGAACAAAAGAACAACACACCAGAAACAAAAATAGAGGAATTTTGCTGAGAGGAAATGGTTTTTTGGAGAAAAGGACCATGGCATCTGGGGAATGGGGTTTGCCACAAAACCTCTCTCTCTCTCTCTCTCTCGTTAAAGCAGTTAAATGAGCTCCTTAACACCTGTTAAATTAGCTGTGTGTGTCGTCTGTGCTGCCTCCACTTTGAATACAGACAGGTAAGAGCTGGAGTTATTCCTTCAGCACCAGCCCAGAGACTCTCTGAGTTGTGCTGGCCTCAGCTCCTGGAGCACTCTCTCTGTTCTCAGGGCAGGTATGAGGCACTAATTTCCAGAGACAGGTGGCTTCTGCCTTAGTGCTGGATTGCATTTCTCCTATCACAAATCCTGCAGAGAAGTGGTGAAAAACTGGTGCAGGCCCAAAAAGTAGTGCCCCTATTAAAGACTCAGAGCCTGCACCAAATTTGCCATTTTTAGCTCAGGCACTGGCAACAGGCACAGTGAATGAGAACAGAAGAAAGAAATTAATCTAAGAGTTGCTGGTCAGGAGTTCATTAAATTTTCCCTTAGATTCACTGGACTGATGAATGCAATTAACAGCTGCTTCACTGGAAAGGGTTTTCACTCAGTTACCTCCTTCATCTCGGACTTGGGCTCATTTGATAATTATTTTTACATGCTGACTTTCACATCATTGACTGTTCTTCCCAACCTTGCGCTGTAGTGACAAAGGAATTATAGCAAAGTTGAGCTGTTGATTTTTACTCTCTCCTTGCTAGGTGCTTGCTTACTTTTTTGTGAGTGCTGTAATTGCCCTCACCATGCTGAGATGTGTTCTACATCTTTTCCAGGACAGTGGATGTGTCTGATCAAATCCATCAGCCAGGTAAGCCAGATGAAACATCTACTGCTGTTCAGAAAATAGATTCTGCATTGATTTAACTACTAGAAAAGCAAATCTCCATTATGTCAAAGAGCAGTAAGATTGCCCTCAATACTCATTTCCTATCAGTGTGGGACAGATAAAGCACTGAAGTGGAAATCAGAAATCTATCAAATGGCTCATTGACTTGGGCCAATTTAGAATGCTTTTCCTTGTGCTTCTTGACTGTGTGTCTACTTCTGTACTGTAATAACTCTGTGAAGGAGAAAACATTTCTGTACTTGTTTGTGCAAACTCTCTTTTGCTTGGAGTCTCCAGGTAACTTAAAATATGCCTCGTTTAAACAAAGCCATGAAACATTGCAGCTCCCACCCATTTCCTTCCAATTCCACAGGAGTAAATAGCTTTTCCTGATAACAAGTGCAGTTTTGTGGTTTGGATTAAAATGATGTGGAGTTCCAGTTGTATCCTGTGGCCTCAGGCTGTGCTTCCTTGGGGGCTACTGCTTTAAGTCTTCTAAAACAAAAAAATGCTTCAGTTCAGCCCATGGGCTCAAAGTGGACAAATGTGAATGTGAATTATTCCAGTCAAAATAAGCTGACCAGTTGTGATGATATTAAGGTGGGTAAATAGCTGGTCCATGGATAAAATTGATGGAGTAATATCAGAATGCTGAGAATTCACTGTGATACTAACCAGGGTGAGGAAAGCTTGAGATGTTTAATCCATCATTCCATCTCTGTGTCCAGGGAGCAGTGCCAGAGGATGGTGAGGTCTCACGTCAAAAATACAGCACAACTGGAGCCAGCATCCTCCTCTTGACCCGTGATGTCCTTACTGCTCTGGGTAGCCAGAATGAACCCATGTGCCACCAACATCTCCATTGGCTTCAGAAAAATTCCAGTCAGTGCCAAACTATGAGACCTGAGGTCCTAATCTTGCTTTCCATCCCCATCCCCCATATTTTTCCCCCTATTTCCCAATGTATTGTGTATTTCTTCCCTTTTCTTCCTCCTTTTTTCCTTTTTTCTAAGTTTTTTAGTAGCTAGGATTGTTTTGTAGCGTGTCAGAGAGCCTGTGATCACGAAAGCTGCTTGAGCACAGTTTTAAAGAGTCTGATTTGTGGGGGTTTGTCAGATCTGATCACAAAAGGTAAGACCTGGTGCTGGGAACTTGCCACTCTCTGATAGCAAGTGACACACAGCAGCTGCATTTTTATAATCTCCACAGTTCTTTTTATTTTCTGCCCTTTTTTGAGCTTGTTTTGTCTTTGAGGAAAGATGATCAAGCTGCACCAGTAACAGCAGTGGCAACAAAGCATCCAGCTCACTTCAGCATCTGTTTTTCTTTGCCATCAAAAGGCCCATTAGTTATTTCCCTTGTTAGCACCCTCTGATAGATTTGCCAAACAGCATCCTTTGTGTGTTGAAACTCTGGTGACAAAATAGAAAGGGAAAAAACAGAGGCTGAATAAAGTTATTTAATTCTCTGCCTCCCACGTGTTTTTCTTTCATCACATTGTGAGTTTAATGTGTAATTTGCACAGAATGTTGAATAAATAAATATTTCTGGTGTTCCTGTTTCTGAGTGTTGGGGTTGAATATGGAGCTGGCCAGAATTTGTTTCCTGTCATTGAGGCACATATTTGAAAATGTCACTGCTGAGGGTGATTAGGGTAGGAGATGATAAAGTTTTGTGGCTGCCTCAGAGACAGAGGCTTCCTTTGAAATTTGGGGGAATAGGTGAACTGCCAATATGTACTTGTCAGAAAAGTGCACAAACACCAGAGGTTTGTGTCCAAAAAGGAGACAGAGGAGTCCTGCAACTTTACTTGAATAAAAAAGACTCAAATGACCTCAAGTAACCTCTGTAACCTAAAGTAACCCCAATGAGGGCCTCAGATGACCTCAAATGACCCCTGTGAACTCAAGTAACCCCATCAGGGCCAGAAATGACCTCAAGTAACCCCCAAGTGACCTCAAATGACCCCTGTGACCTAAAGTAACCCCGATCAGGGTCTCAAATGACCTAAAGTAACCCCTGGATCCACTAAAAAAAAGCTCCAATGACCTCAAGTAACCCCTGTGACCTAAAGTGACCCCATCAGCCCTCAAATGACCTCAAATGACCCCTGTGAACTCAAGTAACCCCATGAGGGCTAGAAATGACCTCAAGTAACCCCCAAATGACCTCAAATGACCCCTGTGACCTAAAGTAACCCCATCAGGGTCTGAAATGACCTCAAGTAACCCCCAAATGACCTCAAGTAAGCCCTGGATCAATTAAAAAAGATTCTAATGATCTCAAGAAACCCCTCCCAGGGAGTGCAGTGACCTCAGGTGTCACATTCCACTGGGGGGAACTAGGAGGACCAGTAATGGATGGTCAGAAACCAAATAAAGTCAGCCGAGACAAACATTGCATCTGAGAACAGTTTATTGGTGACCAAAAACTCAAAATATAAAGGAGTTACCCTGCTAAAGAGGGCTAGAAAAGACAGAGCAAGAGGAAGAAAAACTGGGTAAAGAATGAGGGGAGAGAGAGAGAGACAGAGGGGGTGACAGAGAGAAAAAGAGGGCATTACCACCTGGGTTCAGGGAGTGCAGTGTGCTCCAGGGACTCCAGTGACCTCACATGACCTGAAGTAACCACTCTGAGAGTCTCCAAAAACTTCAAGTGACATCAAATGGCCTCAAGTAACTCCTGTGACCTCAGGCAACCCCTGAGGTTCCGCACCCATCATCACCAGGCTGGCAGGGGCAGGGATGTGAGGCTGCCTCTCCCACGTCTTCCTTCCCAGCCTGGTCCCTCCATGCATCTTCTTCCCAAGGAGTTGGCTCCTCAGCAGCAGAACTCACCTGGATCATGGCAGCCCTTCAGTTTTGCTGTACACAGTCAGTACAGGGTCTCAAACTGGGTTAAGAAAACCAAAAAGTGATGAATATTGATAGGGAAAAACAACTCAGTGTTCACAAGCCAACATACATGTCATGTCTCACTCCTCCTGGCCTCTGCCAGCCCTGTACAATGTGCTTGAAGGGAATGGGCAGAGGCAACATTGTACTGTGTGGATATAACACACACAGAGGTAATTCCCATCCACACACACATTCACCAACAGTGTTTGAATCAAATGCACCTGCCCATCTTTCCTGCTTCTCAAAACAACATCTGAACAATTGTTCCCCCTGTGGCATAAAATTCAAATCAGACAGAGAAGCTCCTGTGCCTACCAGGAAACACTTCATGATCCATGGTGAGCCCCTGGTACAATCCTGACACCCTGAACAATCCATTCTAAATGTTCTTTTTTACAAATGGTGCATTGATTCTTTCCCAGTCACTGTCCTGGTGCTCACCCCCTTCCCTTTGGCCTTGGGCTCCCCGCACTTTTTCCTGTTGGGAGTTGTGAAAACTGTGCCATTATCCTTGTCTGAACCTTTGCCTTTTCCTCATCCCTTCTTTCATATCTTTTTATATTCCTGAGCCTTATTTTATATTTATATAATATATATAACATATGTAATATATATAATATATATAATATATTATTTTATATTTATATTTACTGCTTATAAATATATAATATTTATGTTTATCTATTATCTATCTATCTATCTATCTATCTATCATCCATCCATCCATCCATCCATCCATCCATCCATCCATCTATCTGCCTACCTATCTATGTTCCTGATTCCTTATTTTATATGCCTTCCTAACCAATTCCTGGAAGAGATTCCACTCTGCCACGTCTCCAGCTCAATGCCTGTGAGCTCTCACACTTGGTCACTATAGAGAAACCCCCTTAAGTCCTGAACAGCAAACCCAAATTCTCCACCCTGCCTCCACAATGGCCTGGGGAGGGCTGGGGGTGTAGGGACAGTACCTCCCTGGTTATTTTCCCTCTCCTGGAAGCCAGCAATACAGAAGACTTGCAGTGGCTCTGTGCTGGACTGCAGAGTTTGAAGACAAGGCAGGGAATTTCGCAGTCCTCACTGTTCTTTCCTTATCACACAGCCTCCTGCTGCTCTTTGCCTTAACAATAATTCTCCACATGCCCCTCTGAGCAATCCTTTCCCAAACCAACACACCATATTGTCCCCTCTGCACACCCACATCCTCAGCTACCTCTGAAAGAATGTCCAAACCACCTCAGCATTCTCCCAAAGGACCCCTCAGATGTATTTTGGGATCATCATCCCCATAGCCAAGACCCTTTTTCAATTTCCCTTTGTTGCTCTCCCTGAGCATCCTGCCATGTTTTACTCCCCAAGGTTGCACTCACCAGAGAGATTTGCTGAGATCCTTCCTGACTTTCCCTTAGTGCCTCCTCTGGGCATCCAAGTCCAGTGGATTCTTCAGGGACCGCCCTGGTCCTCCTCTCATCTGTCTCCAGGAAGCCTGAGGGAATATGGAAAAAGACAAGGAAATCATTTGAGGGCTAGAAGAATTTTCCTTTGTTTAGTTTGTGAAGAAAAGCCAGCTGCACTGTGAAGTGATTGCAGGTCTGACAGGGTACAAGAACAAATGCCTGGAATTGGGAGCTAGAGAATGCCCAAGTAGAAACCCACCACTGCAAGCAGAGAAGAGAAATTCCATCCATCCTGGCTGTTTTAGGGCTTATGGATTCAAAACAGCTCCTAAAGGCAAAACCCTGCAGGGCATGGACATATAAGCTAGAAAATATCACTGAAGATAAATATCATTAGGCATCAGGCAGATCAAAATGCTGAACAGTGTGGTCATGATCCAGAGGCACAATTATCCGTTAACATCAAGTCCACCACCCTCCAAATTACCTTTTTAATATTTTTTTTCTTTGAAAGAATGATGCTAAAGGAACAGGTAAATTCCAGGTAGCAACCACGGCTTCTGATAGAATCATCTAAAAGTTTTAATTTTTGAAGTGATGATGAAAGCCTTTCAGACACCACATATTAACTTTAAACAGTAAATAAATTTTTTTTCAAAAAGAGCATTGTTTTGAGTCTGAAGAAAAAATATGTTAGTTGCCTTTTTTGTGTGTGTATGTGTGTGTGTGTTTTATGTCAGCGCTGGAAATGATGACTATTGAGTGACATCTAGTGGATGTGAAGATGCTGAACAGCAGCTTTTCAAAAGCACAAAACCTTTTGAAATACATCAGAGTTGAAGGGCTTGCAAAGGGACCACATAATTAAAATGCTGAGCATTGTAGCAAGGTGTAGGTAACAAGCCAGAGAGACAGATTCCAGCTCTTCAAGGAAACAGAAACTTAACAAACCAAAAAAGTGTCAGATTTCTCTTTTTTACATTCCTCCAACTCTGATGTAAAAAACCAAAATCCCCACACTACTGCCTGCTCATTGTCCTGCTCCCAGTTGTACTTTATAAAATCTCTGTACAGGGACCATTTACCATCACACTCCCTGAAAACCCCAATCTGTCACACACTGGTATGACGGCCAGTGCCTCCTGATATGTTTTGGATGGATATTTTTCCTTTTTCATTTCTGTTTCATATTTCACAATTGAACATCTACTTATCCTTGAGGCTTACTGGCCACAATAAATCCAGAGTTGCTTTATAGTGAGTCAATGAGAGAAAATTGTAGTTTTTCGTGAGAGATTATTGAAGAATACCTGAAATGCTTGCCTGCCTTAACTCTTTTTGGGAAAATGTATTTCTGAGAAGACCCCATTTCAGTAGCTGAGATACAGAGACTTCAATTTTTGGAGCTGAAGGGAAAAAATGTCAACAGAAAGCTTTTATATTCCAAGGGCATGATTCATCGTGTGTCTTTTAGTACATTTAAAGTTATTGATCTTTAAGTGTGTAATTGTGAATTCTGGATTTTTCACCATAACCACAGAACCTTCACAGGGCTCTGTAGGAACTATTGAGCTCTCACCTATTAACTTTGTTTCCCAAGTTCATAAATGTAAATTCTTCTTTTTTTTTTTTTTTCCATCTTTATCAGGCACAATTTAAACAGGCCCCTGGGTACAAAAACCCCACTGAGAGTCTATTGACAACTTAAATCCAAAAGTCTGCCCAAAGCAGAGCCAGAAGGGCTCAGCCTTGCAGCAGGTGCTTTGCAAAGCTGCAGCCACCTCATAGCAACATTTCAAAAGGCTGCTCACAATTCCCAGCACTGAGTGTGTCAGAGTGCAGCCCTGCTTCATCCATAATGGCCTGCCGGGGTGGGAAAGTCAATACCACACACCCACAGCAAGTGCAGGAGTGAACTCCAGGCCACAAGGAGGGATTTAGAAGTGGTTCACGTTTTAATTCTCTTCCTCCTGCTCCTCATCCAGCCCCTCCCCAGAAGAACTGCAGTGGCAGTTTATTTTTTAAATGGATTTCATTTGATTTAATTTTGTCTTTCCACATAACCTGCACTATATTTGCATACAGATGAATCTTTTCATAACACCTCCTTGTCTTTCTGTGACATCTTATGCTTTTGTGTAGGTCAGGGCTACGCTTTTAATTTAGAAGAAATGACATTTTTAAGATTCAAACCTGCTTTCTCTTTCATTATATATTATGTTCAGTTCACTAAATCACTAAATTTAGTAATAAAGACTAATTTAAGTTGGAAACATCCTCTAAGGTCATCGATCTCATCTTTGACCAGTTTTCATCTGGACCACAGCATCTCCTGCCCCTCCTTCTGCACTGACCTGGCTGTCTGCAGAGCTGTTCCTCTCCCATGTTCTCATCTCTGGCCACAATTACATCTGTGCAACAACTTATTTCTTCTTCAATCTGTTATCACAGAGGCATTCCCACCGTTCCTGTTGGGCTCAGCCTTGGCCAGCAGTGTGCCCATCTTTGGAACCACCAGGGACTGGATCTACTGGGCATGGAAGAAGCTTTTGAGAGCTTCTCACAGAAGCCACCCCTGCAGCCCCCCTGCTACCAAAACCTGCCCCTGCAAAGCCTTCTGGTTCCTCTTGGTGCTGCAGCTGAAATACTTCTGCAGTCTTCTAATGAAATAAACCTGGGAGAACTAATTGAGCCTTTCAGCTCAGCTACACGATGTGTCCCTGTCAGATTACTGAGCTTTAATGGCAATTTCATTCTCTCTCTCTCTCTCCTTCCCCCTTCTTTCCATCCCAACCTTGAGCTCTGGTTTGAAAACTGACAGATTTATCAGATATAAATCTGATAAATAACAATAACAGATATATCTGTTCAATAGATATTTAACAGATATATCTGTTGGAGGTTTGCACAAATGGGACAGGACTGCTGGGATAAGTTCCTTGAGCTTTCCTGCAGCCTCAGCCTCATTACATGGTTGAGACAATTGGAAGATGGCAACAGCTCACCTCGTGTCAAAGATTTCTTTGTTACAGAGCATTTTAAAAACTTTCTAGCCAATAACATATTGTTGAGCTTACAGACAACTGTTCTAGCTAATCACTAAAAGCATACATAGACCTGCTTCACACAATGCTTGCTTGTATGCCTTCTAGTAACAATACACAATACTCCATTATTAAGCTTAAAACCTTCTACTATCTTCTAGGCATATTTTTCTGCAGTCTTAAGGTCTGTCTTAGCCAAGCCTAAAACTCAAGCTACTGTTTGATGGCCTTGCTTGCTGTACTATTGTAACTTTCCTACTTTCAGACTTTGCAGCTCTAAGTTCCCTGCTCTTTGTGTTTGTGAGGTCTGCTTTCACAGCTCTCTGAAAGTCTTCTTACCCTTACTATGCTTCCCAAAATTCCCCCTCTTGGTACAACTACAAAGAAAATCTCTTAACTCTGTTGTTATTAACTACTTCGTGTTCCATAGTTCTACTACAGTACATAT
>JAYDZK010000001.1:5834861-5869054 GCA_034509185.1 Euphonia xanthogaster
GGTGATCATGGGAAAAACCTCATGGCAAAGTTTGGCTGCTTTTCCCCTCCATATTTTGGCATTTTTTGGGCAATTTTCAGAATGGTTGAAAAAGTTAAAAATTAAATAAACAGTTTTCTTGCTTGGCTGTATTTACTTTTTCTCACTTTCCCTTTCCTTGCCCTCTTCCTTTTCCCCTTTTTACATTTTCCCCTTTTCCCTCCTTTTTCCATGTATTTTCCCTTTATTCTTTTACCCTTTCCCTTTTGTCCTTTTTATCTTTTCCCTTTTTTTTTTTTTTTTTTTTTTTTAATTTTGACTCTTTTCCCTTTTTTTTCTTCTACTGTTACCATAGCAAAGGACAAATAAAATTTTGGGGGAGAGGCTGTGGGATCTTTGTCTCTTGTAGCAATGACCATCAAGGAGGGAAAGTTTCCTGCAAGGACTCACACTGCAATCGATGAAGGTTGTTGAGGTATTGGCAAAGACAATCTTTATCTTTGGCGTTTATTATTTAGTGAAGTTAAACATATTTTAACAATGTTACACAAAAGGTTAGAGATTAGAAAAAGTTTCTGAGGTTAGAAAAAGTGGGCAAGGCATATAAAAGGCAAGAGAGTCCATCTAGACAAACCCACACTTAACCATACACAGCTTCTTAGTCCAGACAAAAGATATAGTAAAAGAAGCAGCATTTTATTTCATTTTATACTTTTGTTTAGTTTAGCTTCCTGCTTTGCTGAGGTTCTTGTAGCAACTTCACCAGCATTGTTTTTAGACTGCAAGTTCCTGCATATCTATTGGCGTGATTTCTTTTTTTTCCCTCTCATTATTTCCTCAGGGGAAAAGAACTCCTCAGTATGGAGGAATATTTATTCAAGTATATTTTTTTAAAGGAGTCCATTCTGTGTTTATTTTAAATTTTTTCTGGTGTCCATTCTGTGTTTATTTTAAAATGTATGTATGATTTTGTGTATTTATGTGAGAGAAGGGAAGGACAAAGAAAATTGTGGGTTGCATAAGTGGCACTAGATGGTGCTGTGAAGAAAAGGATCCAAGCTAAGTCTCAAAGCAGCCTAACCTGGGTGCTGAAATCTGGATAGTCACCTTTGTTAGCTGAACAAAGCAAGGCTACATCACTGGCTAGGATTGCACTCGATTATTTCCCTTAGGATTGCAAAGTGGTGGGAGCCATCATCTGATCAGCACATAGAAGAGGTCAGGTCCTCCAGGCAAACACCAGAAAATGGAGATGTCTTGTGTGACCTTTAGCTCAGTCTCAAGTGGCTGCTGAGACCTTCTCAGATGAGAACCAAGGGTAGGACAGGATTTTAAACTCGATGGGGCATCACCGTAGGGAGGGGAGCAAAGCTCCTACAGGTCTGTAGCAGGCCAAAAGATGCAGAGCACTGCTCTGAACTAATTAAGGCATCAATGATTTGCTATAGAAGCTAGCAAAGTGGTGCCTACAATTGTTGCCAGCAGAGAGCCTCACACCAGGGGGAAAGTCCTCCCCTAGCCATTATTTATCCTCCTTCCTGACTGACACAGTCACCTGCTCAGGTGCAGCCTCTGGGCTCTGTCACCTTTTGAGATTTTCCCTTTGTTCCACCTATCAGCAAAGGGAAAGGTCTGAAACTGCAGGTGCAGTTGGTGCTCCTGCCTGGGCTGCTGGGGCTCTGTGCGCAGTGGTGCTGAGTGCCCTCCTTCCCCTCTGGAGCCACGTGCTGCCTCTTGCAGCTTCAAGACAAAAACCTCAAAAGTGGCCCAGTGCTGCTGGGGAGATGTCTGTACTCACCACTCTCCAATCTGCAGCTACTTAATTCCTGAATTTACCCAATCAATTAATTTCCCCCCGTGACAAATGATGCATGAGCTTGAGACAAGGCTCAACCCCTCTGTAACTGTGTTAGACACTTCCAGTGCCACTTGTCTCTTCCTCATCACCATCCCTTCATTCAGAACAATCCCCTTCTACTCTTCCTCTCCCTCAGTGCCAGAGTCTCAATCCATAAAAATGGATTTATACCATTTTATTTTATGTCGGTGTTATTCCTAAACTTTAGGAGGCATAATTTATTTTGCCATCTTTACGGTGTTCCCACTTATTCTTAAAGCACTTCAAAACACAGCAGATATACAGAAGGGAACTTGAATGTCTGATGAGTGGGGTTTTTAAGTTAAAATTATAGTGTTTTAATACTTCACATGCAATGATCTCTTTGTAAAGTTTTCATAATGTCAGAGAAGTTCATAGAGTAAATTAGTTTGACTTCACTCAGAGCGCTAACATTTATAAATCTTCAGCGCTGCCTTTCTGAATATATTTATTGCTGCAGAGAGGAAGGGGGATCAAAGGGCTCTAACACTTATTTCTGCCATCATTTCTCATCTCCAGCACAGTTTGAATTTTGTATACATAGCAGTTTCTTGCTCCAGAGATGTCAGAAATTACCTGGAGACTGTTTACAGGACATTAGAATAGAATATGGACAAACCTGCAAAAGAGTAGATACTGCATGCATTAAATATTAATGGCCTGCATAAGTCACAAATCCAGATTTGCTTGCAGATTTTTTGTGTGCTGTATTTTGCAGTGTGAGCAGAAGAATAAAACTAAAGTCTGTCTTTTCTGAGTGCATCTCTCTCCCACATATTATTTTACCCTTGACAATAATAAAAGCAGAGAAATAAGCAGTGCAATATTAGTGATCAGAAGCATAAAAACACATGAGGAAAATGTCTAATTGTAAAAGATCCCCAAAGTAACAACACTAATTTCTGGTTCTGCAAGGACTGAGGCCTTGAGATGTTAAATTACCAGAACCTGGGAGGAGTATTAAGTTCTTAGCTTATCACACCTATGAAGAACCAAGCCACCCAACAATATGCTTTTTTTCTCCTCAGCAAAAAGGGAATAATTGTTTTAATTTTTCAGCGGCATGGCTCACTCTAGGATAATGCTGTTTGAAAAGCTCCACCAGACTGAGTTGTACAACCTCAGGAGAACTTCATGGTTTTTATAGAAAATGTTGATTTGACCCCAAGGAGTTTAACCCTGCCACCCCAAGCAAAAGAAGAGAACTCACAATTTCTCAACTGCTGTATCTTGGCATGGAGTTCATATTTTTTTTAGTATTTTGGGATGGTAATACCTTGGAGACTACACCTGAGACATCTTATTGTCCCTGTTATTTCCTGTGTGATTGAACAAACCACACCACAGCCATTTGAGGAATCACAGATGCCTTACTCCTGGGTGAGAGGGGATGGACTGAGGATGTGCCACACCCATGGTGTCTGGTTTTGGGCAATATTAAGAATATCTGTAGTCAAACAATGAATAAACAATTGCTGTGATATATTCTGTGAATCTGGAATTATTTGGGATCATTGTGGCCATGGGGCTTGAACTTTTCTGCAGCACAGACCAAAAATCTCCTCAGGAGTCTCCTCTGGAGCCCAGAATATGTGAAATATAACATTCCTTCTGGAAGGTAGCTGGCCTTGACTTAAATGCTTCCCATATTTGCAGTAAAAAGGACAAATCTTTTAGTGCAATTATTACCAAATGTTATTAATAATATTAGAAATCTAATGACAGGAGTGAGACCAGGACATTTGGGTTCCTTTGTCTTACAGCAAGCTTGCCTGCAGATGTCACTCCAGACAGCTCTGTCTGATCTGTTTTTTTTAGAGATTCCCGGTGCTGAAGGTTCCATAGCCTCCATAGGAATGTGGCACTTAGGACACAGTAGGGCCCTGGGGACAAACAAACCTTCCATTTCTATTTTTAAAATGTCAGAAGTCAGTTTCACCTGCCAATGAACTGGGGGAAGTTTTAGATTGCAACTTTTTCTACAGGTGTTCTCCATTTCTACATTTTACAGCCTTGGTGGAAATGCCTAGTCCCCTCCAAATTGTCTAGTTTGCTGTAACTGAGGATTTCTTAGCAAGCACATTCAGTGGCTGAGGACTTTTGTAGGAATCAGAATTCCTCAATCATCTACCATGCAGTTATTGCTGGTTCCTCAAAGTCAGAGAAAGGGTGCTCCAAAGTGATCTCAAGATCTATTTTCTTTTATAAGAACTATGGAGTAGAATTGATGCAATCACTTGCCCACATATCAGCTAAACTTTTTCTACTACCAATAGCTGTTAAACAAATGTTATTTGCTTTCTTCTGACCTTCTACAGTTCTGAGCTGCCAGTTTCAAGCCTTTAGTCAAAAGAGGCCACTGAGAAAGCAAATGAACAAAGTGTGGGTACTTGCTGTGAAAATCATGTTCCAGAAAGTCACTGTGCATATATTTGGGGAGGTGGGAATTTAATTTCAAGCACAGCTCCCTGCACAATCTGGCATTGTCAGGGAGCAGAAGAGATTTTAGGGGTCGTCTCACTCAACTGCTGCCTTCCTTTAGTCACAGAAGTATCCACAAATCAACAGAACCCTGGCATTTGCAAGCAGCCTACCACCTTCTGTAGTGCTGTCCTCTTTAGCAGAGAAGGCAGAAGAGAATTTGTTAATCCTCAAAAAATGGGGAAGGGATGACTTTGTAAGTGAAATTTGCAACGTGAGGAAATCAGCAGATACACTTCTGAAACTGCAGCATAGTGGGGTTTGTTCATTCCTCTTTTTAATTAGTCTTTTTATTTTGAGGTAAATTTTGACAAGTAATTTAGTAGAGCATTGTGGTATTTCATTCATCACTGAATTGTGATCTCATCAACAGCACTACATTTGTTATTATTATTATTATTATTATTTTTTCCTTTATCTTCATGACCACACAATGCAGCTTCTGGAAAATGACTGAATGCTGGCACTGCACCACCAGCAAAACAAATACAGAGAACTGTGACTAATATTTAAACATATTCACCTATTTTCCATGCAACACTTTAATACCATTTGCTTTACTGCTTTATCTGGTAATTTTATTTCCACCCACTGATAATTTAGAATTGCTTTCTACTTGAATTTTGAAACTCATCCTGAATTATGCAACTTGAGTCTGAGATCACCTGTATTCTCACTTTACAGTTTTACTGACTCTTCTTAAAATATCAGCATATTTCCAAGGAAGGAGTATGAAATATTTACTTGTAACCTCACTTGGCACCTTTGGGAAAAGAAAGAAAGTTAAAAAAAAAAAAAAGAAGAAAAAAAAAAGTGGATAATATAACAAAATATTACCAGGAATATTGCTGTGGCTAAACAGTCATACAGAGGAGACTGAAACCACTAAAATGTGAAATTTAATATCAGAATTGTAATTTAGTTTTGCAAAAATGTTTTTCAGTCTCCGGGTATCAGGGAATAGTTACCAAGCAACACCGTAGATATTGGTAATGCAGGCAGATCTATTCAAATAAAAATTATTCAAAACATTGTCATTATCAGCAGAGCTATGTTATTGCTAGATTCATAACCCTTGGTATCAGGACCCTTTCATATTCTATTTCTTGAGCAAAAATCTGCTTTGCCTGAAGAAGGTGCCCTTAAAGTTGCCTCTGTTAGATGAAGCTTGCCACCATCTGCTGTGGTTGCACCTGTGTTTTGCTGGGCAGAATGTAGTAAAATCTGCCAAGCACTGAAGGGCAAGTAGTTGGTGACTACAGGCACAGTGTGTGTGAGGAGCAGCAAGGGAAGAAGAACACTCTTGCAGCTTTTGAAATAGAATTTCAGCAAGAACCTTAGTATTGAATTCAAATTGTTCGACCATTCCTCAGGAAAACAAAGAAATGGTTGAGGTCCAGAATGATCTCCCTGTTACCCAGAATCAGCCTACATTTTTTTAAGAGGTAGACAGCCCAGCTGCTAAATTGTGTCTTGCAAGCTGGCTGCAAGTTACAGAGCCACGGATTGCCATTCCCTTGCCATGTGGCTTTGGGGACATGCACCACGGATGTTGCTGCAGATTGGGTCAAAATGGTGGGAAAGATCGTTGTCCTTGGCTGCAAGAAGTTCTAGAGCAGGCAGCTGAGTTAATGGTCATCTCCAAAGGCCAGGAAGGAGCCTCATCCCTGTTCAAACCAGAGATGTGAGCAACTGGAACCCCACTGGCCAGAACAGCGGACGTAAATTTCAATTCTGTAAGGAACAGGAGTGTTTAGGTGACACACAGACATCCCAGGCAGCCAGTGATCATTGCACCAGCACTGCCCAGGTGTGCAAAGTGAGTCTGGCCCAAGGAAAGGCCCTGGGAGGCCCTTTGAGAAAGGAGATTTGAGTGTATGTTTTTCCATTTCTCTAAAGTGGTAGAAAAGGAGACTTTGTCTTTCCTTGAGAAGGTGCACAATTATCTCCAAGTTATCTGATGCCCTCATCAATTTCTTCTCCTGGATGAAACAGACTGTAAGACCCTGAATCTTTTGCTTGGCCGCTTGGACCAAGCATGGAAATGGTCCTGAAACCTGTGATAAATGGAAGAAAAAGTGTCAAGAGTTCAGGGGAGAGCTGTAAAGAAATGGCAGCTGCTTGGAAGGTCTGATTTACAGCAATAACACCAAATCACCTCCGCCTGTGCTCTAAAGAGCACTCTCTGCACCTCAAAAGGGGCTCTTCAGTGCAGTGCTTTTTTCTGCATGAAATGGCACAAGAAGTTTGGGACATCCCATTTCCAGCTGGCATCTGGCTCATCAAAACAGGCAATATCTGGCGCAAGTTAGAAAGAATTGAGTTTGGGCTAAATCAGCAAGGTGGAACTGTCAGCTTCTGCAAATTGTTTTGGGACTGACACTCATGAAAGGCTGGGGGAGACAAGAGGGGTGTCTGCTCTGCTGTTATCAGTCTCCTGATCCAACAAACCAGGACTGCTGGACTTGCCTCAATGGTGCAAAAAGCAGAAAACAGCAAAAGCCAGCAGGGCAGGGATATTCTAGCTCCTCTCTCCAGTGAGGACAAAGGAAGCTGGGGAAGCCAGCAACCTTTTAGTTCTACTTTTAAATTTAGGCTGGAGAGTTGCATCATTTTTAACATGCACGTCTTCTCAAATGATAGTGACACATTTCTTTCTCGGTGTAAATTCTTGTAAAGCCACACTTATTTAGATCCTCAAGGACTGCCTGCTGTGGGCAATTAAAAGGTTCTGATAAACATAAAGACAATCTTTTATCACAGACACCTCTCTTCATAGGCAGTGGTAAGAGTATCCCTCTCAAGGGATGATAAACATTCTAAGCTGATGATTACAAATTTTAAAGGCAAACCCTGTGACAGAAAGCCACAGTGCTGATCTTATCTTGTAAAGATGCTACATGCTGTATGTTTCTGAACTTCTGTCTATGCCTATCTTCTTATAATGTAGAGAGAAAATTATTTGTTACAGTGTTTGTACCCAATTTAATTTAAGATGAGAAATCAGTGAGTAGGAGGAGAGGGTGGAAGGAGGGGGGCAAGACCTGCTCCATTTACAGCTCTTAAAAATAGCATGTGAAGCCAGAAACACATATAAAACTGAACTAGCCACATCCACACGCAATGCATTTCCAAACAGAAGATATCTACAGTACTTCCCAATTATGTTCAGTTCACTGCAGCAGATGACCCCAATTTCTCTGAAAAATCTTTATAACAGTCCTTTTTCAGAAAACCTGCATGAGGTGCTGAGAATAAAAGCCAAGGCCATAAGAGTTTCACTTACTTGGGCTTCCTTCAGATTAAAGTGTGTATGTTACATGACCAGGGAGAAAGCGGGGGGAGGATGAAGATGTTTCTCCTGCACGTGGGCACTACAAGCCAGTGGCAAGATGAGTTGAAGATGATCAGAATGAAAAGCTGAGACACCTGTTGTGTTCAGCCCCTGCAGGATCTCTGCTTCCTCCTCTGACTGCTCCCATGGGCCCTGTGGCTGCTGTGGGTTGGCCCTGCTCGTGGCAGCCAGGTGGGGTTGATGCTGCTGGGTCCCCCCCAGAAATGGTGATGTTGTTGGATCTGTAAGGGTTGGATCCCAGGTGGATCTGTGATGGCAAGGGGGGCCCTTGTAGGGATGTCTGGGATGTCTGTACTTGGCTAAGCTCTTTTCTTGTTCAACATCCTTGTTAAAGGAATGGACTCACTTTAGTTTCATGTTAATAATTTCATGGTTTGCTGTTAATGAAGCAGTGAGAGAGCGGGTCAGGCTTTATTTCATATATATTTTTGTAATATTTATATTAATATTTATTTCAAGGGCACTGGCATGGCCACAAAGGGCACAAATGAAATGGGCTGATGGCACCATGGGGAGGCACCAGTGTAAAGAGCGTCAGGCTGTCATGGGAGGGAAAACTGCACAGCCTCAGGGGAAAAAGTAATAGAAGTGGAATTAAATTTTATAGTGCAGAGGGTAAATGGGCTTGGGCTTAGGGACCATTATCACTCCTTTGCTCTATAGTGGGAGATCATTAGCTAGGGATGGCTGATGCTGAGAAGGGTCTGGGGATATTGACCATGGGACAACTGAGAGCCACCAGTGCTGTGAAAAGGCAATGGCAATCCAAAAATGCCTCTGACAGGTTCCTTTCAGAAAGGATGAGGGAGAGTTCATGCCATTTTACAGGGTACTGCTTAGACCTCATCTGCCCTACTGTCTCCAGTTTTTGTCAGCCATAGCTAAGAAAGATGAATTCAAATATGAGCAGTTTGCTATGAAAGGTTAGAATGCGTCTGAAAATGGAAGAGAAAAAGTGCTTTAAAATCATCATGCTGGAGGAAAATGTTGTTCCTTGATGTTCCTTAGTTTGTTTTAAGAAGCACCAATAAGGTTTTATTTTTTTTTATTCTTTTAACACTGGACATTTAAACACTAGATAAACAAAATACAGTTTACTTTACAATGGAGAATAACTCCTCTATCCACTTGCAATAACAAAATTGTGTAGCTTTGTGCTAAAATGGCCAATTTAAATTGGATTCCAAAGCTATAGTTTGGTCATCAACTGGACTGGCAGTTTGTAGTAACATGGGCCTGAATATCTAAAATAATTTCCAGTGGTGCATAAATGACTTTATGGCATTTGGGAGTGTGCACAGGAATGGCTCCCAAGCCAACAGAAGTTAATGAAAATAAAATTTAAACAAAAATTAAAAATAGGAGAATTTATGCATTTTCATTGCAGCCTTAATTCATTGTTATGCCTACTACAACATATACCATTATTATGCAGCCATGACTGTATTTCATCATCTGTGTTATGCCATCACACACTTTGTGGCTACTTCATCTCCTTTTCACTGCTTTCCATGCAGGTTCCATCTGCATGACACAGCGGCCTCCAGGAAGCTGGAACTGCACATCTTGGCCATAAACTGAAAACAAGCAGGAGCCAGAACACCACAGCTGCCTCCTCCCTCACCCTCTGCCCTGGGCCTCTCAGAAGGTCTGGGGCCAAGGGCTGGTGCTGGGAGGGGTCTCAGCAGTGCCCAGATCACTCCCCAGCTGTGCTGTGCTTAGTGCAGGACCTGGGCATTTCACAGCTGTGCCTTTCATCCTCAGCTCCTGCAGAGCCAGCCTGAGTTGTTATCAGTGGGTGATGCTCAGGTTTTAAGCTCTGCTAGATCCAGGGGCCTGGAGGGAGTTGAACTGTTCCTCCTGCCTACTTCCTATTTCCTAGAACTTCCATCCATTTTCCATAGGCTGGTTGAGGAGGGAAAGTCTCTGAGGATGCTGTCACTGTTTTCCTTTTCATGGGAAGTGTGAATTTCACTTTTGGCACACAGATCCAAATTCTGAAAGTGGGTGCACTCCCTTATTTTTGGGATTGGGCCATCTGTTTAGAATAAGAAAGGTAATGGATTATAAACGCATCTGTGCTTTCTTGGTTTCTCCAAATCTGCATCCTCCCCTCTCTCCTCACCAGCCTTGGAGGTGAGTGATGGTTCCTGTGGGACACATCACCGTTACCTGCTCGTTTCACTTAAGAACTAAATACTGTTGTTTAAAGGAAGTCTGGGTAATTTTGATGTAAAGCTTAAATAAATGAAAGGTCTGAAGGTTTTATTAAATAAACAATGCATGGGCAAACATTTTCTTATAGGCACCTCATGGCAGGGAGTTGCCTATGAGCAGCCCTGTGTCGAGCTTTCCTCTATCCTTTTCCAAAGGAACACTCACAGCCTCTCCCTTCTCACAACCTGATGAAAACTAAACTAAAATTTGGGTATTCCACTTTTGTGTAGGGTAAGACCATGGTTATTTTTAAGAAGCATCAATATGCTTCAAATCATGTACCAGAGAGTTCCTTCCCTGTGTTATTGCCTGTCCAGATGCCCAACCCAAAACTGCTAGGGTATCAGCATATCTGCATTTAGACCAGCTAGAGGCTGCTCTAAAGAGAGGCTTGGAATAGTCAGACAACCTTCCCATACAACCCTTCCCAACCTTCCCATATCTTCTTACAGGATACAAACCCTGTCTCAGTCAAAATGTTGGGCTCCAGTGGCCAAATGTGACAGAACTGCTGTTTGTCTAGGAGAGAAAAAAGACTTTCAAGAGTTTAGCTAGGGCATACATGGAAATATTTGCATCGAGCACCACTGTGCAAAGTTTAGAAAGCACCTGCTGCAACATTTTGTAAAATATATTTTGAGACTGAAAGGACAAATGATGTAGAGATGTTAATCAGCTAAACCCATCAATATCTGTTTTCTGAGCATGGGCCAGAGAACAGTATCTTAGATACAGCACAAGCTGACAGACAATATTATTGTCAAGCAGAGAAACTATCAGGTCATACTTTAATTCTTCTCAGCTGTCCAGGGAGTTTATTTAATCTCCAGTGCAAAGGGAGGATTCACAGATATATCTAGCTGAGGCAGAATAGATGTTGTAAAGGCATATTTAATGTCATGTTGTTAAGATTTTATCATGCCCACATGCGAGTTTGGAAATGTGGAAGGTTCAACCATTCTTTTGGCACAGCAAGGAAGATACCCTTTTTAGCATAGATTTTAATCTGAAATATATAATCTTTACTGCAGATAGCATCCTGAAGATTACTGGTTTTATCTATTTCTTGGTCAGTTTGAACTCTCTGTTATAGTCTGTAAAAATACCTGCATGCACTTTTGTACCTGTCATCCAGGAATGCTTATAAAGTGCAGGTCTGCATTCTTTTTTTTTTTTTCCTCATTTCTTCAGGGATGTTTCTGTACTACAAAATGAGTTTAAAGTGGTTCTGGTCTGAAGTATACCCATATAACCAGGCTCAAATAACCGCACAGATGGAGCCCTCAGGAAAATATGCAGGTGCCAAAGCCTCAGACTGCAGGCAATGCCAGAACCTGGCAGTGGCATTGGACAGCAGGAGAGATGAAAGCTGTGTAGGATGTGACCAGGTGAGTGATCTGTGCAGCCCAGTGGCAGGGCTGAGAGATGGGGGAGAAAGGTTAAGCCAAGGAGATGGACCAGTGGAACCATGCTCTGACCTCCCCAGCACAGGAGCAGAGACCAGAAAGAAGCCCACAAGCCTCAGCCATGGGCCAGTGTAACACAGAACAGCTACAACAAAAAGTTGACTTCCAAGTAGTTTGAACTCTGGAAATTTAAGTTTCTGTCCCGTCTCACACAAGAAGGGACAGAAATTTAAAGTGTGGCCTTTTGGATGTTTTTCTGACTTGGGCTTTTCATTCCACCCCCATGCAAGTTAATCAGGTGTAGCAAACCCCACAGTTCTAAAGGTGCTGCATTAGCAATTTTTATTTTAAAAAATTCTGCAGGCAGACATTGCTGGGTATTTGTTTACTTGTCTAGGTTTTCATGTTTGCTTAAGCCTTTAATAAAGCATCAAAGGTAGGATGGGCAAGATGCTGTCACTGCTCCTCAAGTCACATTTGTTACATCACTTTTTGAATCAGCAGCACAGTTACCACTGTTACTCATTCTTAGCCTTGGAAGTGACTATCCAAAAATTCAATTCCTAAACCTAGATATATCAAAGAAACAAGTTATCCCATCTTATACTCAGTTGCTTAAATATCACAGATTCTTCTTGGCTAAAATTAAAGAAAGAAACCCCAACCCCTATTCGCAATAATTTTATCTATGTCAAGTCATCATGTTAGGCATGAATTGTTTTACTTGCATCACTAAAAATTCAAAAATCTTAAGAACTATAATGCTAACAAAAAATAAATTAAAAGTGCAGTACCTACAGACAGCACCTTTGTGGGGAAGCCAAGCCCCACAAAAGCCATGTGTATTTGAGGAGAGCTCCCAGACCATAAGCATGGCCAGCATTAAAGCTGGGTGACACAGCATTGTCTCTGCTTCTTTTTTTAAGATATCTGACGTGCAGAGAAAAGAAATGGCCACAGATGACAGTGCTATTGTACTGGCTTCTTTCTCAAATCCTTGTGCTTGGGGAAGAAGAAAGCACAGAAAACACTGTTGACAGTTCCATTGCATAATACTGAAAATGCTGTTCCTAGCTTTTCTGCAATCACTTTTGCCTTTAAACATGTGATTTAGCTACAAATTATCACCCTGACCACAAGCACTTTCTCCATAAACTCACTGAAAAGCAAATTAACCTTTTCTCTCCAGAATGAACTCTCCTATTAATATGAAAATCAGTTCAGTCCTTTTTGCTTTGGTTACCCCAGCCTGTTTGCTCTTCCCAAGCTGCATAGTGACTGCCCAGTTAGTTGCTTAAGCAGAACTCATTTTAACAGCCAATTAAAAAACCCAACCCAATAATACAGTAAGTGGTCTTCTGGAAAGCTTTTCATTACTGTGTGGTTTCTAATTGAAAAACAGGATGTCTAATTATTGCCCTGATTCTTCCTTCCTGACCTTGGAGCAGCTCCACAGGTGGTGAACACCAGTGCAGTTTAGCACAGCAGCACAACTTAATAGCAGCCCATGGCACCCACACACTTTTCAGCTGCCTGCCACGTTCCTGGGCATATCTCTGAGGTCATTTGTCCACTGGATGACTTTATCAGGATCAAACATTCATTTTCACGTTGTAATTATTATTTAGCACCTGTTCTGAAGTGGTATGCATAAAATCTTGTAGAAACACGTGGGCTTTTTATTACCCAAGGAAAAAATTGTTCAAAGAACAGAAGTCCGCTAAGATCAAAGAAACAAAACCTTCACACAGTGAAGACTGAGCTGCAACAGAATCCAAGTGCTGGATGGCTGTGGACAGACAGGGCAGTAGGAAAGGATACCCAGGGTTTTCCTTTGTTCTCACTACCCTACAGTCACGGCAGATGCTAAGGAGTATTTTCTCCTCTGCTTCTCAGGTTATCATCTCTCTCACCAAAACCCAAATAGGGTCAGTAGAAAGATATTTCTGCTTTCTGTGCTCTCTCTTTTTCCCCCTAGACTCAGTGACACAGCTTTGGTTTTTCTATCCCCACCACCATCAGTGTATTCCTCTCTGGCTGAGAAGAATGCCTGCATTCTGCAAGATGCAGCCATATCCAGTCTCACTCAAGAATGAGCTCTGACAAGTTAATGTGTTCAGACTTCTGATTGCAGCAAAATAATTAAATCTGCAGTAAAACACTGACTCATGTGGTACCTTAGCAAAATGTCAGATTTCATGGTGGCACAGCATCACTTCTGTCCCCAGGCTCTCAGGAGTGTTGTTTTAAACTCTTTGATGACTCAAAGGAGATTAAAGGCATATGTTTTTAGGATGCTTTCAGAAACATATAAAAGGCAAAAAGAAAAAAGCTGAGATTCTGTGGCAAAGGCTGAAGGTTCCTGCAGTGAGAAATGCTGACGAGAGCTCTGCCACACAACGCCTGCCTACGCTCAAGCTTAGGGACATGATCCAAGCCCCCTGGAGCAAACCCACTGATTGGCATCCCAATTCTGGCCCTGCCCAAACACCTCTGGCAACTTTCTCACATCTCTGTAGGTATATAAAGAATTGATGCATTTCTCAAAGGCTCAAAGCAGAGCTTGTGTCAGCTGGGGCCTAGAAACAAAACCTCTCTCCAAATGAGGACTGATCCGTGGGTTTTTGGAGGGCGTGTAGAGGATACAGAGGCAACAGGTGGTTTTCTTTTAAAAGATGGCCAAAGGAGGAGGTGGGCCCCCTTTTCACACAGCAGCCTCGTTTGTGTGGGCAGTCACCCAACAGACAAGAACATGGGAGCTGCTCCCAGGGCTGTAGCAGTGTTTTCTTTGCTTTGGAATAAGCCAACATTGGATAAACACCCTTGGAAATGAGGGACCTTCTCTTTCTTTTCTGGCCCATTCTGCACCTTGGGTTAATTTAGGAGAAATGCAGCAGATTTGCTTTCTGTCTGTGACCCAGCAAATATTTAACTATTTCTCACCAAGGGGAACATGAGGTCTCTTCCATTTCTCTGGGAATAATTGCCACATTGCAAACCCAGCAAAATCTTGAACACTGCAAAGAAGAAAAAGGGAATTGTGAGAGCTCTGCTGGTTCCTGGGGGATAATTGAAGACCCCAGTGCTCACGTGGGCTCAGGCTGGCTGCCATCACAGGTTCTTGCTGCCAAGGACATGAAACACTGCATGCATGTAGGTCTGGATCAATTCACCTGGTGGCTGGGAAAAGGAGGGGGGATCTGGGTACAGAATGGAAAAGTGAACAAAGAGACAGGGGAGGGGCAAAGTAAAGGATGAATTTTCCTGCCATTGCACATCCATATGCTGCAGAATTTTGGGCACAAGTGCTACTAAAAATGTCCTTCTTATTATAGTTGTCTCCTGAAAAAAAAAGTCAGCCCATCTATGCACTGCTCAGAAATTAATCTTTACCTTTTTGCCAATGTGTACATTTGAGAAGGGAACACAAAATACTTTCCAGAAGCATAACATTGGTATCTGTAAATGTATTGCTGACCTCTTTATCTTCTTGTTCTACCACTTGTCATGTGCCCCAGGCCAGTGTTGCTCTAACAGCTCTACTGAGTAGTACAAGCTGAGCTGGAGCTTTGAGGTATTTTTTTTTTTTGTCTGTTCACTTGTTAAATGTGTGCTCTGCTTTTTCTAATGGTGTTAAACTGAACTCCCTGGATTAAGCAGTTAATACAGGTCAAAAGTTGTCCTTCAGGGATAGGCCAGCCTTGGCTTGTTGCTTCTCTCACCTGCAGAGATAGGCTGTGGTGTTTGTCTCCTCAGGTAATTTTGTGGTGTTGCTGAGTACTTCCCAGTAATTTCAAGTACTGGTGGCTTTGCTAAAATCATCTGTCAATAAAGCTCATTTTTAATTAGCTGCTGCTCCATTTCTAACTTTTTTTTTTTTTAATGCTGATTCAGACCTACTTTGTTAGGGAATGCCTACATATTGCCTTTGCCCTCATGAATAGAAATGCCTCCTCGAAGCTTTCAAAGTACTTAGCTGCCCTGCATAGTGTGGTGAAGAGGGTGAAATAGAATATATTATGGAATGTCATAGCCAATTCAAACCAGATGAGCAATTAAGTGGATGAATAATAATTTTGCAGCAGTGTTTCTTCAGTTCTGAACCTTCAATTCTGACATCAATAGGCATCATGCATGTCTCAGTGTGAAATAACAACTTTATAGCTTCGGTGGGTCCTGACGACAGCAGTGCTTAGAAAACAAAATAGAGGCATCTGTGACACTGTTAATGGAATGATTAAAGCTGCAGATGAAAATCACAGGAGAAGAAATGTTCTGTTAGCTAATTTGCTTTGTACTTTTATAGTGTCTCCTGTGGGAGAATGTGGAATTCTAGGCCTGGCTGCACAAATCCAGAATGACTGCTAGCTGCACTCTGGTTGTGCTGGTCTCCCTAGGCTGTCTCTGTAGGCAGAGAAGAGGCAGAAGCCTCGTGTTGCCACTCAGAACTGCCCTGACTCATCAGGCAGAGTTTTGTGAATTAACCCTACTTGTTCTGGGTTAAAGTTATTACAGCTCATCCTCACTGTTTCTATTCCTGATAGTTGAAACTGAAAAGCCTTGTTTTGCACTAACACCATCTCTTGCATTGAACTTCCTTGTTTTCTTTTGAAATTAAGAGGAAGGGGACTTTGTCCAAGTTTAGAGGCAGTTTAGCTTTATAGCCCTCAGTACAGGATCCATCATTAAAATTAAGCATGTACTTAATTGGTTTCCTGAATACAGATGGATTTAAGCACATGCTTAAATGCCTTGCTCACTTGAGGCCCTAATGGACCATGCAAATTTAAAAGTTCACTTCTCATTGAGATAAATGGAGTGGATAATCATAGATTCATCAGAACAGAAGCTGCTGCTCACTGTAAATGTTGGCAGCATCTTGCAGTATTGTCCTCTCCCTCTGCCTGGGATATCTAGAACTTTCTGAAGTAGAGAAGTAGCAACAGAATAAGAACTGGTTTTCTTCACTCAGAACATAATCAGTACAGTATTTGATGGTAAGATGTCTGTGCATCTGCCACAGAGAAAAGAAATATTTTCCAATATGAAATCTCATAATGAAAAAATTAGTGGAAATTAGGTGGAACAGAAACCCCAAGGAAACAGAAGGGATACTTATGATTGAAAAATCCACCAGCTACTTCATGGCTTTGCACTGTCTTTCCTAGTAATTTTTTTTCAGCTGGGTAAGGGTTGCTACAATGGTTATCACTGAACACTCTGCCCAGCAATCCATTACCTGGCCAGAAAGATGTTCCCTGGGAAGCAGCCCAGCAAAGACCAGAGAGATGCAGATTTGTGCCTGTTTTTTTTCTTGTATTTGATGGGATATTCTTCTGTTTTATAAGGATTAGACCCATGTTTCCTCAGTAAGGAATCAGTAGTTTGTGGGATGAGTTGCCCCATTTTGAAATAGACAAAATATGGGAAATAGTCCAAAAACTTTGTGGAAGGAAGATGAAACAGATCAAAACAATGTATTCATAGAGATATGATTTCAAATGCCCTTCTTTAGGAAATAGGAGTGTGAATTTTCAGTAAATCTAATTGTGGTGGACATGTGGTAGATAATCCAGTGATGGGCTCTGGGCATTTGCTGCTTTTTAAAGTAAAGTGCACAGAACAGTCCCACCTGTTGTTGCCTTTGCTTATACAAGGCTCAGTCCCTATCAGCTTTTTTCATTTCCTTATATGTTACAACTTCTAGGTTTGTTTTGAGCCATATTGGATCACAGAATTACAAATACTAGAATCTAAAATAGCAAGAAACACAGTCTAGAAAGGTGACAACCAGGAAATTCAGCACCTTGTCCCTTTGGATACATTTCACCAAGCTATGCAGGTTACATTACATAGCTATTTTGTTATCACTGTCATTTTACTGAAGATCACAAAACAAAGTAAAGGATTTATGAGAACTGTAGAATTACTTGGGGGGTGAAAATCATGTGTTACAATTAAAAGCATAAAGAAAATAAACCTGCTTCATGTCTCTAAGAAAAGTGAAAAGATATTATGTAAGAACATGCTGTCATTATATTGATCTGAAATACTGCATTGCTGTGGCCATAAACTTTGCATTGAGTCTGAAAAGTGTCAGGACTTGCTCTGTCTGAACTTTTCTTGACCTGCCTGCAGCCTTTCCTCAGTTGGTTTGGTTGTGACAGCAATTTCTCCAACTCTTTAGGACTTTCTGAGGGATTTGCTTTACTTTTGTTTATCTTTCTGTGATGCCACCATGGTTTCACCAGTTCTGGTAAATGTGGGCCAGGCAGGATGAGAGAGATACAGAGTTCAGTGTGGAGGGGCAGAGACTTGGGATGGTGGAATATGGAACACAGACTTGACACCAAAGGCCCCACATCTAAAGAAATGAAGACTTGGAGCTGGACTACTCTGCTTTTTAGGATAAGCAAGCAAAGAAAGAAATAGTATCTAGCACATGTAAATCCACCTTTAAAAATGGCTGTAACTCAGAGCTGCAGATCAGTGAAATAAAGCCTGGCTGTAAAAGCATGTTAGCAGAGAAGTAAAAGTGACCCCAAAAGAATCCAACACACTGAAAGAGGAAAACTTCAAAGTGAACTTTGCATTCCTCCTGGCAAAGGATTTTGGGTGCTCACAACTCACTGGGAACACAGCCACTGTGAGAAAGAAATCCCCAACCCAAGGGGTAAGAGGAACACCAGAAGGATGAGCAGAACATCATGAAAAGAGGTAGAAACTAAGTTCATGTGCAAAAATTTAACTGCATTATTATTTTCATTAGTGAATATTTTCTGTACAGACTTATTATTTCTCTTTCCATAACAATTATATACAATAATATTACTCTTTCCATAACAATTCTTGGATGAGACTCTTAGGATTTCAATTATACTAATGATAAATTTTGACTTTATGTATAAGGTATGTTTCCTCTTTGCCTGTAAACAAGATTTTAACTACTTAGGGAAGAAATTTTGAAACTATACAACTTTTTACACTACCAGAAAGCAGTCTATGGAGATCCAGTGGCCAGAACTTCATATAATGAAATAATGAAATAATTTTTGTCTGCTGCCAGCAATAATAAATACATACTGAGCCAAAAAGCAAACCGTGCAAAACAGGAAAATGGTCTTAGCACGGAAATGCTAAACAGGAATGTGTGCACTGTTTTGGCTTTGTCCTTTTGCCAATGGCAAGCTTTGGGCAAGAAGGAAATAGTACTGTAGTTCATGACCATAGCCTGCCCTCCCTTGTACAGGTGCTGGGGTGTTGTTGTTGCACTGGCTGCCAGGATCCCTGTTTGTGCTCCCACGAGCTCTTCAGAAGAAGTGTGGCTTGCTCAGGCTCGTGGAGGTTTTCCATCAGGAGAGCGGAGTGGGATATTGGCTCCACACTTCTTAACACTCAAACTTGGGGGGGAAAAAAAAAAAAAGCTCCTTCCAGTCCTCACTGAAAGGCCTTGGCTTTTCAGGGGCTTGGAAAGATGTACACAGAATAAATTTTTACTGCCAAAATGGATCTTATTATTTGGAGTGGTTTAGGCCACATTTGTACAACACAGCACGTAACTGTTCTTTGGAGAGATGCGGCAAGGTTTTATAAGAACATGGAATGGAAGCAAAGAGGTCGCATTAATTTGTGCTTTCATAATGTTGGGACTGTAAGGAAATATATTTTAAATAAGAATTGACATAGGAGACCTTCATGATAACAGCTTATATTGAAGGAAATCATTCTTATACAAAATATTTCTCGAGGCTCATAAAAGATAGCAATAACAAACACCATTATGCAGTGTCTGGGAAATTCTATTTACTTAAAATGCTTTCTGCTTTTATTATTATTCAGGCTTGTTCCTTCAGTGGAAGTTCTGATTGAAGCTTGAGCAATGTGTATGATCTCATTACACCAGGGCTGCATTAGAAAATCTGATAGTGATAGTTCCAACAATGGCACCTCTCACTTATTATCTGTCACTTGGCTACAACAAGAGCCGTGCAAATTTCCTGCCATCAAATTCTGGCAGGTGGCTGGAAACCAATATAATATTCCACATGTACCCTGTTGTACTTGGGGGGAAAAAAATGCTTGTTCAATATCCTGAGTGTGGCTGGTTTGGAGGACAGGCTGCCCCACAGGCAGTGTTGGGTCACAGGCGGGTTTCTGTTTTGCTGGGGAGGCTACAAAAGGCCACCATGTAATATGGAAGCACATCAACAGGAATCTTTTCACTGTACACCTTCAAGTAAGTCACAGACAGCTTTTAGGGCTGTCATTCATTGATTTCTAGCAACCGATTCCTTGTCTCCTCATTGTCAGTTTTCTGCTGCATGCACATGTCCAAGGCCAGCTAGATTTTTGGATTTGAAAGATGCAAGAGGCTAGGCAGTGTCACTCAGCTACACATCTGCATATAAGCACATATTTGCCTGCAGATTTTAGAGAGAGGAAGGGTGGAAGAGTCCCCTCTCCCTGTCTCTGTGCAGCCCTCCTAAAGTAATTCGACATTATTCTTTACCCATCCTCTGCTTTTGTGGGGTTTGTCAGTACTGACAGCTACAACTGGTGGTGGAGAGTTACCTGCTCACAGGACCTGCACCAGGAGGGCCTTGAAATAAAAAGCAAACCTTTCCTATTAATCTGAAGTTAACAGCTTTGTAACCTTTTAAATTAGGATTAATTATGGGGAAAAATTCTAAACACCTCACACAGATTAAAGCAAGATAGCAGGCTAAGCAGGAAAAATTCAGAACCTAAAATGTGAGGAATAAAATGTATGAAAAGCTGGAAAACAAATATCCCTCTTGAGAAGGATGGCTCCTTTTCTCCAGGAGTTCTTTCACATTTTTAGCATCTTTCAGTGTTTCTCAGTTTGAGATAAAGTGTCCCCTCCCCTGACCTCTCTTTGGAGTCCTCAAGGCCAATTTCTGCCATTTCTGAGGCTTCCTGTACATCTTCCCTCCTCTGCATTAGCCTCTTGCTTCCTTCAGAAATTCTCCAGTATCCACTCCTTCAGACTTTTCCCTGCTTTCCTCTTCTCCCACCACTTGTCCTGCTCTTCCCTCTGGAGAAACTGGGAGTCTGGCTTGCTGGGATGCTCTAATGGAAGGTGTAGCTCCCCTTCCTCTCTTATTTCTAGGGTGTTTCTCTCCAAACCACAGCACAGGCATCAGCACCAGCCTCCGTCTCTGCTCTCCCTCTTCACAGCATTCCTGTAATGGCATGACATGGAATAAATTCCATGTGCCATCATGTGAGTGACTGCTGAGGAACTAAAGCCACGTTAACCAGCCTGGCCTGCTCTAAATCTGTTTTTGTGGCAAGGGCAGCACAAAGCCCTGGCTGAAATGGGCACATTTTCTCCTCCCCTTCTCCTTTCTTACCTTTTCCTGGCTCCATAATGTGGATTTTTTCTGACTCGTTTGTTGATAAATCTTGGTGGAAGCCTCACGCTGGCCATTTTGAAGACATTTTCTGACAATCTGGTAGACAGGCTTGCTGAAATATAAAATTTCCATATTGAGAATGTTACTTTTTCTTTTTTTTTCCCTGAAGGACGAGAAGTATCAGAGCAATGCTGCTAAAGAGAAGCTATTGCTTTCCCTTTGTTTATAAGTGCACATCTTGATGAAATTCTGTGACTAGTTAGCTGCCAAAACCATTTAACATTATGAATTAATAGAGCCATGAATTTTGTATAAGATGTTTTCTGGATTGCCTTTCTTGTTGCTGATTGCCATCTTTCTTAGCAGAATAAAGCCTCCTGCTTGGGCTTGTTGCTGACACCTCAAAATAGCTCATTTATCCAGGCAGTAAAACAGATTTAATGAACCATGGGATACACAGGATTTTTCAGAAATGACCATAATGACAATGGTTGGTGGATAATAACAGGCTATTTACCTGTGCCTGAGTTGCTTCAAATTTATTTTCTTCAGACAATTTCCTAACCCTGGCTACTGCGACAATATGATAGAGCTGTAGGTGTACAAGCAATTTGTTAATTAAAATTAATGCTGCCTTATTGAGCTGTTGCATTAAGAAGATAGGTCTTCTGAAGAAAGCATGATCAGCTAACCAAGCAAATCTGTAGGTCTGACCATTTTAAGAGATGAAAGATTTCTCTCATCAACTGCCTACAGCCTTCCTGGTGGCCGTGAGACCTTACAATCAGCATATCCTTAGGATTATTGATTCTTCCCTGTAAAGCATAAAGCTTGTTTCTGTTGATGTCCAGGTCATTGGACTGATGTGTTTACCAAAGGGAATAAGAAAGCCCTTTACATTCTTATGTGAGCTAATCAGATTTACATTTAATCAGGTGCAGTATGATGGATTAGATGGGTGGGTGATTACTGGAGATGGAATCAACACTTTTATGGATGACAAATGCCTCCTATCCAGGAAGCTCTAGGAGTGAAGAGAAATTAGGAGTTTGGTCTCAGCTTTATCAAAATTTGATTTGCCACATAACACATCAGCAGTTATGGGGTTAAAACGCACACGTGTAAGGAATATAAATATATATATATATAAAAGTAATCAGGAAAAAACAGTAGGAAACAAAATCAATTCAGCAGAGGCAGTTAGATTTCCTGGGTAGGTTTTATGTGAGATTTCTACATTGACTCCAAAACCAGAATTCACAAAACCCTTTCTTAACCTTGCTGGCATCCCATAGGATAAAGATACTTGGATGTTCCAGTATCCAGAAAGTTCCCTGGTGCTCCTATCCTGCATCTGATCCCGCTCAGTAGTGACAAAACCCAATCTTTCTCCTGATATTCCCTTCTGGATGAGGATTCTCCTTGCTTTGAAGACTGATTCGTAGTTTCATTTAACTGTCACAAATTCAAGACATGAACCATGCTGGGCTGGAGGACTGTGCTCCATTTTCTGTCCCTTCTCTTTATCACCAAAATCAAATTCCTTTGTAAGAAAATAGGAAGAAATTGTCCATCTATAGATGGCAGATTTAGGTACCTAAATCCTTGAGAATACTTGGGTGCTAAGATCATTTGATCATCACAGAGCTTGGAGGGCTCCAGTGTCACTGGCTTTCATTGGGCAGGTAGGATTTAACCTTGGGCATCACTTAAGTGCTTTGCTAATTCCTCTCTTAGATCTAATTATGGACCTGAGTTTGGATTTAGTTCATGCTAATATTTTTATGTAGCATAAACACATACATAATACAGCTTTCTCAGACAAGCTTGCATTTCAAAATAAACTCCAGCATCTACATGACAGAAGATGAATTCTAAGCATTTTTAGGAGACAATTTTGGCACTTGTGTAAAGAAAAAGAGAGACAGGGAAAAGAGTTGCAGCGATAATTTCCAAGGAGCCCAGTAATCTTGATACTTTTTTCACGTGCATCCCACACCTTCAAAAGGATACATTCAGCCTCTTCTGTGAGTGGAGAGTTTTGAGATGTGCAACATTTCCTGTGTAACAACATATCAGTTTCGGGTTGTGATGAGAAAAAAATTGCTTTCAAATATTACGAGTTCAAAAGTGCAGCTGAAATTTGAAAGTATTAGTTTCACATTCTGCTTAAGAAAAACTGTGAAAAGAGAAGCAGAGAGGAGACTGAGGATAAAATTCCAATAAAAATAAGATAGCTATATCTAGCCAGACAGTTGGTATTATATATATCTATATAATACTGTGTGCATGACAAATATGGTAACAGAGCATTAAAGCTGCATGGTTAGGCAGTCAGAAGTTTGGAAACAGCCTAGTTAAGGTTGCTTGCTGTGCTGCTCTTCTCTCTCACATTGTGAACACATTATGACTTTTTTTTTCCTTTTTTTTTTAAACTCCAATACTTCTCTGCATAGTCTTTTTCAGATAGAATAAATATTTCTTTTATATAACCTCAGGAAACTTGAAATGTTGTTTATTCCTCTAAACATTTGTGGATTTTCATTATCATAGTGGTGCAGAGAGCAACACAGATGCTCAGGCTGTTTTTTAGCCTTTTGTACCATTCAGATGGCACAGAAGGGCCATAAACCAGACACCACCAACCCACCTCCCCACCCTCCTCCCATATTTCCTTCTGTTGTGTCTGATATAGATGCTTTTCTTTTGCCTCCCTCCTTCTGCCACTTTTGCATTAAGTAAAATGAAACACAGCAGCACAGCTTTCCCCTCAAATGAGGGGAAAAAAGCTGGCAAGAGCCTTCCTCCATCATCACTCCTGTGTATTAAAAAAGGTGCAAGACAGCATCTCCTGCAAGCCTCCATGTGATTTTCCCTTGTCTATCTCTCAGGCTGGGTGGAGACCTGGGGGAACCTAGGTCTAACTCATGTTTCATAGCAGTCATGGCCATGTTTTAACTCTCCCATCCTCCTCCCACAGACACATGGTGTCCTCTGGGAGTGCTACTGTACTCGGAAAGAGCAGATTTTCCCCACCTGGCTTCTGAGGTGTCCCCAGCTCATTGCTGTCAGTCAACAGAAAAGCTCCCCATCTTCTGTGCACCTTGGAGTCAGCTCACCAACAAATTCATCTCCCTGATAAACACACAAGCTTCAGCTGCTGCTCTCTGAATATTTTTTGTGGCACAGAACTGGATCTCTGATTCTTTTTATTTTCACAATTTGCTTGCATGTCTTCTAACCTCTCAATCTTGAACCAGAGCACAGCATTGTGCCCACAGGAAAGGGGACAAGCCTATTGTCTCCTAAAAAACCCTGATATCAATGGTCTCACAACTGAGTCCTGCTGATGAAAACCTGAACTATGAATTTCAATGACCCTCTTATTTTGAGGGTCCAAATACTTGCCAGAGCATCTGATGGAGAGAAGAAAATATTTGTGATAAATGTGGAGCTACCCAGTGCATTTGTGTTCTACACTGTCAGACAGTCTACAGGGCAAGATCACAGTTGCCTCTGTATCCCTTCCCCTTCCAGATAGGAGTGGGCAAACACCCAGTGTTAAATGTGGTTAATAACTTTACTACTTCCAGATGATTACCAACACCCACCTGGTAGAGATCACTCCTGAAACTGAAGAACATGAATGTTCCTTCATTCATTTTGGGATAAAATCTGCAAGGTTATTTTACATCACCCTCCTCACCAGTTTAAGCTAAGATAGAACTATCTAGAGTAGTCACTTTAGTAGTACCAGCAACTTCTGTCTGTGGGTAATGACCAGTGGAAGAGAAGGAAAAAATGGGGAGGGAGGCACAGGCTCACAAAGCAAAGGCATTTGTCTGCCTTTATGGTATCTGCTGAAAGGTTCTTATTCCTATATTTATTTACTCAGAGCTGAGGCTTCAGCATTGCCCTGACTCTTACATGCTCTCTGTAATGAGTGTGCAGGGGATCCAAACCCATCTTACTGCATGGCTGACTAAGAGACTACAGCAAAAGGGGCAAAATATAAACTGTCAGCAGGAGGTGGAAGCAACATATAAAAAAAAAATTGTACTGTATCTTTTCAGCTTCTATTTCATTTTGGAAGATAGCATAAAATTCTTACCTGAAGTGATGTTTTTAAAGCTTAAGGAGCACAATGTGATTCTGTTATGCGACTTCATGATCTTTTATAAACCTGTGCCTAGCTTAATAGATTTCTATTCTAAAGTTATGACAGGACATAAAGAAAAGATGTGTTGAAAACTCAGAGCAAGATCAGCAAGCTGTATGAAAGAAAGAAAAAAAATGTTTAACTGGGAAAGTCAGCAACTCTTCAGCAATTTTATTATAAATAACTCAATTATATTGTATAATTCCCATGATTGCCAGAGACCTCATTGATTACTCACAATGGTACTGCATTAGGCTGCTCATAATGAGATGTTTATTTTAATAACTATCTTCTATGTGGATGTACTAGTTTGCAGAAGCGCTGGGTTAAGGACACTTCAGTTAAGTGATTCCAGAATGAATTCAACATAATAAGAAGATGGATGGGCTTTCAACTCCACAGCAACAGCAAAGAAGACATGACTGCAGCACAGATCCTTTCATGTTGTTCTTTTTGCAAATAAAATCTACTGACATTGGCTATTTATGCTTAGGCTGGTTATATCCTATAAAGAACTTAGAATCTTAATCAATAAAGGCCCAACACTTCTGACACTTGTGTTAAGCAGCAGCTTAGCCTGGGAAGAGCAACTCTCCATGTTTCTTTGAGACATGCTGTAGCATATGGAATTGCACTGGGAACAAGGTAATGGGTACCTTCAGTGATGGTTTCAGATCCTGGCCTATAATTAGTGATGAAAATAATGAGGTTTGAGTTTTACTAGAACTTCTATGAGAAAATAGATTCATTTTACCTGCTCTTGTTTCTAATCCCCATTTTGCAGGCAAATCTGGGTTCTCTGTGCTGCTTCCCTAACACCTCTTTGGTGAGCACATTTCACTATGTGAGCTGCTACCCTGCATAGAAAGCTCTCCTGGGAATCCAGCTGCAGGTCCATGTCTGTGCTCAAAGTCATTATCACTCTGGCATGATCCAAAGGCACTCACAATATCTACAAACAATCAGGGAACAACTAAAGATGCGGTCTCAGGCACTGGAATTTAAAAATCCATTTCGGACACAGGGATACTGAAATCTGTACAAAATTATTAGATTTCACACAACTACTGAGCTATTTTGACAATTTAGTCCTCAAAAATCTGTACCAATAACTATATGGCAAAATACGGAGGCATCGGCACAGCATGATGCGAGTCTCTGATCTCAAGTTAATCTTCAACAATAAAATGACCTAGAAAGAATTTATTTTTGTTTCTTATGTGGCTGAGGGATTTGAGCCACACTCTGCAGACAGGAGAGGCCTGGAGAAGATTTCATTTGATACTTCTTTTTTGTCATTTCTGTTACACCTCCGCTTACCCTCATTAATCTCACAGCAGACTCTGCCCAGCACCTTCCCGTGTAAGCATGACTTCCCTGTTGGGAAGGCTGAGCAGATGCTTGGCAAAACTTCCAAGATTTGGGCCAGCACATCATATGTTATGGATGAAAATGTCTCTGGGCAGGTTTCAGAGGTGTAGCTGCAGCCACAAGCTCCCACTGAGGGTGTGCAAAGCCTTTTGGAGAGAATGCCCAGGCTCCTGTAATCCCTGCTGGATCTGCATCGGAGCTTGAGGAAACTCCAGTCTTTCCCTGCCCAGCACTTCCAGCTCCAACAGCAGAATGGTGCTCCATGGACCCTCTTCTTTCTGGTGTGTGGGTGTACCCAAAGAAAGGATTGTCCCAAGAGTCTCATTCAATATTAATTAGTCTTATCCATCACACCTCCCTCTTAGACAATGCAACTCCATTCCTACTCTGGATAGATCTGTTTATTATCAGAAGTAATAATTCCCAGCAGAAAAATAAAACCAATTCATTGAAAAATACACAAGTAAAATGTTGGGCAGGATGTAAGAAAGGCCTTTTGAAGAAAAAATTGATGTGTGTTCCTGCATGTGTATGACTGGCTGTACAGTGAAAGAAATCAGAGGACATGCTGCTTTTATAAACTCTTATGTCTGACAAACAAAGTAACTGCCATATTTATGCCTTTCCTTTTCACAGAAAAGGGGTTATAAGGATTCTCTTCAGATTGTTACAAACTGTTATGATTTCACATTAAAAAATGACACCTAACATATAATGGAATTATTTTAGTGGATCTTGGTCACTTTGAACCCACTTATCCATAATGCTTTGCAAACACAAGCTGCAGTAGAGGGAAATGTTATCATCTTTTCTCCAGAAAAGATAAAGGAGCATTAAACTAAAGTTTGTGACAGTTCATCTTCTTATACAAAGACAAAGGAATTAAACTGTACAAGGACCATTTCAGGTTCATGATATCTGTTTTAATAACCATGATCAAGGTTGAAATTTCAGTCAGTTTTTTACTTTGAGTCTTGAACTTTAAGAGGTTCCCTGGAGACTCCATTTTAACATGCATTGTAGAATATAAAACATATACATGTATATTTAAAATGCTTAGTTTTAATAATTTTAACTAAAACTAATTGTCTGTGTCTAAAATTTCCCCTCCCTTTTGTATTAGATAAAAGCATTAACTCTATTTGCTATATAATTCCTTTTAATCTCATCTGGGTTTTACTTTCTAAGATTAAGAATCCTATGGGGAGACTGGAAATCTCAATTTTAATCCATACACAGATTTGTCTTTACCATACTCAAATCTCTCTCTCATTTGCCAGAAGACATTGTAGTGACAATTTTCGGGCAAAAGCACTACATCAAAAATAAGGCTGGTTGTCAGAAAAGTTTGAAGGATTAGACGCTGCTTGTATTATTTATTAAAAAATATTTTTAAAATAAACAGGTGAGACCAAATACAATTAAAAAAGCAGGAGCACCTGAAGAAAAGAAAGTTCATCACTATTTTGCTTAATTCCACATTTAACTCTTTTAACATGCTTCTACACAAATTTAAACTGGTTAGATATCTCTCTCATATCTGCCTTCATTTTTTGCAGCTGTAGATCCCTTAACAGTGAAATGAGAGCCACAACACTTTTCTGCTTCACCAGCCAGTCCAATTATTAATTACTAAGGGACAGAAAAAGACTTTCTAACTTTATGCCCAGTATAATGTGTAAGCATTTCTTCCCTGAAGTTCTTCTTCACCTGAGCAAGGTGAGTGAGGTCCCTTGAATGTTTTCAGCAACCCTTCTATTCTTTCCTCTTTTTTTTTTTATGGTCTTCACAACCAGAATTTTAACAAACACTTGCACAGAGAAAAGTAATCCTCCATGGCCAGAAATATGTAAAAAAAAAAAAAAGTGAATTAAATCTATACTTGCTTCCCATCCTGCTTTCTGTACACTCCAGCAAGTGTGTGATGTGGATGAGTGTGTGCAAACAAAACTGCAAAATGACATGGCTCTTGAAAAGTAGGAAAAAAAATCTGCTTGGTGTTCACACAGTATCAGAAAGCTAAAAGCAAATTTGCCCTTGAAGAAAAGAGTGGAAAGGAGAAAGATACTGGAAGAGATTCAAGCAGCTGTGTCCAAGTTTTCTTTTAAGTTTCAACTTTGTCTGAAACAGAGTTTGACTCTCAGTGCTGCTGACACTGCATAAAGTGAACCCACCAGTGAGGCTTAGATGAAACCCGTGTAAACAGCAGCAGATTTCATGCTGTTCTAATACAGACCCCTGTGAAAGCACAACTGTTCAGAAAAATATGTAATATACTTCGAGTGTGTGGACCTACAAACCTCAAGAGGCACCGCTGCAATGGTTCTGGCTGAATGACTTCTAATTTGACACTGAAGAGGCAACCTACCAAGCAATAACTGTGAAAGCTGCACAGGGACAATAATTCAGCTACCATAGCTGTGTTTTAAGCACAAGGAGTTCTTGCTATATATTAGTGCTAGCCTCAACACAAAGCTTACCTGGCCATTGGATTACTCCTCTGTGTTTTAATGTGCCATCCAAACCTAAAACAACCCCAAAATCATAGAACCTGCTGCAGAGCACACACAGACATGCTTACTGGGCATGTTGCATATATTAGTAGAGAAAACAGAGGTGGAAGAAATAACATGAAAAATAGAATACTTATCCATCTAAGACAACTGGCAAGCTACCCAGGATTTCACTGGACAGGGCTGGTAGTCTCACCTTAGCCAAGAATCATTACTGAAGCCCTGTTCTATTACAACCACAAACCTTTCTTCCCATTTAGCACTTCTACACTCAAAAAACTTCCTGGGCAGTACCTGGTCAGCACAACAGCTCCATGATAAGTGCAAGTATTGTGTCCATTTCCCAGAGGCACAACGGAGTTCAGCGGTACCAATCCAGGCCTGAGCAGGAATTAAAGATCAGGAGTTAAAGATCAGGAGTTCTGGCCTGGCAGTAGCTGCTTGTAGTCCCTCTGATTCTAAAAGTAAACATTAAGGAGGAGAACAGTCATTTATTGATGCTGTTCTGCACTAGATCATAAGATGCATGCTTAATTCCCAGCCCTGTGCTCTGCAGAGACCATGAGCACTTAAACCAGAATGTCTCATCACTTCAGTAATGACACCTCCAGGGATCTCCAGGGTAGGGCAGATGGGCTACAAAACCTGAGAAAGTGACTGATGCTGTCTTTCGTGGTGTGAACGCTGGCTCCCTAAAATAGGAGCGCAAGAAGCTGATGCAACGTGGCATTATTAAATTCTGAAATGAGTGTTTATGAAAGAATATGTGAGATTCATTAATCATCTAGACCACTCTGGTTTTGAGATATCCCTTTTTAAAAAGTGAGACACAGGCACGATAAATTAAGATGCATAAAATAAAATAGAATAAAATGGAACAAAATGGAATAAAATAGAATAAAATAGAATAAAATAAAATAAAATAAAATAAAATAAAATAGAATAGAATAGAATAAAATAAATAAAATAAAGTTGTATGCTACACATAGAGAAAGTGCAAGATATAAAGCACAGAACCACACGACAGAGACAGAGGAAAACCCCCAGATACTTCTCTAGATAAGCAATTTGCTAACCCAGCCCTCAGGACTAATGGGCACTGTCCCGTTTTTGGCAGGAAATGTGCCAAAATCTGCTCCGAAATGTGGGTCAGCCGAGCGCTCCCGCCCGGGCGGGCGGCACTGCCGGCGCCCGCCGCTCCGAGGAGCCACAAGGCAGCAAAAGCGCCGCCGAACCGGGGAAATCCAACCCGCAGCCACGGCCATTCCCCTCTAACACCATCTCCGGGAGCGCTAGGAAACTTCGGAAAAGCTTAGCGCCTTTTGGAAGTCAGGCAAGAGCGCGTTTATCTCCCTAGGGAAAAGTCTGGCCTGTCCTGAATGCAGGTAGGAAATAATTTGAAAGCCTGTTTGAAACATCGGGAAGCTGTTTGAGAGCTGCGAGCATCCTTCGGCTCGGCAGCAGCGCCATCCCGGTACCCGCCCGGCCGCAGCCCAGGAGCAGCCCTGGATGCAGAAAGCCCCGCGGAGGTGCTTTGTGCTCCCGCCTCTCACAGCTGGGGCTGAGGAGCCCACAAGGGCAGCTGAGCGAGCCAACATCACTAACGGGGAGCAGGGAGCAGCTCTGCCAGCTCCTGCCCGGCACGGCTGTCGGGCCACCTGGCGCTCGAGGGCACTGGAGCAGATCAAAAATAAAAATGTGCACCTGTGTATTCACCAGCCGTGACCCTAAACCAAGGGCTGAGGCAGCATCGTGGGCCCTCTCCTCAAGGAAATGATAGGATGGCACCAATCCCTCCATTGACTCTTGTATCAAAATCCATGTGGTGGGCGTGGATCTCTTGGAAGCAGCCTTTTGTCTGAGGAAGTTTTGTGCAGTTTCTATCAAAGACTTTGAAGATTTTCCCAGAATTCTGAGATTTTGAGCTCTGCCACAGCTCTGGTCCTCTCAGAGGTGCCAGGTCTGTGCTGTGGCCAGGGGCCAGGCGGGCACTGAGGTGCTCAGGGTTTCTGTGGTTGTGCCATGCAGCTCTGCTTGCCCAGGCTGAGGCTTCCAGGCCGGGTTTGCTGGATCTGCTGAGAGTGAGCTCAGTGTGTGATCCATCCCTGGAACATCATCTTTGCTGTTTGTGCACAGAACAAGGGATTGGCACATAGCTACACGCTTCTGCCTGGGAAATCCCTTGCAGACATAGATGTGTGGAAAACAGAGGGAGCAAGCAGGATAGCAGATGTAGCAGGGAAAACAAAGCTTTGAAGGCAATTTGCCCCAGAAGGATGACTCAAGTGCGATGACTTCCTCATGTTTTCACAGATACTGTGCACAAAGACCCAAACTTGGGCACTGGAGTGCAAGCCACAGACACCTGCATGTCTTCAACACCACGCACTTTCTATTATAAGTAACGGCAACACCTTGCTTTTGAGACAGAATTGCAAATAAAATCTCTCCTAAAATCAGCCAGCACTTGCAGACAGCTTCAGCCCCCTGCAATCAATAGTTTCTGGAGAAGTTGATGCATACACTCTGAAGAAAATGAAACAAAAGGTACCGTGTCAGTTTACATAATTCAAGAGCCGATAGCCTTCATTTTCTGAGCCAAAACCAAGATCTAAAATAAGGAGATTTGGAGACTGGAGTTTAACCTCTGCATGTTTTGCATACTTTCTTTTTTCCCAAAAATGTCTCAAATAGTTTTTAAGGGGGGAAGGAACAACTGAAAGTGTCAGAGTGTTTTAGATATAGACTGAGAAAATTATGTAAGTTGGGAAAAATGCTGCATAAACACCTTTCTTTCTGTGTCATGCTGACTGCCTGACATATTAGATAAATCAGAGAAAGGCAAAAGCTTTCAGGATCCATCATCTGAATTTGCCTCAGGAATTCAGTTTTCAACTCTATTTAGGTTCCTGTAGCACCCAGGAAGAACAGGAGGGGAATCCTCCTGGGATTGTGGACAAGAGCCAAGCCCACGCTGGAAAAGCGTGATCTCACAATGCCCTGCTCTCTTTGCCTCTGTGGCAGTGTGGCTACTGGTTGTACTTGTGCAACTGTGAAATGTTTTGATCAGGAAAGCTCTCCAGGAGCCCTTGTTTAAGCACCATGATTTCCAAAGGCAGGTGATGGCTTCCATGGATCCTGTCATCTTCAGGCACTCGTTATTCATCTGAACACGCACACAGGCACACTTTTGTGTAGGGCTGGATGCATAAAAAATTGATGGCTGGGCTGAAAATTATTGTATTAAAGATGAAAATACTCCTTGTTTATGTTTTTAGTCTATTGTTTGAACTAAATTTCTCTCAAGGGTCAGTTTCCTCCCATGGAATGATTTCAGACAGTTACTCTGATAATGATTTATCAGATGTATGTATGCAACAGAGATCACTGGCAGCTACATGAAAAATAACTTAAAAAAAGGCATTTCCTATTAATTGTAACAAATATCATGGCAACTGTCATATGAATAGTTGTTTAAAAAGCATGAGACACAACAATTCCATTATTTTCAAGGAAACAAAAACCACAACAAAATAAACCAGATGAGAACTTCCAGGAAAAAAAGAAGAAACATGCTGTCTTTTATATAGAAACTCATTCCTTTGTTAGAATACTTACATATATACCTTTACATTTGCAGATTTTCACATTTACTTTTTGCATTCCTGCACAGCTCTGCCAATTGCCACAGTTTTACAAGAAGAAATGAAAAGCGTAAAAGATAAGGATAAAGCAAACACTACAAAATCCCTTGGCTTGAACACCAATACAGCTGATTATTGTTTTAATCTAGTGCTTCTTGGGTAGTATTTACTTACTATTTAATGTTTTTTATTTAATATTTAATATTTGGTTTCATTTAACCAGGTAAGGCCTCAAGAGAATGGATGCTGACTTGTCTCTTTCTAACCCTGAGCATCAACCAGGTTATCCTAAAGCCCCTAAATTTTCTGCAGCGTGCTGTTAGAAACCCCTCCCTGTTGAGTGCACACTAAAGAGATGGATGTCACTATGTGGGGACCCTGTGGCAAGGGCAGAGATCCTGCCAGGAAAGCAAAGTCAGAGTCTGCATGGAAAGGCCACCTTTCAACTCTGTGGAACCAAGGTCTGAGGAAGAAGGAAGTGTTTCAGTGTAAATGGAAATATCAAAACTGACAAGGAAAAGTCAAAACAGAGCCCTCTGAAGCAATCACCGTAGCACCAATTACTCAAGAACAGAATCTGCTGCTGGGTGCTGGTCAGGGAGATAATACATGCACTGTCTTTCCTGTTTTCATCTCCCCTGACAGCTTGGCCCTCTAAGTTATTTCTGTACTACTCTGTCTCCTTACTTCAGTCTTCATTCTTGAATTTTCATCAGAGTGTCTCCCTAGAGCCTTTTCCTCATCCCGGGCTACTAATCTGTGGGATGATAAACCCAGGAGACAAAGCTTTCTGTGCAGTAAGCTACATTTTGGCTTTTTTTTTGTTCTTGCTCTGTCTGTTCTGCCATTCTTACTGATCTCTGAAACACATGGGGCAGAGGACAAGTAAAGAAGCACACAGAGAGAAGTGCAAGTGAAGTTATTGCCCAATGCAGAAGAAGGCTCAAGCTACAACATCTTCAGATGGAAAAACTATCAGAAGTAAGGTTGTCTTTTAGAAGACAAAATGTCTTCCCTGCTGACAGCACCATGAGAAATAGCTGCAGGGCAGAATTTTAAAAACAGAGGTTGTCTTGACCTCTCTCCAGCCTTGCACAGTGCTCAGCATGATAGATCAGGGGAAAGAAATATTATAGTGGGTCAGACACAAAGACACATCACACTGCAACAGAGCTGCAACAGCACCCCTGATTTTCCCATGGCTCTGGATGACATGAACTAGGATACTGCATTTAATATGACTACAAGGTTTGGAAAGAGAGAGAGTTCAGAAAAGAGCAACAAAATAATTAAGGGACTAGAGGGATTTACCTATGAGGAAGATTAAAAGAACTAAACAAATACGTCTAGTTTGGCTAAGTGATAACTAAGGAGAGGCATTCCGACCATCTACAAATATTTGACTGACACAGACACGAGGGAAGGAAAGGAATTACTTAGCAGGAAACAAGCAGGCGTAACAGGGAGTAATGGGATGAAATTAAGAAATACAGAAGTGAGAAATCTAAGGCAAATCCTCCTGACAATGAGTTCTAATAGTCTGCAAAAAAATATACCAGCATATATGCAAGAGGGAACAACCTTGCATTGGTGAGGAGGGGGACTTAAGTGATTTGCTGGGCCTTTCCAATTTCGAATATTTATGATTCTATAATTACGAATTATTAAATTTAATGACATGTGCCAGTTTTTTTTCCAGCAAGTTCTGACTGTTGCCTCAGGTCATAAGTGTGCAATTATTTCCTAACTAAAGGTCTTACATTTTGACTCATGCATCCTTATGAAATTAACTAGGTTGGTCTCTCTCTCTTT
>JAYDZK010000001.1:5873378-5915345 GCA_034509185.1 Euphonia xanthogaster
GAAGAAAAGAAAAAAGGAAAGAAAGGGAAAAAAAAAAAAAAAAAAAAAAAAAAAAGAAAAGAAAAGAAAACTTTTCACAACATTTAAAAAAACCCAAATGGAACTATATAATTTGTCTTACATTGCAATTACTTCTCTGTTTGAGATGTTCACTATTTTCTGCCATTGTAATTTCACACACTGGATAATTAGTACCCTCTGCACAGAAACAACGGGAATGGCTGGGCAGCAGGAGAACTCTTTCTGGATGCTGCTACAACAAAGTATTTTCTCATTTCTTCTCAGTGCATGACTCAAATCCAGGTGTGCAGAGGAGTAAAACTGAAAGGCCAGAATATTAAGTTAAAAAGCAAAGATAGATAGTTTGTTGAACAGTCCAGCAGAGCAAAGAAAAGCCATACTGTATAAAATTAATATGAACGTGAACATCGGTTCAAGAACTGATATGAACGTGAGCATGAAATTGGTGTTTTGAAACAATCCCCTGCAGATGACCCTTAGAATACAGCCATTGACTCCAAATGGAGGTAAAAGTCTGCCTCTTTTTCTTTCTGAGGGATCAGACACAGAGATTGAAATAACAAATCTGTGTAGGATATTGCCTGAAACACCTATTTTTAAACACTGTCTAATGACTCAGTGAAAGAATATCACAGCTGTATCCAAATTCCACTTCAGCTCTATGGAAGCAGGATATGATGTACTAGGAAACAAATATAAAGTTTCCCTTCTAAAATAAATCAACTGATTGAGAATTATATCACAGGATTTTGAAACTCTGAAGTGAATACGTTGATATTAAGTTAGTGGTGACATCTTTAAAGCATTCATTAAACTATCCTTTGTATCAAGCTTTCAATGATTTCACAAAACTCTGGACTAAAAGCTGTTACACAAATTCTATGAAATCATTATAAAATTCAGTTTTAAATAGGATAAGGAATGTAGATTTATATGGTGTGCCATTGTTTCCCTGTGTTACAGAATTTGTATAGCTGTATCATGTGTGAACATGGGAAATAATGCCAACAGAAGGTAAAAGTGCTTCAACAGGACATGAGCTTACTGTGATGACAGAAAAATGGATGCCAAGACATGCTTAGGAGGAAAAAAAGTTTCCATAACTTTTGAGTGATAAAATTTGCATTTACAGATCTGAATGGATGCCTCAGTTCTCTGACAAAGGTGCCTTTCACTGAGGTTGTTATCATTTTACTCAGTGTTTTAAACTGGGGCAAACACCTTTCCTCATGGAATGTCCTGTCTGCTGAAAAAAATGGCAAGGAAAATCAAAACCAGGCTATTCCTAAACAACATTATTGTTAGGTAAAAACTTTTACAGTCGGTTTTCCAAAAGTAATACACAACTCCAGGAACAGGGAGGCAACAGCCTAGAATAGTAATTACAGCTGATCTCAGCCAAATTTGAGAAATAGTTTCTTGCACATAGCCAGGAGGAAATAAAAATTCCTCAAATCATACCAGCCAAAAAAGGGTATAATGCAGTCTCCTATGCGGAAGAATCCAAATAGGATAATAACATTGGATTTAAATATTACTATTTCTAGGAATAGAATAATTTCTAGAGTTCATTAGAACATGATGAATTTCACCATGCTGAAAATCATTTTGAATTTAAACTGCAAGCTAATTCTCAATACAAAGATAAAACCCAAAGAGGAAAAATAAATCCTACAGAATCCTCCTAGAATTAATATTGGACTCTCCAAGTTCAAATTACAATAATACCATCATCAAGAGGGTCCTCAATTAACCTCATCTGACATTCCAAGCAGAATATTTTAAGGGCTGTGAAGCATGCAAATAGAAACTTCAATTAAAGACAGACTTCATACATTGGACAGCTTGTGAGAATAATGTGAAACATTATGTAACCAACATGGTGCTTTGGTAAACACCCACAGATGATGGAGAGGAGACTGAAAAAATTGAGGATCAGCATCCTAAATCCTTTCTCAGGTAGAGCCTAGAAAGATTAAGAACTTGTTTACACAGGGGAGCAGGGACTCCCTTCACACTCCTTTCCATTTTAGTTTCTGCACGTTTGGATGACCTGCATTCACAGAGCACAAATCTCAGCATGCATTAACTGCTGAGAGAAAATATATTCTGTGCTTCTTTTGGAGCCATGGTGGATTCAGAGTGCATTAAGTGAAAGCATGCTAATATTCCTTGGGTGCAGCTGGGCCACAGGCAGCTCCTGCCTGTGTCTCCCCACCAGGAGCTGCTCCCTCTGGAATGCTGGAAAGAGGCCTTGGCTGGGGGAAACACAACCCAGGGGTCACCTTGGTGACACCCCCGTTCATATGCACTGCTTTGGCACAAGGGCATTGCCTGCCTGCAGTGGGACAGCCACCCCAGAGGAGAAAAGGTGAAGGTTCAGGCTGCTGGGTGAGGAAATGGGGCTGCAAGGCTCTCTCTTCAGGTGGCTGATTTGCTGAGGGGTCAGCGCAGGGTTTTTCTGCTCTTCTGCACGCAAGTGAGAGCCCAGCATGAATCTTTTTACACCACTGGTATAAAACCTGTCATCACTTTGCATAGGCAGCTTGTTAGTACCAAGAAACTGAGCTGGGCTTGTGGCTATTTTTTCCCTTTACTTTTCTTACTTTCAACTTTCCTTATGCTTCTGTTAGTTGCAGCAAATATTAGATATTTTGACACACCTCCAGGACCTGTTTTTCCATATATCTGCTGGAGACTTGTAGCTGTTTGAAGTTTAACCTTTCCTCAGTGACTGTGGCAGAGAAAACACTACTTAGACTTGCTGCTGGTTGTGAGCGTTTAAAATTTGCTGCTCCCACTCCATCAAATGTTGTTTGTATGGATTTTCACAAGCACTATTTTATTTCATGCATGATGATAACCCTTTCCCCTAAATGTTCAAAGGGGTAAGTATTTTCCCTGTGTGAACCCAGAAATACTGGTTAAAAAAAAGATTGTGAGAATGCAGCAGTTCACTGTGTCTCAGCTATCCATCCCTCAACTGGTCTGTTCCCCCCTTCTGCCATCTGACATGTATTTTCTCCTTCCACTCATTTGGCTTCTCCCAGCAGGAAATCTTCTCTTACCAGAGCAGTTTTAAAATGTGACTGCTGGCTCCTGCTTTTTCATGCAATTAAAAAAAAAATAAATATATATAAACACTGTCTCCTTACCCCCAAAAACTATTAATAGAAGTGTAGTTACTCTGCACAGTTCAAACTAAGAATAGTGTTAAGTACTATATCCTAATTAGCAGCGTACAGTAATGCTCTCATTTTAATCAATGGGTTTTGAGGTTCCAGCTTTCATGGGATGCAATGAAGCACATTCCAGAATGCAGCACCATGGAGCTCTATGGCATATTTCATAGGCATTTCCCCCCCCCCCAATTACAAAGGGCAGAATTGCTGTAGCAGGAACATATTTTTGAGGGTTTTTCCCAGGATAAAACTTAGCAGTGCAGCTGCAAATCAGCTCTGCATAAGAAATGCACAGACTGAGGGAGCAGTGAGGCAGGAGGCTCTGGGCATCATTAACCCCTGGTATTCTGGTAGCTATTCCAAAGCACAGCTGCTGCCTCTGTGTCCTTTGTGCCTGTCCCTGAGAGGTGTGACACGAACTGTGCTGGACACCAAACCCAAGGTGAGAAGGAGAAGAGTTCATGGCAACAGGAGGTGTAAAGGCTACACCTTTTTCCTCTTTTCTTTGTGAATTGATCATTTTGAAATGTAGCACCATTATGGCCCCCTGTGGTCCTTTCTTACCTTCAGTGGTTTTCTTGGGAAAGGAGGCTCATACAAGGAAATTTCCTTTCCACCTTCACGTCTGTCTTTCCTCCTTCCCCTTACACAGTCTTTGAACTGACAGTAGAATTGCAGCCAAATCTGCCAAAGAACATGAGGTTTCAAAAATGCAGAAACTTTGGGAAAATGCAGAGCTGGTGGAAGACTGAAACATGCTGAAGGACAGGGTGGCTCAGCCCACAGCCTTTGTGGCCAGATCTTTGGGAAACCCAGGCTCATTTCTACCCATGGATATGGAACAACACTGTGGTTGCAACCTGGGTAATTTTGCACAGTTTCTTGAAGCAGTTATATCTTCTAAATTGTTATGTCTTCCTAATTGTGTTTTGCAAAAATAAATATTTTGTTTAGTCATCTGAGATATGTTTTTTTATGGGACTCATAATAGTAGCTACATAAAAGAAAAAGTACATTTCTCATACTTTGAATTTTTTCATGGTCCAATAGGCTAATATTAAAACAAAATGGGATAACAGTGGGAACATAACCATATTACAGACAATGAAAACAGTATTCCCCCACTTTAAAAGGTCTTTTTTCAATGCCTCTGCACATTCACAAAACAGCCTGGGAACTCCTTAAGAAATAATGTACTAAAGTTTGATCAAATGCACAAGAAAATGCTGCACACAAAAAAGAAAATAAAAAGGAGGGGAAATCATATAGCTCTCAATTTTTTATCATCCTCCATATAGACCACAAGAGTCTTCTCTGATTAAGTCATTAAGTGTCCAGGGAAAATGTGATTTTGAAAAAAGAGTTTCTCTTCATTTCTCTGCTTTCTTAGCTGTTCACTGGACACTTTTTATTCAAAATAACTTGCAAAGCCACCAAATTGTCAAACGGGCAGACCTAGGAATGGATATGTGCGAATTTGGTCCCAGAATTGCAGTTGCAGAGAGGAGGATTCACAGCACACCAAAGAAAGAACAAAAAATCACAATGCTTATTGCCTACACACAAAAAAATAGCTCAGAGTGGGTGGGGAGGTGGAAGCAAGTGCACTGAGACAGATATAGTGAAGAACTGAATATGTGACTGCTAAAGGGGTCACACTCTTGTGCAAACCAAGCAGGTCACGTAGGCAGGCCTGAGAGAAGCTATTTCTGCTGATATTCAAAGCCAACTGTCCCTATTTGAGCATTATCCCCTTGCTCTTCCTTATGCCCATTTGCACAGTGGCTCTTCTCCCTTATTTTGTACTTGCAACTGTTTACTTTTTGATATCATCTGCTACTCACTAGAAATAATACTAAATTGAATGTATTGATTAAAAAACATCCAGAGTCTAAAATTTGGCAATATAAATTAGGTTAAGAAGAAGTGTTCAAGATAAACTGAGATTTCAGCTTGGTTTAAATGAAAATCAAGATGAAATCTCTGCCCAAGAGATTGCCTCTGCACACCAGAGAAACAAGAGCCAACTCTGTTCCCCAAATGAGGAATCAGCTCTTATGCAGTGGCCAATATCACAGAACTTTTATTTTTTCTGTCTAGTTCTTGGGATGATGCTCACTGCATCCCACCAGGCACAGATGTAATCAGACTTAATCTTTTCTTGTAAGCCAGTCCCCTCAGCAATCACCAGCATTGCATTTCTTTGATTTCCTTTCCAACTGCTCTGCAGCTTCAAGGTGAGGCGTTGTCCAGCCCCATACTCTGTGTTCTAGGGGCCAGCTCCCTTCTGCATCAGAGGGACCCAAGGGCATTTAGTAGGAAACACTGAACATCTTGCAGAAACAAACAAGGTTTTCCACTTCACCATTCTTGAAAAGAACAGAATTATTGTTCCTTCCTGAGTAGGAGGAGTATGATGGTTTTTCATAGGCAGACTGAAGAAATAAAAGTAAAATAAAATGCAAAAATGGCTGTTTTGCCGTTATGCTGCATTGCAGATTCACATGTAATTTCTGCTGACGTTACCCACTCAGTCTTTTTCAACATCGCTGTTTTCCAAATTTTTCCTCCCACTGAATCTGTATGTTTGATTAATGTTTTCCCAGATGTTGAACCTGGGGAAAAAAGGCACTTTTGGTCTAATTTTGTTAAGTGCTAGGAATCATTTTGATGATCCATAACTAATTTTACTGTACCTGTCACAAAGCAGATGTGTGGCAATAGTCCCCATAGTAAGCTGCATTCAGTCGTTACAAACACCTGAGTTCCCCTTTCTATTCCCCCCCCCCCTTTTTTTGTGCTTATTTTTTTTTCATTAGTAATTAACCTTCACAGTATATCATATTCTCTTTCAATAGCTTATTAAGCACATTTGACACAGGAGTTATACTTTTGATCCAAAAACATTTCATCCTCTCTTTTTAGTTTCATCCCTTTGAAGAATGTCAGATTAGGAATGAGTTTGAGAAACACAATTCTTCATTTTGGCTGTTTTGTCTCAATCATTTAGTAAGTTAACTCTCCCTATATCTAATTTATCTGGAAGATTTTTGCATTCAATGGATGGAGAGTCTTTAAACATTAAGAAGAACTATAAACATGAAAGATTGTAAATAATTCCCACTTAAAGAAGGTGTACTCTGTTATCTCTGACTCAGCATCCATAATTTGCAACAGCTTCACAGCTAATCTTTATTTCAGCCATCTCTCCTGGAAAGGTAGAAATCACCCCTGAATTGTCACTCTTATTTCTGATAAGCTCAGCTATCACAACAACAGAGAGATGACTGATGCTATTGAATCTGACAACGGGAGGAATTTATGCAACAATCTAAAAAGAAACTACCCCTTTGTGGCTGTGCAGAAAATACAACTATTTAGATTCATAGAGTAGCTGAGGCTGGAAGGCATCTCTGGAAATTGTCAAGTCCAACCCTGTGCTCAAAGCAGTGTCACCTACAGAGGCATTGCTTGGGGTCATGCCCAGCTGGGGTTTGAATGTCTCCAATGACAGAGACTGAACAGCCTCTCTAGGCAGCCTGTGACATTGTTCAAGCACTCTGACAGAAGGGGAAAAAAAAACCCAGAAGTGATTTTCTTTTTCTTTTGTTTTAAAAGAATGTTTTATATTTCAATTTGTGCCCATTTACTACTTTTGAAAGTCACATCTCATTACACTCACAAAACAGATTTCTTGCCAAGGTATATTCTGCAGGAAAAATAAATCAGCCTCAAAAAGTGCACCTGTTTTTCTGCAGAAGGTGAAGAAGAACACTTGTAATGCCAACCTAGATATCTGTACTACTGGACATATCAAAATCCTTATGAAACAAAAATAATGTCTTATTCACTTCAATGTATATGACAAATACATTGTCTATACACAGAAATAAAGGAATTATTTGCCAGTGAAGGTTGGAATAAAAGCCATAGAATAATTTATATCATAGTGGATATTAAGTGAGAAATTATAATATTGTTCTTGTGCCTTCTTCTAAAACTTTAGGAGAATCTACTTTTTTGTTTCCTATTCTTAGATTCCTTTTCAGTGAGAGGTGCAGATGCATTTGTGTATAGTTTGGGTCCCTGGAAAAAACATAGGTGAAACTTAGAAGAATTTTGTGTTCAAGTCTCAAAATTGCACATGGGAGAAGCCAGGTGGAGTCTCTGGTACAGCATTTGAACAGGAGCATTTTCAACTACCAAAAGATTATCACACTCAAATAATTGCAAAACTAAAATTTGGTCAACTTCCATGCTTTTACACCCTTCCTCAGAAAGTCCTGAGGGCCTAGGTGACCATTTAGCTGGTATTCAAGGGTTTCTTTTTCCTTCAACTTGTATTCAAGGGGGTTCCTTTAATGAAGATGAAATACAAAACACTGACCACCTGTCTAATGAAGCAAATTGCACCTGAATTTTTATCAAGGGTCGTTCTGTTTAACTTCAGCAGGTGGATTGCGTTGCCAGATCTTTTGCAGTAAAGGCCCAGAGATCCTGCTTGGTCAGAAGGTAAAGTTGGTTTTTATGTTTAAGGTGCACGAGTAAACAACTCACTGGCCTCCCTGGGACTGAATACTGATGATATTTGCTTCCATTGTCTACAAACCTTTCCTTACCATGACTTGCAAAGCTGTGTCCCACCTGGGGAGCACTACAGCCTTTCCAGCCTTTGGGGCTGACTACCCAAGCCCCTCATTTGGGTAATCCAACCTCCCCATCCTCTACACATAGGGATGCTTTGTAGGAAAGGAGCCAAGGAACACTGGCTGGGTTTCCCATCTGGATGACCAGGCAGGAGCTGGATTTGAAATATGCTAACGTGTCCACCTTTCCCTCAGCCCAGACAGAGCACATAGCTGGAAATGAGTAATTGGTGTAATGGGCAATTTAATTTTGGCAGCCAAAGTTGGTGCTCTGACAGGGACCAAGGTACCACCCTCACTTTGGAGGTCAGTCAGGTGCAGGATGAAATTTGTGTTCCAAAAAGGAGAGGCAAGCCCTCAAAAATGCAAGAGGTTGGCTAATAGATGCTACCTTTTGCCAGAGAGATATTTGAATTTTACCCTCCTCATGTAAAATGTGGTTCTTCGTGATATTTTAGAGGCTGTGGTCCTCAGTGGTGCTCTGAACCTTTTGGACAAAAGAAACCTTGAGAGGACACATAGAAACAGGAAGTGATAATAGGTTTTGCTTGTTTTCTTTTTTTTTTTATTTTTTTTTTCTGTGGAGTTTGTTTTGTTTTGATTTTTTGGCTGTTTTTGCAGTGGATTTGACAGTGGGTGGAAAATGGTGAGTGAGACATTGTCACAATGTTGAAACTCATCTGTCTGGAAGGGTGTAACACCATGTGCTGTGGGAGAAAGAGGTGGCACGAGGGAGGGAAGAGGAGAGAATGAGGTGCCATTTCTTGGATAAGAGCTTTTATAAGCTTCCAGAAGAGAGGAAATTCAGATGTTTAGCTGGCAGCAGTTGGTGATGAGGGAAGAGCCCTGGCTCAGTTCCTTGTTGGGCTCAGGAAGCACTTTCCCTCCATCTGTTAGGAGCTTCTGATTAGATGAGGTAGGTTAAATCTTTTTTCCCTCCGCTCTCCCTTCCCAATGGTTGGGAAATCACTTATTTGTGCTGCTGGGAGCAAAGAGAAGAGAAATGAAACCACAAAGCCAGTGCAGGGCTTTTTAAACTCTTTGCAGGTTGCAGAGGCTGGAAAGAGATGATTACAGTGATTGAAGATTGATGGAAGTGATAAGATTGGTGAAAAGGCACAGAAAGGAGCGAGGAATGACGTGTTTGTTTAATGGGATATCCATCTTAAGTTTCTCTGTCAGGCTGCCTTGTTTACAATCTGTTTAATATTTGCTCTTATGTTCTAAAAATGGTGGCTTATTGTACATTTTCTGAAACTGTTTTCAGAAAGGGCAATTTTATGTCTCCAAATGTGTGTGAATTGGTGCAGAGAAAGAGGAGTTACTGCACACATTCCACGGGCCAGTGTGGCTTGTCTCAAGGCCATGCTGAAGTAAAATCAACTGCATCATGTTACAGTGATGTTTTCCACCTACAGGCACTTCTGAGCTGGCTGCCATAGTGATTAAACTGAGATTGTACAGGATTGGAAAGAGAGGCCAGTACAAGCTCTTCGGGCAGCAAAGCTCTGACATCAAGTTCTGGCAGGTTTTAGAGCAATAAAGCAGACACACGATTACAAAAATTAAAAAAAAAAAAAAAACAAACAAAAAGAAACACTGGCAAAAGCCCTCCAGGAAATCCCAAATATATACAGACACACAGGCCAAATTGAAAAGACAAAAAAAAAAAAAAAAAAGGAATAACATTATTTCTGAAGGAAAGGAGAAACCTTTCTTCATTCATCTTCTAGCCTCTTCTCCCTTTTCACCTTCTGTGACTATTCTTGGATTCCTTACTTCTCCTGCTATGATAGTGATCCATCTCCTGTTAGGACATTAAATCCCATCATACACAATACAACAGGCTGCCCTATTTGTGAGGTAGCCCCTTGTTAATTCTCCAACCATTGTCTGGCCTGGCACAAAACAGTACAAGAAAAGAGAGCCACAAGCATCCCACAGCCCAGGGCAGCCTCCTTTCACCAGGGCTTGCCTCTCTGCCTGCCTCTGCTCTGCCAGCCCAGCAGTTTGCACTGCTGACTCTGCCTGCTTTGTGCAGGCGTCATCTCGGGAGCAGAAGTGGCAGCAGCCTCTTTTCTGTGAGAGGGAAAATGAATTTCGTGATGTGGATTCTACATCACTAAACCAGCTTTCCCACTGGGGGCTGACCAGAAATTGGGCTGAGATTATGCAAGGCCCAGTTAAAGTTGGTTGCTTTTTTCAATTCAAATTTGCTATTGGGTTATTACAGCCACGAGTTTTCTTAAATGGAAATAAAAATGTACTTTTTTTTTCTTTTCCTGTCTTAATCAGTAGAAAGAGGCAGCTGTGAAAAACCAAACATTTCTTTCTTGCTATCACTGAATCAACGAAAGTTTTGTGTTAGGGGGGACCTTACAGATTATTCGGTTTTTACCTCCCTGCCATGGGCAGGGGCACTTTCCACTAGACCAGGTTGCTCAAAGCTCCATCCAACCTGACCTTGGACACTTCCAGGGGTAGAGCACCCACTACTTCTTTGGTCAATCTGTTCCAGTGCCTCATCACCCTCACAGTAATACATTTCTTTATAATATCTTAGAAAGATATTATAGATATCTTATATCTACCTGTTTCAATTGAAACATGCTACCTCTTTTCCTGTCAGCAGATTTTCTGATAAACCACCCTTCCCCAAATTTCCTGTAAGCCCCTGTTAAGTAGTAGAAGGCCACCACAGGCCTCATAAGGTTTTTAAAGTTAAATACTCCTCTACTCACAGCACTGGAAAACCAAGATGGGCAAGAAAGCTCCCATGAAACATTTTTCTAACATGCTCATTTATAACCCAAACTAGCTGATTTACATCTCAATTTACATATATCCCACAGTGCTTCATTCCATTGGTTAGACATCAGAGCATTTCCATTTCCATCTCTTCCACATAACAGCAGTGGTAGGTCACAGTGACCTTACAAATATCTTGTCAAAGCCTTTTGTGTCAAAACAGCACAACCTCAGAAATGCACTATCAAAACATCCCCATCATCCAATGTCAAAACAGCTTCATCACAGAGCCTAAGCACATTCACATCCAACAAATTCAATCCAACCTATCAAGGCTTTATGGCACTAATATCCAAGTAAAAAACAAAAACTTAATGTCTTCTCTGTGAAAAGAAAATTGTTCTTACTCCCATTTCCCACTGCTAATTAAAAATGTTCCTATCTACTGAGGTGTCTCTGGGGTGACTTTTTTTTTTTTTCCCTGACAGTGTCACTAAAGTGACCGATATTTTCATCTAGTCAAACTTTCAAAAAGTGGCTGGAAGAGGTTTCTGGGAACTTGGCCTCAGTGATTGTCAAGGCAGTAACATCCCTGCCTAGGTACAAGACAATTCAACAAAGTGAACATCACAACAGAAAAAAAATTGCAAACAAAGCCAATACACAGTTCTGGACCATCTCCTGTTGCATTTAAATCATCTCATTGTTCAATTTTCAGGCCAGACCTATCTTAGTGCTTGGTTTCACTGCAAGTGACTAAATAAATTGGGAAGGGAATAGCACACACTATTTTTTTTCTTTTTTTTTTTTTTTTTTGGTAATTTTAAGGAAATCAGATAAACCCCAAAGATTAAATCTGTTTAAAAATCACAGTCTCAGTGCTTCCCTTGCCCTCCTGCCCACCTGCATATGAGGCAGAAAATGCATGCATAACCACACAGTTTCACACCAGTGCAACTGAATCCATGTGAATCCCATAATTTGAATTTTAAAGCCTCTCAGTCTCTGCTTTGTTTGTAAAGGAGGTTTTTAGGAACTCATCCCATCACTGGACAGCATGCTTAAGTGTAAACATAAGTAGCATCCAAACATATGGGCAGTCAGGACAGCAATGTTTGGTGCATTCTTGAATTAGGACATGCACAGACACCCCACTGAAAATGCAATATTGCACTCAGCTAATCTGGTGTGTCAGCACTGCAAATATTCATGTTCGAGCAGCACTCACAATTTCAGGCAATGACTTTCTTAATCGGTAAAACATTCAAATACAGAATAAATAAATATAAATCAGCTGGTTACATCCTCCCCATTATTTTTTCTTCAGGACATTAGCTAACAACCAAAGCAATTAAATTTACAAGCAAGAGGAAGGTTAGAGGCACTCAGCTCTTAACTGACTGACCTTGTAGTGGAGACACCATGTCACAGCCATTTGCACTGGGGCAGGATCTGTTGCATTTTGCTCTGTTTCCACATCTCTGTGGCAGCACGGGGTGAGACCATGAATTCAGATTGATTATATCAAGGCAGAACAAATCAGAAGCAGCAGTTGTAAATTTGTAAAAACAGACCTGACTGGTGCATTACTGTAATCTCCAAGAAAAGCAGCTGGGGACATGACCACATTCCTTGATCTGGTGTAAACACCTTTTATTTAATTTTTCAGATTTGGTTAATTCCGAAAGTCATTAGTTTGAAATATGTGATTTATATATTCTTTTTAATTACAGATGCACAGCAGTTCCCGTATAAGCTGTCCTTGAAAGTAATATCTCAGTATATAGATGTTCCCTCTATTTCAAATGAGAAGACTTCTTCAGAATTCATGAACTTCTTGAGTGTGACAAAAGTGATGAGACAGAAAAAACAATTCACTCTACTATAATTGTGGCCTTTAGTTTATACTGACTATGCTTTGATGGATTGCTGCATTTATTCATACTTTAATTTTCTAAAGAGTAAAATAGTGACTCGCAGTCTGTAGTCTGAGGACTAACCTCAGGATATCTGTGACCAGTACCACAGCAGTAAAATCTCTTAATGTTCATGCTTCTTATTTTCATCTGCTCCTCCAAGTTCTTCACTGAAAACAAGACACGCAAAACCAGTTTAAAGTCAATGGGGGAAGTTCTTCAGCTCTCTGGCAGAAGCTCCTGCTGCCTGAGAGTTGGAAAGGGAGCAGGAGCTGTTTTCATAGGTCAGCATGACCTGAGAGAGTCAGATGAAGTGACACAAATGTGTGTAAAAATTTATGTTGAGGAAGAAGAGCCCTGTGGGGTGCTACAATTACAGAAGGGAATAGGAAAAGAAGAGAAGTGATTAGGTGAGGAGTCAGAAGAGAGACATATGTATGAAGGAATAAAAGGATCTCATTAAATATAAAGCAGGGCCAATCTGTTCCTGTAGAGCTTTGATTCCACTCAATTTTACCTATCCAAAGAAGGATGGCTGAGAGACCTGAGCAAGCTTGGCAGGAGGGATGAGAGAAGGCCACAGGGCTGCATTCCCAGGACTTCAAAGGAAGGAGGCTGAAATGGCTGCTAATAGTGAGGTGGTGAAAAGCTGCTGATACTTTGGGGCATCCCAGAGAAATACTGAGAGAAAAGCAGCCTCAACTGGACAAAAACTCCATTATTAGTAGATCTGAGTAAGAAAGAACATCAGGGACAGCAGAGGATGAGAAACATATTTAAAATGTACTTGATTACCTAAATTCTCAGCAAATATAGAGCAGGAGCACCACTACCCCTCTGTGGCTGAATCACCTGGACCCAAGGTTTCAGCACTGTGGGAATGACTCTGTCATGGCTCTGAGGCTGCTGCAGAAATATCAGCTACTCACAGTGATGAGCCAGAGTGCAGAATGAGTCATTGACATAATAAATCCTCTTGGCAGCAAGGAACCTGGTGAATTGAAGAGATATTTTCAGCATTCTTGCAATTCATGACACAGATGACTTCTACCAGAATCCATTCCAGGCAGCTGAAGAGCTCTATACACAGGGCACCTGTGTGTGCCCCAGGGTAAACATCAATGCTGCCACTGAACACTTTGGGATTCACTCTCCAAGCACAGGGCAGCTGCCTCTGTGACATTATCACCATGACCAAAAAGCGGGAAGTGACTCTCAGAAGAAATGAACTTTCAATATCCAGTTTGGGTATGTTGGTAGAAATTAGAATGGCTCCTTGATTTGATCATTAAACTGGAATAACTGAGAAACTTGGTGTCACCTCTCTGACCATGCCACAGGAATTATTCCAGTGGAATACCAAGCTGAGCAGAATTCCAGATGGCTGACCTTATGGCAGTGAAACACAGTCCTCCTGTTTAAAGAGGTGCAATGAGCTGTTTGCTCTGGCCACCAGCTGGAAGCAGCAGTGGCATGATGACATTTCCACATGGCAGTCCCCAGCACGGGGAGCTGTGCTTGTGTGTGCCACTTTTGGAGAGACCACACTTCACACAGAGCCAGAAAGTCCCAAAATACTGGCAATGGCAGTGGGGTACAGAGGTAAACTCTTTGGACTGTAAAAAATAGGAAAAAACCCCACAAAAACTTAAATCCTGAACATGTTCCAATGACATTCTGCCATTATAGCTGTTGCAGGCAATTTCTCCTCTGGTTTGATATTTTAGCTCAGCCTGCTTAAGTCTTCAGAGGCTGCACTGACAAGCAAAAAGTCTAATTACCATGTTTAGTTTGCTCCTTTTAGCATGCTCTGCAGGCTCTGTCATCATTTCACTGTGACAAGAAGTTGGGTGATTTTTTCCTTGTAGCAAGTTCTTCGCTATTTTTGTTAAAGAAATACTGCACCAGAGATTGCTTTGATGGTTTGGTTATGTTTAACTTGCCATTAATGCTGTTCTCCTTTGAAACTTCTTCCTCTGTGTTTACTTTCATACATCTGGTGGAGAAATATATTTGCTTTTTTTTGTTTGTTTATTGTCACACATAAGAGAAGCATACATAAATCAAATGCTTTGTCCCTTGGGCTTTACTTGTCTTGTCTTTATGCTGTATCAAAAATTTCAATAAAAAAAGTTAAGTAATAATGCTATAAAGACATTAAAGGGCAACGTGGCACAGTGACAATTTGCTGGGAGTTGTACATAAAACAATCTTTTGGAAAAAGAGATGCATTCTCATTTTAGATCATTTCTTCCTTCCTTATTTATTTTTTCAACTTGAAGTTTAAATAATTTTGATTTACAGAATCATAATGAAGAATCATAGTAAAGAAAAATCTCTTGAACCATGGTAAAGATGGATAAAACTCGTAAGGAATGTAAGAGACCCAGTTGTATCTAACATGTCCTCATTTTGAAGCTGATTTCAGTTATTTCTTCTTATTGTTACCAAAGATATAGCTTTACAAACATGGATGCTAGCAGTGGCAGTAGAAAAAAAATCATAAGACAGATATCTTACTACCAAAAAAAGGCAGTAAAAGGTCACCTAATTGTATATTATTGCAGATTGCACATCAGTGGGGCACAGAGCTGCAGTATGCAAAGGATTGTAAATGGAGAAAGGTATGATAAAGAAGGGAAGGAAGCAAAACAATCCTAAACTTGTAAAGATATGAAGTGAGTGAGGTGGGAAATGAGAAGCACTGAAATAACTTTGCATTTTCTACTGTGAAATCAAAAGACCAAAAGCCTAATCACATTGTCAGTCAGTAACCAGTCTAGTGCAACAGGGAAAAAAAGCAGAGATGAGAATGGAAACTTTAACAATGGCACAATATCTTCTAATTTTTGGATCCTTTCAATTCATCCAGCTTTCACCTGACTCTGCTCCTTCTAGTGTCCCTCTTTATTGGGGGGTGCTTTTTTTTTGTGTTTGTGTGCATGGCTCTATGTCATCCCAAGGATTTTTGGCTGAAAGGCGACGTGGCTTTTCTACCCCTGGGCTGTCTTCCCCACCCACTGCCTGCATCCTGTCTGCACAACTCTAAACCCTTTCCCACTTTCATGCAGCACTGTGGCAATGGCTGAGTGTGACTGAGTATTAACAGAGCAGATATGGCAATAGTGACACTAGTGTTGGCCTTTGGGATAACAGCAATAACCTTGCAGAGCTCCTACAGATAAAACCAGCCTCTTGTCTGTGATACTGAAACCAGAGCTGATCACCTGGTTCCTCTTTGTTTTTGTGTTCAGAGATTAAGAACTGATACAAAGATATTAAACCCTATACTGGATATTATGGGAACATTGGCCTCTTATCACTTCAGCCATGCCTTTGATCAAAACACTTATATTTGCCTCATTGTAGAGCTTACTATAAACACCACATCTATTGCTTTACTGCCATGCTATAACCTTTGAAAAAAAGGACTCAGATAGCCAACAAAAAAAGGAAGTTTTGTATGAAAATGTCTTGCACTAAATATATAAATAATCCAAATGCAACAAGAAGCTTCTAAGGAAAGTCACAGCACTGAGTAATCAGCACCCATGGCCAAAAGTTCTCATAGAATTTCACTCAGATACTTGCAAGGAGTTTTCACTGCTTTATGTATCCTTCTTTTTGATTCTCAATATCAGGTAGGGGATGTCTTTCTGGGTTTTTGTTCGTTTGTTTGTTTATTTTTAAACGACTAGAGATGTCTGCAGAAAAGAGAACTCCGAAGTCCTCTCTGCACTGCTTGGTACAGTTATTTATGGATTTGCTGTTTTGGATGTTTGTGCTTGGAGCACTTGGTTGGCCATCCAGTTGTCACCAAAAATATAGTAGGAATAAAGTGTCAAATTCTCAGAAAGATTCTGAGAATTTGTGTGTTTGTGTATTTTAAATGCCTGAAACCTTATTTTTAAGCTTTCAGCTTCAAAGATCCACTTACCATTCAATGGTTGTGTTCATATAAGCACAGTTTTAAGCAGAAGGGCTCCTTCCTTATTTTGATGTCGGATCAGTCCTGCTGTTTCATCTAAACCTTATCCCCTGTCATGTAGTAGAGCTGACAGGATGACAAAAATAAAGGCTTTAGTGCTAAAAAACTTTGTTTGTTCTCCCTCTTGACTTCCCAAGTGCCACTGCTATTTATTTAAAAGGAGAAGAGATCAAGCACACATAGGATATTTAAAAATAACAAGCCACAAAGAAAAATAAAATATACAAATAAACCAACCAAACAAAACTCCAGCAAAAGTGCTATTTACAGCACTGCTAAAGAGCAGGGATTCAGTTGGGCTGATCCTGTGCTGCTTGCAAACCTTTACCCCATGAGCTAGGAGGCTTGGCCTCAAAGGACAGCAAGAGATAAGGTGCAGTGATGGTGATGTGTATGGAAGGAATCAATCCCTCTTTCATATCAACACTGCAGACTGGGGGGTACCTTTGGGAGCATTTCCTTTATCCTAGGTTGGTTCAGGCTCTGCAGGCAGGCAGTTCAAAAGCAGACAGCTTTAACAGAAGGAAAACATCACATTATTTGTAATGTTACCTGTGGTCTTTGGCACAGCTTCCAAATTGGAAGGTTGATGGCAGGAGCTGATGCATGAAAGAAACTGCCCTTAAAGGGGAATGGAGCATCTGGCTTTTTGTGTTGGAGTGCTGCAGCCATTTTGCAGGCCCCATTTTTCTGTACTTCACAGTATTTGAAAAGAAAATGCTCTGAAGTTAATAGAAATTTTGCCATTGGCTTCAATGGGACCAAGACTTCATAAATATGTTTGTTTCTTCTGTTGACTAAATTGCTATTACTGCTTTCAACATGGCATCTTAAGATTGATGCCTGCACCTCATAAGATTAAATTGGCCTCTGCATTGCAGAGAATACAACTTCTCCTTGCTAGCCACTCTGCTCTCTCACATTGATGATCAGAGGAGCAAGTCCTACTGTAGCAAGTTATTTTGCCCAGAATAACTTGGCAGGATCTTATGAGATAGGGAATGTGTTTTATTGGGGAAAGTGTAGTAGTAAAAAAGTGATCCAGTTTTTGAAGTGCATAAACTCTTCTGCTCTGATGAGAGCAGGCACTTCTCACATCCTTAGACAAAGATTGCAGGTATTTACAAAATCACAGCATATAGGACTACACTCAGGATGGAGATGGTCCTATTAAAAAGTCCTATAATCAAATCACTGTAGATCTGCCAGAAGAAGCAAGGGGGTGAAGTAGGGTTAAGATTGTGGAGTAGCCTTGAAGTCAGAGAAGTTTTAGGCTTAAATCTGTGAGCTGAATTTGGAGATAATCTTAAAGAGAGGCAACAGATAAGGCAGATTAACCCTTAAATTATTGCTTGCTGTGAGGAGCAGTCTGCAGATCAAAGACCTCAAGTCACTGGAGAAGTTTCTTTTACAAGCAGCCAGAGACTGAGACAGAGGTGAGCTGGTACTAGCCCTAGTTAGCTCCAATTCCCCAAGAAAATTGCTCAGTCCCAAGGACTGAGGTACTTGGCAGCAGCAATCAATATGATGCAGTGGTTCTTTGATTGCCAGACAAAAGTTCAATGACTAAACTTTAATGCAGAATCTCAGAGCAAGTGTTTTAGAAATTCCAATTGTGTTAAAGAGGATTAACTAGAAACATTGCCTTAAATTTTAAAAGCACAGGTATATAGTGGTAGGCTGGAATGTAGCTAAGTCAATATTATTAAAGCTGCACTTACAGGCCACTCATTCATTTGAAAATACTTTTGTGGTGGGACAATATCTTAAGACACAGAATTTAATTACTAAGCCACAATAGAAGTGTTCAATTTACTTTCTTCTCCTATTACTCATATTATCTATAGAACACAAATTGATTAGGCACTGGTATAAATTCCTGGAAAGGCTCAGATTCCCAATGCAGTCAGGTTTGTTTAGCAGACAATTTTTTACTTTACCTATACTAAACATTAATATTGTATTTGTACCTCTGTGTCTACCAAAGGAAATCCTAGCTTTTATTCCTTGTATTTACTGGGGCCTCAATTATTTTAATGTACATTCTTTTACTTTTAATAAATTAAAGACAATTGTCTAGAACCACTAAAACCCAGAACAAAGTGATCAACTTGGCCATTTCACCACCCACACTTCACATTTCAACTCTGTTTACTTCACATTTGTTTCCATGGAACTCTCCCATAAGGAGAATCAAAAATTTCAAGGAAGTAATAAAGCAATAATTTATCAATAGTAAAAATTAAAATTTCCATCTGTGGCACTGTGCATGTCATGAAGTATTATAATGCTCAATAGTGTAATCTGATTATATTTTAAAGTAATTATACTTAAAACTTTTCATCTTTTTTACCTCCTAACATGCTGCTGCTGTCTATTCTCCTCATAGCACGGAATATATAATGGCAGAAATTATTTCAGCTTTAACTGATAATGATGCCAGCATCAAAATCAAACATGACTTTGCGCAAATCCAGGCTGAAATTCATAGCCGGATCTGTGCAAATGTTTCTGGTGAAAGTTGCACAACATTTCTCATTTTTGGATGTTGTAATCATCCAGTCCCTTAACATGAAACTTTCCAAGCTGCTTTTGTCTCCTTTGGACTAATTTTTGATGTGGATTTGCATCTCTGGGATAAGGGAGAGGGGATTTGCAGGCACATTGTTTTAGCTGTTTTGAGGGGCAGGATAAGTCTGTCCCACTGTTGGGTGGAAAAGCTCTAACTTTTATTGCTCTGCAGAAACTTGGCAAAGTGACAGCAGTAGCAGATGGTACAGAGTGGGACAAGAGAGACGGTCACCTTCATGTAATGGACACTTCAGTGTTATTCCCTGACAAAGATTCACAACCAGACAAGTTTTAACTCCTGAAAAATCTCATTTTCATCTGCTAGATGAGTGGTTTTTAAGGGGAGACAAGGAAAAGAAGGCAGCAATAGAGACAGAAAGCACGAAAGACCTTCAGAGGAGACAGCAGTTGGGTAACAGCGGAAGACAGTGACAGAGGCTGACAGCATGATGTCAGCAAGCAAAGGAGCACATCAACATTCTGAGGATCATCTAACAGTTTCCCTTAAAAGAATGAGAAAACCAGAGAGGTGAACCATGAGAGGTTCTGCTGGGTGAACTGTCTGATGCAGGAAGGTGTGGATGAGATCACATTTTACAGCCTCATTCGTTTTGTCCATAACTGATACACTAAGTGGTGCAGAAGTTGTCAGCATGGGAAAAAGCTCCTGAAACACCTTATCAAAACCCAAATTTTCTGGTCTGAGTGGAAGGTCGATTTCCTCTGGAGCGTTTCAGTGCCTGATGTCTCTCCTCAGCACACTTGATAAATCCCCATGCCCACTACAACTCTCCTGGAAGCACGAACCCATTTTTACTCCAGACAGAGGGACTGTTCAAATACCTCACTTTTTGGGCTGTGAACTTCTGTCCAGAGAGCTCCATCAGGAGCCCACACATCTTAACAGGGTTCAACACTCTCAGGCAATAGGTCTGACCCCTTGCGTCAAAAACATTGGAAAGGCTCCAGAAAGGTTTTCCCAGCTTCTACAAGCAATATAAGCTCTTTGTCCAGTGTTAACAAAAGAGACTGTAGGGACTAACCCTGTCAGCTTGATAATGCTGTTCAGCACTACAGGACCAACTGTTGCCTGGGAGAGCAGAGCAGCTCCCACCAGCATCGGATCAGCTCCTCCCCATGGTGCTTGCAGTGCTGGAAACCTCTGAAAGACACAGGCAGCAGTGCAGGGCTTTTTCTACTTCATTTCCCTCAGTACCTTACGAGACATCCTAGGATGCTCTCACATGCACAGGTACCTGTCTCTCCCTCAGAAACCTTGCTGAAGACAGACATGCAGCACCATGAGATCCAAATGGCAGAGATGCCTAAAGTCAGGCCCAAGGTTCTCCGGAGCTCCTGTTCTTAAAGTAAAAATCAATAATCTTCTGGCAAGAGTACTTGGTGTGCACTCATTTTTGTACTAGCAGGAAGTACACAATAACATTTGGCTATTTTCTATTAGCTGTTGATGTGAGGGATTTTGATTACACAAACTACTATCGTTGTGCTGAAACTAGATACGTGAATAAATCAAATAAAACATTCTTTCTGTTTTCTCTTGAAATGCAGGTTTTCCATTGATAATTTTTGCCTTATCTTTTCTCTGCTATTTTAATTTCCCCAAAAGCCAGTTTCTCCTAAGTGTAATTCTTTGAGGTTATTAAAGTGGGACTTACCATTTGCAAATATTACTGTTAGAAGCCCTACAATAATATTTTTCAATATTATGGCTATCACGCAGACTCAAGTAGTCTGAAATGGCTTCAAAGCAGTCTAATTTATTTCCAAAAGAAGTTTAAAGTATGTTTTAAAACAATTGTCTGTGATTTTGTTTGCAGAATAAAGCAATACAATCATGAAAAGAAGACGCAGAATCACAAAGCAGTCTACATTAAACTAAAGCAGTTTTAAGATCAACACAGTGAATTTCTTCCTGACTCTGAGTCCCAAACATGTCTCAGTCTTATGACTTTGATAACTCCTATCCATGGTTTGACTGTCATTCTTTGATAAAATATTAGTGTTGTACTGTCATTACACCTCTGTGGCAAGGAATCACACGTTGAAAAAGAGAGAAAAATGACATTATCAGGAGCCACTATCTGTTTCAAATTTGTATACAAAGCTATTATGACACCCTGCTCTGGCTGGTGCAGTAATGTTTTACAGCACAATTCCATCTGCAGATGTTGCCAAAGGACAATATTCTGCTACAGTGACTAATGCATTTCCCTGTAAATAACCCTCTGATTTTTGTGGGACCTGATGCTGCCTCAGATGCCATTCAGCATGAATAAAGGTGTCAGAATATGGCCTGGAGTTATTATCTGTATAACCTAAACCTTAGTAAAGCAATGAGATCCCCAGATTAATGGCTAATGCCTGCGATGATATTCCTATCTTAACCCTTGCTGTCTGACCAAAGTGAATAATAACACGCTCATGGTATATCACCAGCCTCTGAAATGCAGTTGCAACAGTATGAAATTCCAGAATAAATATCTGCCTTCATTCTTTTTTATTCCCCTTGTGGATTTAAGTCAGTTCCCTAAAATATTGTTTAATATGATTTTAGAGATTTAATAGCATCTATTGACCAAGAGAGGACAAAAGTCTGTTCTCTCCGCAGCTCTTTCTCTGAAGGATAAATTTGTTTGAGAGTGCATTTTCTTTTTAGTCTTATGTTAAGAAACTTCTTCTCAATTATCTTTGAAGCCATCAAACAGTTTTTCCTAGTTAATGGAAGGTCTTTAATGATACCCAACAACAACATATTCTCTATACTACTTTGGGATGACTTGAATACAAAAAGCATTACAACTAGCTGGATTCTATTTTTATTCAGTCTTGTATAATTTTACATGCCAGCTGAATTACTAATAACAGCAAAGTCTAGCTCATATATATACACCATGGAAAAAATTAATAATAACTGATAATTATAATATTGTATAATTTCAAATTATAAAATAAGCATGTCTTTAATGATTCCATAAAGTACTCCAGAATATTTCTGAATATTCTAATAGAAAATAGAATGAAATTTCATTCCTTTGGTACTTTGACATCTTTCACCATCGTCTCTGTAGCTATTTTTTTCATGCTTGCATAATTATTTAATACAGCCCAAACAAGTCTGGCAGAAATGATGACCATGTCCATAGTTCAGCAGTCTGGGTTTCTGATGGCATTTACAGTGAATGTGTGCAAATAAAAGACCAGGGCAATGTAGTGCCAAATTCTGTGTTCATAAATTCAGCCTGGGGCCAAAATTCTCTCCTAAGTGAATAGAGACAACGAGACTTCCACCTAACAGGGAGATTCACAGCATCCCAAACAGCAGAAGTGCTCCCAAAAGAAATGTGCATTTGAAATGTTGATCCAGGGCTTTAGTCTTATAATCTATATAGTAAAAGCATTCCTGCATGCAGAACTCACACAAACTGAATATTTGAGGAGGATGACTGGGTTTTAGAACAATCAGATAACAATGCAACTTGTTATTGCTACCCTACAATTATGCCAAGATAAAATTACCTGAGAGTAGAAGTACAATTCCTGATCTTCCTCTGTCACACGTAGTTTCAGTCCATAGCTTTGCCCTTCCTGTGTGATGCTGTATGCAGGGAGATGTTCACTCATCTGAGGCAAAGAAACACTTCGTTACCTCCATACTAAAAAAATATCCAAGATTCAGAGGGTCAAACAGACAATAAAGGGAAATGAAGACAACTGTGATCCTAATTATTAATGAGGATGATTATCTGGTAGGAAAGGAATATAAGGTGACATTTAAGAAAAGAAGTCTTTCATTTCCTAGATGGAAGATGTGTCGAGTTGTTAAAAACTAAGAGACTGGTATAATTTCTTCTGGTTACAGTTTTGAAGTCCCCGTCACTGCAGTAATTGCAAAGGCAATACTCTGAATTTGCCCAGCAGAACAAACTTCTCAAAGCATAGAAAATGGTCCTAGGGCATGAAATTGTTGCCATTAGCTCAGGTGTGATGGCTGTGCTGCTGGGTATTCACAGAACTCCAACAGCTTAGAAGATAAAAGTTTGGGTGCCAAGGGGGTCTCCAGACTGAAATGGACATTTGGGGATTTATGGCTCAGCTAATAAAAGTTCTTATATGTCACTTGAGGCTGTCCAGCAGGGTACATGGGCAACGCCAAAAGTACCTAAAAGAAATTGTGAAGAAGTTGAGAGAGAGAAAAAATGAATTCACCTTTGAAGAAAGCACATGTTGACACCTTTTCTTCTGCCACAAGTTTATCACAGGAGTGTAGGTCCTGCAGATGCACTGGGATGTTTCCTTTACACTGGCTTAAAACCAGGGAGAGCTGCACTCAAGGTCTGAGGGTTTCTTCTTTAAATATGCCAAAATATGCTGCAATATGGTAAGCAAAGTGAAATATCTAGAAAAGAGACATGTTGGAAGCAGAATCGCAAACCTTACAGATAAATAAGTATACTCCATAATTACAAAACATGAGCAACTCCATTGAAGAAAAAGAGCCTAAAATTTGCTGAATGTTTTTGATGTTGACAACAAACACTGGAAATCGCTCTTCAGCTGAACACTACAGTAGGAAAAAAATGCTCTTACACTGCAGATTTTAGCTACATCTGATAAGATCTGTAAAGCCCGAGGTGTATTGACAACTCAATACCCTTAATTTCGTGGGAAAGTAACTCAAGGCAGTCTTCATTGACTTTTGCTCTAACACATTAATCACAGAAAGGAATATTTGGGGTGTCTGGGATCAATTTTCATGACTCCTCCAACTAGCTGGGATCACTGATTTGTTAAGGAATATTTCAAGTTTTTGGCTCCTTCTTGTTATGGGCTTTGAGATGTTGTTTGGTTGTTTGTTTTTTTTTCTTTAATTGACTGACTTTTTGACAAGATAGACTATTTCTTGCAACTGAGATACGGAAGGAGCTTTTGACATGCAGAACTCTGAGGTCTTGTTTTAAAGTAATTATTTAGCTTTTTCTTGAATGACAGTCTGTGAGGGATTATGGAAGAAAATCATTATAAGGTTGCACATCAGTCAGGACACTTTTCTGCCCCTTCTCTTTGATTTAGACATACACTGCCAAACAAATCAAAGATTACACTTGGGAGCTGCATGCTGCTGTGATGTATCTCTGGAGAGGAAGAGAGAAAAATGAAGTTTAAAAAAAAAAAAGGTGAAAAGAAACATGAGGAATGAAAAAAAAGTTTCAGCAAGTGTTGGCTCTGCTGTCAGTCAAATGAAAGAGAAGGGACAACTTGATCTATTGCAAGATCATAGCCAAGGATAAAAAACGTAGAAGTTCTCCCTGACAGAAACAAACACACACACACATTCATTTTGATTCACTCAATTTTTTGGGTTTCATTGCTCTTTGATAGACAAGAGCTTTTCCCCTGTTCTGGTGACACGCCAATGCACCGGTGCAGCCTCTTGAAGACATAATGCACACATTCCATGACACAAAATTATATCCTGATATTGGTAAAGCAGAGAAATGAGAAGCAAAAGGGGTGTTTTTCATTAATTTCAGAGCTATTAAAGAATATAATCTCTTAATGCCTCAAAAGACTTGACTATTGAACTTTAACTATAAGTACCACTAATTAGAGGTCTTCAATGCCTGATATGTCTTCAGAGGAAAAAGAAAAAAATAATTTCACAAACCAGCTCATTAAAACTGTGATGCTGGCTCCCTGCAAACAGCTGTCAGGACGGGTAATTTGGGAGTGCGTGTGGAATGAGAGAAGAAAAGCTGCTGTAAATGCAATCCAAAGCAGGGGATGCATCAAAGCCAGCCCAGTGATTTACAAGAGGGTGAGTTGGTGAAACTTCCATAGGTGGAAATAAAGAAAGTAGGCAGGACTCCTTGTATCAGGAGTCACCTCTGATAAACCCAAGACATTTTCCCCTTGGGTACAATTTTCTATAGTGACAGGACAAGCATTACTCCAAGTTGTGCTCTCACAATTAGCTGACTTTATTGCATTAGGACTGTTTTTACCTGTGAATGTACACAGCCTACCTTGTACAAGCCTCACCACTAAATGTTTTATAGTAGAGGGAAGGGGCTAAGGGGCACATACAATGTCATTACAGTCATTACAGCAGAGTGTAGGCTGAAAGCAAAGTTTTCTTCAAAGTATCTAAAAACCTTTACAAGGTGAAAAGCTTTCATTAAATTGCATTCCAAAACCAATGCAAAAAACTAAATTTTGCTTTTAAAAAACCCCTAAAAGTTTACTTTGCCCAAGTAGAGTTTGATGTTACAGCATGTTCAGATTTATGGTGGAAACATCTCAATTTAATTTTTAACAGGCTGCCTTATGTAAATCTCTAAGTGAGAGAACTCATTAAAAATTGTAGCAGAGAAAACTGTGGAATTAATCTGTGAACTTTTATTCATGACTATCTGGCCCTAGAAAATTATTTGACATTGCATATGGATGTCAAATACTTGCAGACTGAACTCTGCTGGCTACAACTCTTACTCCCAGCTTGCAGCAATGACAGGTTTACACTTGAACTTAACTAGTTCATTACATTTCTTCTTACATCTTATATCCCTGAAAAGTGATACGTGCTCAAAAATATGCATCTATTGTAAAACTTTACCTGTAAGTCTTCTCCTTACCTTGGAGACTGCACTCTTTTAGGTGAGATCCTGCTCATGAATCTGCAGGATTTTGTCCCAACAAAGGCTAGAAAAGAGGAAAGGATAAAATCATTGGTGCTTATAAGAGATTCAACATTTCCTGAGCTTCTGTTTCTCTTGCTCTCCCAGGAAGCCTCCCACCAGCTGTAGTCTCTGAAGACTAGTGTCAGCTCCTGATGTCATACACCCTCTGAGATGAGTTGATGCATGAAGTGAATTCTGTCTTGAAACTGCTTGATGACCACTTAAATTTACCCAGAATTTACTTTCTTCAACACAGAAAGAATATTTCTTATTTTAAAATGAAAGTGAAAACTAATTTTAAAAGTTTCCCTTAAAAAAATATATACTTGCAACTGTTTCCCACCCCTCCCTTTCTTTCTACCTTAAAAAGTGAAGATTTTAAAAAGAATTTATGAACTTAGATAATGTGCATTTTAGTCTGAAGAAAACAACCCTCCTTTTCCTTAGATCTAGTGTGCATTCCTTGTCTCCTCAGAGGCATTGCATTGCACAGATTTGCTTTCTTTTGAATTTACAGTGACTTTTACAAAACTCAAATCAGGGTGGTAGGAGCCTTCCAGGAACCTGACTGGGACTTCAAAAAGAGTTTGTATTATTAAGTGGCTGGTGTTTTGTTTTCATTTTTTGAAAGTAGATGGGGAAATACAATCTTACTATTTCTCCTGCATCTAGAAACGTAAAGCTTTTAGATATACATGGATTTAGCACTCTATTTGTTCCAACTAATGTCAGTAATGTGCAGGTCTGAAAAAAAACCTATTTACACATTTATATATGTATATTCCCATCTCTTGAAATAAATTTTACTGTGAATTATGAGTATTTTCATTTTTAATCTAGTTTGCATGGAACAAAAAAGAACATTAGCTATTGATAAATAGAGATTCAGTCACATAAACATTTTATCTAAAAAAGCAGACAATTGGGAGCATTTTATCTACCAAATAACCCTATATGGCTTCATCACCAAAAGAAAATATTTTTCTAAAGATATCTGCATTGATTTTAATTAGATTAGATCAGCATAAACCAGTTCATTTTCAATAGATACTGACATTCCAATATTCCACATCATATTGATTCAAAATTGTTTTTTGAGAGTTATAACGAGAAAAGAAAATGCAACAGAGGCTTGCAATACAGCCTGCTCTATGGAACCAGGTAAATCACACTTTGCAAAATCATTTTCCCCTCTAATAGAGTCAAAAAATGGTTATTATTCTTTAGGGTTGCTGCACTTTAATTTATTCTTCAATTCCCAACTGCCTAAGCAGTTTTTTCAGACGTTGCACAGTCCATCATGTGTTGCATCTATTTTCTGTTTGAGAGAAATTGTCTTGATTTCCATAACAAAATAATACTTTGTGCTATTGTGATAGCAATACTGCAACAATCTGAGATATCCACTAACATTTCCATCTCTGCCTTTGTGCCCAGTAAACTGAGATTTCACCAGCACCATCCTAATCCAGTAAGCTTGGACTTGGCTGAAGCCCTGGTCAAGCAGCATTTTACACATTAGCAATGATAGTCTTAAGATAATAGTGCTAATAACAGAAGGATTTCTTTCCTTTTTGCACCAAAAATGTTTTAGATCAGAAGGATGTGACAACTGATCTTGTAGAATGTGGCTACTGGCTACTACTCACCAGCCTAGAATAGCCTGGGGAAATTGTTCAGGCAGAATCTCCAGCTGGTTTTCCCACTATTGCAAGCACCCTGTACCATTAGCTGGCAGCAAAGTATTTTTCTGATTTTGGTGTTGCATCAAAGCTTTGAGTTTTTGTTGGGAGTTGTAATTCCTAAAGTGGCCATCTCTATCTCCCTAGCCAGACCTCTCCTTTGTACTCTGCCAGCCAGACTTTTTCCCTCTTCCACTTCTGCTAAAACCTCCAGCCTCCAAAACTCCAGCACCTTCTTAGGAACATCAAGTCACTTGGCAGGCTAATTGCTTTTCTGCCCGAAGTAGTTATCAAGTGAGTACACTGTTTTCTATAGTAATTACAGAATGACCCCGGGGCAGGCTGTGTACAACAATAAACCTCAGTGAGAAGGCAGATCTTTGCTATTGTGAGTGGATAAAACTCCTCTAGTGTCAAAGGGGTTGTATCTGTTTCTATGGGCAGATAATTTGGCTTGCAATAGTTGGCTGTTGGTTGACTTCCTTTGTCTTTTTTAGGAACTATTTCTGTATGAACTCCACCTATAATTGCAGGAAAGCAATTACACCTCTTTTACCTCCAAGGTTATGATGACCAATACTGTCTTAGAACCCAGAGTAGCAAATTTAATTCAAATCATTCTCTCCTTTGCCAACACATGGATCAGGCTCCTCGCTTTCATTTTAGAATATTTCAAACTGCTGCTCGATAAAATCCCCAGATGGCAGAGCATTTAGCTTTCCTTCCCCAGTCAATAACAAATGTAAGCTCCTTTCATTGTCTCTATTAAAAACTCAGGTGCGATTACATCATGGCAAATTTGGTTCTCTTTTCCACATGTTCAGTTAAAGACGAAGCTTCTCTGTGCCCCTTGCTATAAGAACTTTAAGGATAAGTGCTATAAGGAATGGATCAGTCTGCTACTTGTTCCGACTTGACTGCTTGTACCAGTGGGAAACAGTAGCTGTTACTGGTCATGAATATAGAAGGAATTTAAAAAAAAAAATAAAGGAAGAGGCTAGAGGGAAATATTTTAAACAATTAGCCACAAGCTCACAGCAGGACACGTATCTGAAGACAAAGCAGGAAACAAGGTCTCAATTGTTTCACAGCTATTACCTGCCATGTAGCATGCCTTGTTTAAAGATGCTTGTTTAATCATCTTCTTCTTAGCTTCACTGTTTTTTTCCTTGCAGTTATTATTTCCTTACAGGAAAAACACTGGTGTGCTTTATGAAGGCTGCCATTAACTCTGTCAGCCCCGAGAGACAACAGCAACTCCAAACAGTAACTTCAATTCAGAGTTGTTAAGCTGATTATGGCAAAGAGTTTAATGCATGAACTCATCTTCACAGCAAGGGAGGAAGGCCACAGGGATAGAGGAGATTGCTGGTGGTCAGATGCCTTGGAATAAACACTGTGGGAATTCAAACATACAGTTTACCCTGGCCTGGTTCATTTTTTGAAATTCTTAGGAAAAAAAGCACCACCTGGCAAGATAAATGATGACAGAGTTGGATCTCAAAACCTCAAAGTCATAATAATCAAATTAACCTTGTCATAACAAATAATCAAATTAGCTTACATATGTCTGTCTAGTTTATCTCTGGAAAACTGGGGAGTGTTTGAAAATCCCCTAAGTAAAAACAGAGGAAGATCTGCTGTTTGAGCTCCTAGGCCTATAAACAATCAAATCAACTCCCTGAAGAAATAGTAGCCAAGGCTCTTAAAGGGAATCTGTTGACTGAGAGATCTGATGTGGCACTATTATCATATCTTTTTTGGCAAGCATTTTTACAAAGATATAACACTGCCAAGACAGGTCCCTGTATTCACCATCAGAACACTGACACATGCACATTTTGATGCTTTTTTTTCCCCGCTAAGTAGTAAAGGTACAAAATAATTGCAAGGAAGACCCATGACCTTATGTGAGGGTTAAACCAAGACATAAAAGGATCTTGGCTACTTGTGTTAAAAGGAATATTAAAGCTGCACTTGTACATGTTCAAATCCATGTTCTTCCAAATTCTAGATTCCACAGTATAGCTCTCACTGTTAAAATAAAAGTTAAAAATTTCCCATGTTTCCAAGAAAAGGAAATATTACTCCTGGGTGCTTGCCATTATATCTCAATATTGAAAAAAAATAAATGCAATTGTTTCTAATTATCAAGAGTAATGATTCTAAGCATTGCATCTGAATTAATTTGTTGTAGTCAGCTGTCTGCATTTCTGTTTCTCAAAAAAAAAAAGGCCAAAAATAATCCTGTCAGATTCATTTGTTTATGTTCAATGTTTCTTTTCTGTTCCACAAGCAGGTGATGCTTTGTTAGTTTTATCTACAGCGTGTGTGATCCAATACTTCAAGTGTACTATGTCTCTTTCTTTTTAGTTTTTAATTGGGATTTTTAAGTGACAATGCATTTTTCCGCTGTGCTTGGGTTTTTTAAAGGTTCTCATGTCATTTTACCTACTCTAATGTGGTTTTACTCAAACAAAGCTGGCATTTTTTTGGAAAGAAATGAGTCACTGTCAGCTGCCTGGAAGACAAGTATGAATCTGCCATCACTCTGACCAGACTTATTTGTTTAATTGTTTACACACCAAGTTCCATCAGAAGTTCTAGATAAGTTTCAGTAAAAACACCACCCTGGTCATCAGGAGTGACAGGGTTTTAACAAGCACAAGAGAACACCGACAGCAAACTTGAGACTTGAGCAAAAACAAAAAAAGGTGAGGAGAGAGACCTGGTAGGTTACCCAGAGAGTCAAATCCATACAGGAGGAAAATTCAGAGTGCTAGCCCTTGAGCTCTCATTGGCAGTGCCTGGCTTCTTCCCTTGCGAAGATAAATACATTTACTTCAGCATTCCAGCTGCCTGTAGTCATGAAATTGGGGATTGATTTGATTATCCATACCAAAGGTTACAGCAGAAAATGAAGCCAAAAAATGTGCTTACCAGAAATCCTGATGAGCCATCTTCAGAAGTGTGTTTCCACCACTTTTGCACCTCCTTGACAATGTTTATAACATCTTGATCAAGTCCACCTAGCCAGCATGCACATGCATTCATTATCCTGAGATCACCTCCTAATCTCCAGGTCCTTCACAGTTCTGTCTATCCTGCAATGATGAGATGTTCTGAAAGAAAGACAGCAGAGTACTTACCATTTTAACTTGGATTTGCTAAGTGAATTCATAAATAATAACCATTTTCTCTAAGGTATAAATACATGGCTAATAAAACCATCCTATGGTTTTATATGGTTTTATAAATGCAAGGCTACCATGCCTTGCTATGTTGAAGCAAGGAAAGATTTCCAACCTGCCAATCATCTTGCAAGTTCTTAAGCCTCCTCTGTAGCAGTATCCTCAGATATTTTACACCACAGAGCATGTGTCTGTAAGCAGTACCTGAATTCCTAAGGAAATTTTTTTCCTTCCCCGGGGTACCGAAGTTTCACTTCAGAGCAGCAATAAGTCCTTTAATCTTAATAAACGAAATAATAATAAAAAAGAAGGGTCTAAATTGTTTCCTGCTATTTACATTAACCTTTGAAAAGGTCTTCTGTTTTCTATATTACTCAATACAATTTTTTCCCTTTATCTGAAAAATTCAGATTGATACTAAAAGCTGCATGTTTCCAAAACAGCACCACTCCTCATAAATTATCCTTTTCCAACCATACAGGAGTTTTAAGGGAACTGAAATTGCAGGAACCTTGCCATTTACACAAACCCCAAAAAAACATTTAAAAAAAGAATTTGAGACACTGTGGTTACCAATATGTATATACCATGCCATTTTAAATTACTCTTTGTCTCACCATCTTCATTTTGATACAAAAGTTCCTGACAAAAATGCATTTGGGCAATAGTTGCTTTTAGACTCCTGAGTTTAAAATGTGTCTGAGAGAAGATATTCCAGCAGATGGATGTAAAATTCAATTCAGTGTAGTCTACCATTTTGGAACCTGGGAATAAAATGCTTTTGAAGATTTTATCCATAATTTTTTGTTTACACACTGGCCCTTATTCTGGGTCCATGCTTTTTTGATGTCTTCTTTCATACATTTCTTTCTCGTCATATACATTCTTTCCTATTATTATATTCTTCCTGCTTTGTGTGGTCAGACTCAGTTTTCTTTTCAGTAGAGGCTTTAGAAAATGCTTCTTTGAGTAACAGAGACAAAAGAATGTGGCCTTAGTCACTTCATATATTTATGTATATATTTATATATATATATATATATATATATATATATACACACATATATTTGCACTTAAGTTTCTGAAAGGATGCTCCACTACAAGCACATGAATTAATTAACATTGCCTCATTATTGATTAGCCTAACTGCTTCTGAGATAGTGGACTCTTGACTTATCAAAACCTTGTAAAGGATTTAATTTGTATTCTAGTGCTCTCCCTACATGTCTAGAAGCAATTTCAACTTTTCCCTCTTATATCAAGAAGGAACTTGAGCCAGGAAGTGAAGAGTGTTCAGAGTAAAAGGCATTACATTCAACACCACTTTAAAAACATAACACATGCAGTGAAAATGAAGCTTGGAGGGAGAACGCATGCTTTGAGCAATTATAGGTGAGAGATTTTTTTTTTTTCAGATTGCACTTTATTTGTGATGTCTCATTAAACTGACAGTTTCTTAGAGAGGGGAGAGTAATTTGAATTAATATAGTATGCATTACATATATATTGCCATATGGATACTGCAATTCTTTAATGAAATAGAATTAGAAATGTAAGTTACTTGTGGTCACAGCCAAAAGTGTATTTCCAGGGAGGTGAATACGTAGAAAATCCCTGTAAATTCATGAGACATCAGTCTAGGTGTCTGCAAGTGAGAAAACACGTGACACCAGTAATAGGAAATATTTTGGCCCACTAGCAATTATTAAATAGTTTCATAGACTTCCAAGTGTCTAATGTGAACATTCAAGCATCAAAGTAAAATTTCAGTTATTAACTTGTTTGTTTTAAGAATGAAAGTAGTTTCCGTGGCCACCACTAAACTGAAGTATTTAGACACATCTTCCAAAATGTGATAACTTAATCAATTCCTTCTTAATTTCTTTGTCTGAATGTACAAACTTCAGAAAAAAGTGTCATACATCATGCTAATGTCTTATCTAATGTATGTTTATGCCATAATTTCTTATTTTTTTTACTCATTGTAAGCCTTTCACTTCTGTAATAAACTTTTGTGCAATGCAATAAATTCCTGAGAAAAAGAAGAAGGTTCATTGTTACTTGAACTAAAATTTTATGTGATTTCACAGGACATGTGTCTCTCAGGATTCAAATTGCCAATCTGAATTTACGCCCCCAACAGCAGTGTATATTATAGGCTAGAGGAAGAAGTTTATATTTTATAGATAAATTCACTGAATCTATTGGAGTACTAGGATGGAACATGCTTTTTTTTAACTTATTAATATGTTTTAAAGCAACTTCGACCTTTAAGAATAAAAGTTTAGGAAAAGGCCCAGAGTATCATAAAATGATGATGATACTTCAAAAAACCTGTGTTTAAGTTGTCTTTTAATCTCAAAAACTCAAGGCTTAAGCTGAGATGAATGAACGTTTATAAAGAAAATCAGCCATGTTATCCTTACATCCCTGCACACTCCTAACATGGAAATATTAGTAACGTCTCTAGAGAAGTCTACTATCTTTTTTAGGGATGAGAAGTTATTTGGTGTTTTTTCCTTTGTCAATCACACTAGTTTTGCCAATGCTCATTTCTACAAAGGAGATTCCTCAGTAGAACATTGTGAGTAATTGCTGAGCAGGCCCTGCACACTCAGAAACTGTATGGAAGGTTTTGGAGAAGATCTTTCCCTTCTTAAAAAACATTATTTTCCCCATCTAGCCACAAGCAAACTAAATACTTTCACTGTTTTCACTTTGCCTCCTCTGCTCTTTTCTCTTCCATTCTTACATCTCATTTTTCAGTGCTGTGACTCCACTTTCTGTGCTTCCCTCTCTACTCACTTTATTACTCCCTCTTCCCATCTATTCCAAACCAAGGCTGGTGCTATGTAACCCCCCCAGGAGCACATTTCTCTACTCATCTATTTCTGATAGATGTTTCTATCAATTCCTTATTTCTGTGCTAGGCTTTCCCCATGTCAACAGTCCTACTGAGTTTAGTGCAGCCACACACCCAAGCAAAGTCAATGAAAAGAGGTTTTGAAGCATTTCCTGGATGAGAACCTGCAAGCAGACAGGAATTTCCACATTTTTGTGGAAATTCTCAGCATGTGTTCCAGTCACTGCTAAAATATCCAGAGAGCCCACCCCAAAATAGGGTTTGCTGGGCTGAAGTGATGCACAGACCTGTCCCAGGCCCTCTCTCCTTACTAAGGAAAATGGCAGGAATTGTTGAGCTCTGAACTGTGCTTCATCATATTGGAGTGAAAGCAATAATGACTCAAATATTCTTGGGCAAAATTTGTGAAGATTAATTCAGGACATTGAACACTCATTTATAAAAATGATAAAAGTGTCAAAAATTACAGAAGTATGGTACTTCTCTTTCTGTGCACTTCTGACACATAGCATTATAACAGAAAAGGGAAAAAGAAAGGGATATGTTTTGCCCTTGAGAGCAATAATATGATTACAAGAAGACAGTTTCAGATCTATTGAATATTTCAAACCATACATTTTAATGTGTGTTTCATTAACTTTGGGGTGGCAATGAAAAGGAGGCTCCTTCATGTTTTTTTTTTCATACTGTTCCACTTCATTATTAAGCAATGATGCCAAGCTGTTCACCAGGATTGCTGCTAGCAGGCTTGAACAGCTTCTGCCAAATGTGATTAATGCAGATCAAACAGAGTTTATTCAGTGGAAGAGATTGGCAGATAACATTTATCAACTCTTAAGAAAGTTGGGATTTCCAGACTGACGTCAGGCTGGTGATAAACTTAGAGGCTGAAGGATGTTTGACCAACTAGTTTTGCATATCCTTTAGAAGAAAGTTGAATTCCACTTTGATTAGATTTGAAACCTGAAGAGAGCCTCATTTACATGCAAAGCCTCCTCCAGTGGTTAACTTTGTTGTTGAAAGGACGAGGCGTATCGAGAGGCTTATCAGTGACTGTACTTTTCCTCATAAGTATAAAGACTATGTGTCACTCACTAATGCAGAGCAGCCTGGCACTGGCCAAATCAGCATCCTCAGGCTGATGTAGGGTGGGGGAATAATGCAGCCAGGATTTAATTCCTGCTTTGTTAGCTGGAGCAAGCAGTTCCTTGAATTTTTTTGTTCTTTCTGTCTGCTTTGCAGTAGAAACTTTTCAGAGGCCCAAGTTCAAAGGAAGTCTGAAGTACAAATCAGTATTTTGCTGTCTTAGGCAAATACCTTTGTAAATAATGAGAAGATTTTAATGAGAAAACCGAAAGTTATTTAGTCTTTACCTTTCTCAAAAGCCATTATCCTCAGGTTGTTTTCCTGGCTGCTGAGCAACACAAAAGCTCTGTTGAGAAACTCATTCAGTTTATAAGATCTATTGCTTGGCCTTGAACCTCTAACACAGACCTCTGCACAAAGATCTTCTTAGAATAACAGTTTTCTGCTTCCTCCACCTTCCTCAACCAAACACAGCCCTAATGGCAGTCAGCATAATAAAAAGTCTGCAGCACAAGAAAGCAGGTTTCTAACTGTAGTCAGCTAATCTCTGAGACACCCTGTGTTGTCTCAGGTGTTTGGAGGCAGCAGAAAGCTCATTAGCACCAGACAAATCACATACCCAGGCTCAGCCAGCTCATCAAGGGGAGGTTATTGCACATATAAAACTGTCTTGGGCACAAAGACCTTTGCTTCTCTCCCATTTTGCCTTACACTGACCTCTTCTGCCTGAGCAAGAATTTCTCTGCAATGAGAAAAGTCCCTTTTTGACATCACTGTGACCTACCTAAGGCCTCTGTTTGTCACCACCAATTTCCACAGACGACTTCTTTGGAATGTGCTGTAGTTCCCAAGGCTCCAAATCAGAAAGTTTACTTGGTTTATCTTCTTACAGAAAGGATACTTCATAAAAATAATAATAATTGTTCATAACAAGCAGTTTTTTTCTCTAAACAAGAAAAGTAAATAGAGAGACCATTTTAGAAATCTCACTCTATAGCTACTTTTAGAAATTGCAGGTAGTAGTCTTTAGCATGGTGGTTTCCTCAATGTGGCTGAAGCCATGGCTCAGATTTTTCATCCCTTAACAAAAACCTTTTAAAGGTGCCCTGTTATTTATTTGTTTATTTTCTGAAGCATTCTGACCACCTTTGTACTTAGAAAAATCTGCTATTGCTAACTCACTTTCACATTGATAACACAAGTTTGGAAATATATTCTCTCAGAGACCCTGTGCTAGACATAATTACTTCATCTGTATCTTCACCCCCAGCACTGTCTTTGGCAAAGATTCATGCCTTTATATGAGTTGAAACAGCAATTTTAAAAGAAAATAGCAACAAAACCCAACAGCCCAACACATATAATCTGAGGCTGCAGCTTATGCCATGGCTCATCTGGCAGATGTTCTGAAGCGAGTGCCTCTGACTCTCAGAGCTCTGGTTTCTGTTCTGTTTGCAAATGATCATTTCTGCTTTCAGTGGTGGTTCCATGCCAGATCCCTGAGGGCAGTGGCAATATGTTCCACTTAATTTCAGCTTTCACTAGACCAATATATTTTTAAAGTTATAGTAATTCAGAGTTATGACCAGAGTAAAAAGGCTGTGCCCAATCTATCCTTGGGGTTGTTTGCAGATGGCTTAGTCTTGTGCTTACTGCTGGAGAACGTTGGCTCTAAGGCCTCCTTAGCATCTTCCTTCAAGCCAAACTGGAGGATTTTCCAGTCCTGTCCTTTGCCTGCCCTGCACAGCAGCAGCTCCAGGCTGCTGGCTCAGGCAGCACCAAAGTTATTCACGTTGCTGTGCAAAGTTCATGGCTCTGCTTTACTTCAGAAGTGCTCCAGAGGCTGGAGGTGTGACACTGGGCTGCCTCAGGAGCTCAGAACACGGCAATGCCAGCCCCCCCCAGTAAGAAACATTTCCTTCTGCCTCACTTGGTGAGGTCCTTTCACAACTTCCAAATCAAATTTGCTTCTCCTTAGCTCTCTGCAGCGCCACTCTGAGAATACCTGCATCTCCTCTCTCCTCTGGCAAGTGCCCAAAGCTCCACAGTCCCCCTGAATCGCTGTCAGCTGCAGTAAAGCAGCTCAAGGATCTTCTGTTTACATCTCAAAATACAACTGGAACCAATCCAGTTCAAGGCTTTCCAGCAGCACAGGCAAAGTCACTTTTGTCACCTGAAGAGTGAGTGACACGAGGCACATGAGGCAGCTCCTGCTCTTGGTAAGCACAACTCCTAAGGCTTGGGCAGGGAGGGGCTGTTTGTGCCCATTATCTCCAGGGGTTAGGGCGTGACTGCCCCTCTGTCCCCATCCCCAGCCTGCCACCACAGCTCTGCTGGGGCTGCTGGAGCAACACCCCGCTCAAAGGAGGGAGCTGAGACCATGGACAAGCATTTACCGCTTCCCTCCTCACACCCACCCCAGGAAAAGCCTGGTTCCTGTGACAACAGCCATGCCAGAGAATGAGCACCCCCCTTCCATCACTAAACCTGCCCTCAGCCAGGAATGCCTGCAGCCCCTCCTAATGATAAACCTGCACTGAAAGGCAATTTGAGCATTCATAATCTCCTATATCAGGCTCTCATGCCATTAATGCCACCAGTGCTGTGACCTTTTAGCAAGATATCAGGTACTAGCAGCAGGCTCAGAATTGCAAACTTTAATTAAAAACTGTATTTTAAAATAAAACTCGGTTTAGATGCACTGATAAGTGATTTTCACTATGTGAAATTTCAGGGTTGCTTTCCTGAGGAAAAAAAAATCATTGCAAGCTTCCTATTAATTTCTGGCTAGCTGGGTTTCAAGGACAATTTTATTAAAAATGAGCAGAGCCTTCTGTAATAAAACCTTTGCAGTTGTTATGACCACCTGTGCTACCTCCCACCTTGATCCACCACATGACATAGCACAGCTAATTTTCCCACATCCTAGCAAGGAAATTGAGCTGTTACAATTTCAGACGATGGGGCTCACATACACATATTTTAGACTTCATTATTTTTCTGTATGACACGTCTGAAGCTGGCAGAGGTTGCCTAAACAGCTTTAAGATCTTTTTCTCTATGCAGCATGGTATAAAAGTTCAGATAAAATCATTAAAGTTTCTGAATTGGTGCAAAACAAGAAACAAGATGAAAATAAAACTGGGTTCCTCATTGAAGTGCAGAGCACTGACTGTACAGGAAAGGTCTCAAAGGAGATGATCTTAATGGATTACTGTTAATAAACATTACAGTTTATTAAACAGTTTATAAAACAAACAACAGGGTGGCACTCATCTGAACTGAAACAAACAGGGAAATTATGGCTCTTGAGGCTTACTCACCACAGATGTATTGCTTCCTGCTCTCTCCTCAGCCCTAGGTCTAAGTTTTATGAAAACACTAATTGTTCCCCACTGTCACTCTTAACCACCGATGACTCAGTGAAGAATAAAAACAAAACAAAACAAAACAAACAAACAAAAAAACCCCCCACACACCAGCCTGATTGGGTCCCCACAGACCAGCCTTTTTTGGCTGTGCCCATTGCTATTTAATTTCAGGGGGAAAAACCTCCTCGTCTTAGCCACAAAGGAAGGACAGGAGAATTCATTTTGGGGAGAGAGAGTTGGCAAGCTGAAAGATGGAAAGCAGGGGAGGAGATTATAATTAATGCATATGGGTAGTTTACATGCTGTCTCCTCTCCATGGTGAGAATGTAGCAAGCTGTCTAATTGGAGCCTGGTTTTTGGCTCCATTTAAATTCCTCAGAAAGCATTGCACTCCACAGGCTGCATAGTTAGATTTTGTAGGTTTTGGCCACAGCAGAAGCCTAATAAAAAATACTGGGATGAAGAGGGCAAGCTATTTCAGGCATAACATTCTGGAGCAACGCAAAGAGGTCACGACTGGTGAGAATCTGCATGAAATTGCATTAGGCACAGCTGAAGTGTCCGATCATCTTTCTGCCCAAATTCATAAATATATTAGCACACACAACCATCAGAGTCACATCTTGTTTTCATATCCAGCAACCAGCCTCTTCACTGGTCTCTGACAATTCTGATAAATTGCTACTGCCCTTCAAAAGAACTTTTGATTTCCATTTCAAATCCTGCCCTCGGAGTTGCCAGCATATATGTGTTTAAAAGAGTGCCATGACACTCTGGAAAGAGAGTGGATGCAGATCTTTCTTGCATTTGCTCAGAGCCTTTGCAAGCCCTATAAACAAAAGCTTTACTACCTAAACATTTTTGTTTTCAGCTATTTAGCTTTTCTGTTTTAGAAAAGTCTTTAAAAATTTAATTCCCATTATGCAAAAAATGATTGTTAAACAGCAACAATGCCTGCTAGTTTAGCTAAATAAAGTGGAAAGCTATCCAGTAAATTACGCAGCAAATTGCAAGCTGTGTGAGTCAGATCTTAAAGGTGCAAGCCTGGAAGCCCCAAAAGTTTCATAGCTGACATCCAGGAGAGTGAATTTATTGAGTGAGGACAATACAGATGCCTGGCAGGGAAATGGAAACACTAGTCTGGAGGGGGCATCAGCCCCAGCCCCATGAGTCTATGCCTAGGTGTTCCTGTGGCATGTAACCAGTGAATAAGAAGAATTTAAGTAAAATACAGACTAAATGAAAACTTCATATTTTAGTAAAATGCAAGTTAGATATATATTTCAACTCCAAATGGATCCTTTAGCTAAGTGCTGTGAGTTACCACTTTTGAGTGAAGTAAGAAAGCAATTAATAATGAGGTTTAAGGAAAGACAATTTAAAATAAAATGGTGCATACAGGAGGGCAAAGCTACAGCTTCTAACACTTATCTGAAAACCTGTGTGCCCAGAAACTGTTTACTGAAGTCACAACACTTATTAACTGCATCCCATTCCTCCTAAAAGACAAAATTCAACTATAAATTATTCGGAAAGGCCAGACTCCCTACATTAATTTACTGAGGCTTTCATCCTTCTGCACAGTAGTGTATTTTTAATACTGCTCAAAAGATATCAAGTACCTTCTTTCCAACTTATTCACCAGCTCTAAATGGGATTTGACATTACGAGGTCAGCTTTGCTTTGCCTCTTAGATGACTTACAAATTTGCAGAGACACAGGTTCACTGTTCTCACATGGATCAATGTTCAACAGACCACTGGTTTTGATGGCAAACATTTAACTTTTAGCCATTAAGTAGAAGAGGAAATTCAGGTTGTAACAAATTACCTGGCATCTAAACAATGTTAAAGTTGTCCATTAGGAGTGCCTGTAGACAGTGCAACAGCACATTAGTTTTAAATTGCAAAGTTCAGTCAATGGAGTGATAGAGTTCAGATCTGAAACGTTTTACTGAGCTAGTTAAAGGCCTGAGCAGTGAAATGTATTTAAAGTGAACAAGAGTAGAATGGAAATACTTTTCGATGATCAGAGGAAGATTGCAATCCCCCCTTACAAGAGTGAAAAAAAATACTGAAAAACACTGTAAAACATAATGGTAGTTATAGGTGATTTCTCTATACAATTGCCATATGAAACTGATTTCATTGTGTTTTAACCTGTGTGAACATCCTGACCAAAAGATATTTTTTATCATTATATTACACTTTGTTTCTCCTACCTGCTACAGCTCTTTCCTCCTATATAGCCATGTGAAATGTCTGTTCACATCAGCTTCCCAGTTAGGAGTGTTTTCCACCTTGAATAGGACTGGAAACCTAAATAAGGCAGATGAACAAAAAGAAGGAATATATAAAAGAGAAAGTCAGACAGTGGTACTGTTTGGGACAGTTGTGTAGAAATGAGATATTTTAACCCTTTGTAGTTTAAAAATGTTTCATTGGAAACTATTTTGGTCTAGTTTTTTACTGCATCATGGATGAGGAAGTACAAAAAGTATTTTCCTCATGAAATGTTGGTGTAAAAAAAGTTAAAGATGCTGGTGAGAACAAGCTCCCATTCCAGATGGAATCTATGTGTTAGTGAACTATCTGGAAATGCAGCCACAGGCATGCAGGGAACTCTCAAACCTCTCAGACCGTTTGTGGGGTTTTGGTTGGTTCTTGGTGTTTGCCTCCTCAGCCTCACTCCCTGCTTTGAATTTCTCTGCTCTGTACTTTCTTGGCCCTCAACAGAAATGGTTTGTGTTTATCTCCACTTTTAACCTGGATTGCAGGTCTTTGAATAATCACATTCTTCTGCTGTACCAGGGATCCCAAAAGGAAGCAGACCTGGGTGGAGATGAATCTGAGGGGCTTTAAAACATAAATGGCAATGTGAAAATGGAAATCATACAGCCTGCAGAGACAGTGACAGTAAATTTTGCTTTTCTGTTTCCCGATGTATATGTTGAGAGTGTGTGCCCTGAAAAAATGATGGTTAAACATAGGAAGGCTGTCCTTGGAGGAAACCTGAGAGATGCAAAGGAGAAGAGAGACTGATGGAGAAAGCCATAAATAAATGTAAGGAAAAAAGAAATGAAGGAATGAACCTCAAGGAACTGGAAGGAGAGGGGCAGCAGGAAGGGGAAACAGATTAAAGAAATCTGTGCAATTATTTATTGTATGCTGTTTATTTGGTCAGCCCATCTAAACTCTGTTTAAATTATTCCATTTTGCTCACAGTGATAACTGCAAATTAACCAAAATACCTAGGCAATATTTGGCCTAATAGGGCTGATTACAGAGTTTTTTTGTAATTATCACCAGACATGTTAGCTGTAAATGTATGAGACAACCTCTATGCATCTTCAATACTCAGGAAAACTGCAAAACTTAAAAGATATTTCATTCAGCCATGAGTGTATGGATAAACAAATATCAGGCAAAAAACTCTGTCAGCTTGGAAGACCAGGGGAACTCTGCCTACATGACCACTGCTGCTTTTTGAGACTGTTACTTCTCAAGAGTGCAGGCAGATATTGTTACATGGAACTCAGTGGAGAAATTTATTCATCACAAGTCTAAAAGCCAAAGGAAATGAGTACCACTAATATAACCTCTCAATTTACAGACCTCATGATCAATTTCTGCAATTGTCATGGCAATCAATGCATTAATACTGAAGACATGCTATCATCACTTTAGATACCCAATATAAATGTTTATCTTTTTGGAAATCGACTGAAAGAAGCTGTGCAAGAAAAAGAAAATTCTTAGAAAAAGAGAAGTCAAATGAGCAAATTCCAAGCATCCAAATGAGCAAACTCCAACCCAAAACATTAAAATTGAGCACCTTTATAACGCCTTTCAAAATGAGCCAAAATAAATCCAAAAATATCCAAAAAGTGCAGCTATTAGTCACTGTGCTTGCTCGATATACTCTCTTGGAGCATGAAATATTTCACAAAGGATGGTCATAAAAATATATACCTACATGAAGAATTCTGGCTCCTCACTGTTTGT
>JAYDZK010000001.1:5915445-5964620 GCA_034509185.1 Euphonia xanthogaster
TTACATGAAGAATTCTGGCTCCTCACTGTTTGTGTGTGAATTATTGTGACAGACAGTTCTGCTCTTTTCTTGTACCTACTGAGGCAGTCAGTGCTGTTGAATTAGTGCTCTTTATGGGAAAAAAAAAAGTTGAATTTTTTTTCAGGACTGAGAACACAATTTCAAATTTAGTGTCTGTTAGTGCTGACCTCCAACTAACAAAGTAGAAGAAAAGGAAAATATACATCCTGATACCAGAAAGCTTCATTGCTATACATGAATTTGTTAGTATTTGTACTTAGTTTTTGACATTAAAAGATGATTAAGACATTCTTATTAAGACTATTCTGTGCAATTAAAACAAGACACATTTAACCTGAATGAGGCAATTCAAAGATTAGAGAATTATTAATACAATAATGCCTAGAGTAAAACATAATCATGTCATGGACAAAATCAATGATCTGTTTTTGTTTTCTGTATATCAACTATTTTAAATAAAGGCATAAAATAGATTTCCTCTCTTAAAGCATGAAGTCAGAGAGTCTTCATGGGAATTTATGCTACTATAAGCAGAAAACAATATGCCATCTAAATGGAGAATTGCCTCTATCTTTTTATACTTGTTTTTATATCAATATCTTTCTGTTCATTCATCCTGTGGCAATGAAAACCAAGGTCAGTTTAGCACTATGATAAAAAAAATGAACCCTGAACATGTATAAATTTTTATTAAATTTTATCTTGTAATTCCACATCGTGTGACTTTTTTTTACTCCCTGATGAACTTAGACTTTTCTACAGCTGTTTTTAACAGGTACCATGAAAACTATACAGCATTTGAAGTGAATAGCCAGCATTCACTAAGGGCATAAAACACTTTTTTCTGTGTTGCCAGACCTGTTTTCCTTTCCATACTTCCTAAGCTTTTTTATGATTGAGCTGTTCAGAAGAGCACTGAGGTCTTTTGCTCCAGTGGCTGCAGGGGAACAAGAAAGCTTAAAAGATGCTGGACTATATTAGGATGTTCTGCAGAGGACAGATGGACTTGGCCAGATCTATAGGACCACTGTTTCACACCTGTCAAGGTCAGGTCTTCAGTACCCTAATTTTCAATGTCTGATTGTTAAAAACTTTAAGTTATACTTCTACTTTAACATACTAGATAACTACATCATTTTCTCAATAAATGCTACAGCAAATAATGGGAAAACACCCACTTCTTTTAGAACTCTTCTCCATGTCTCCCTGCTCTGCAAATGGAATTAGCATCAGCTCTGTGCAGAAGGTGGGAGCACTGAAGTTCTGGACTATGTTTTCACAGGTGATATCAGTGATGAAGGAGAATGATGGTAACAGATGTGTCAGGGTACTATTTTTCCATCATACCTCACAAAGGTTGCATAAATTAGAGTTGTTTGACAGTGTGTTGTGTTGGGACTGGGTAGCTGACAGCCTGAGTGCTGGATCAGCTTTCACCTCCAGTTGTAAAATTTTAAGTTCAGTCTACTGGAAAATGTTGCCCTAGCACTTGAGAAATCACAGCTGATATAGGATCAAAAAAACCCCAAAACCAACAACAACAGCAAAACAAACACTTCTAGTGTACAATAAAAATGAGGGGGAAAAAAAAGACATCAGTAGTCAAAATCAATCAACCAGTAACCAATAGGTGGGTTAAAGAAATAGCGTATTTTCAATAGTACCTCAAGAAAATCTTATTTTTGCAAAGGCAGAGATGTCTCACCGGGAAACTCATCCCATTGCGAAAGTGTCACCAGCTAGGCTCAAAAGAAATAAGTGTTAAACTTGCCTTTAGTGACCTTGCTCTTTGCATTTTAAAAAGAAAAGTTGTCTCATATAAGAAACCCATTCTTTTCCTTCTCTTAAACTTTACTTCCCCAGTGGAAGCATTACACCATAACCCACTTTGACAAAATTTTCCACAGATATTTCAGCAAAATATCAAACATCAGAATATTTTGGTGAAAAGTAGCAAGGCATCAGTTTGCAAAACTCAAGGCATAAGCAACTTACTGAATAACATTAGCAAAACCCAAATCCCTCCATGACCCCAGGAAAAATGCTTGTACTTGAATTTCTTTGTGAGATTTCTTATTTAAGCCAGTTGTTAATAGATTTTATGTGAGTTGGAGTGGGTTTTGTGCAATGCTAACTTTTACACATGACATGAGGCCATATGTCAACTGATGTGACGGCCCAGGGGGAAACACAACTTTTAAGAAACCTTCTCTATAATACATGCATTTCCCACAAATTTAGAATCAACAAGCTAAAATAAAGGAATATAATTTACTGCAGAGGTCTTTAGAGGTCAAAATTGACATTATGAATTGTATTACCAAAGAACCCGAGCACATAAGTAGCATAAAGACCACCAAGCACTAAGTAAGGGCGAAGAACGTGCGCAGCCAATATCTGTTCATCATGCATCATCTTGAGAGGACAGGTGATGCTTCCAGAAAAGCCTGCCAGGCAGTCACCTGTGTTTATAACACTCTTGGTTTCCTCACATATGCGTTTTAGCATGGTGCATTATAGTTTTGCTGCTCAGCTTCAGAGAAATTCATCTAGTACACAGTGGTGCTGTCTCATCTGAGTTGAAGCCATATGGTGCTTCCTTACAGATAATACGTTGTGCTGTCAGGAAGACAAGCCTATGTAGAGTGGAGATGCACCTCCATTCCGTGAAGTCCCTTAAAACTTACTTGGATATCAATTTAAACCCACCGGGTTAAAACATCTGTGAGAAATTACAACTGTAATCGATTGTCTTGGCTAACGTGCTGCTGTCATGAAATCCTATTGCTCCTTTCCAGTGGAGTAATGCTTTCCAAGGAGAAGCAGAAGGGTGTAATGAATGACGTGACAAAACTATCAATGTTAAAAAACCGAAGCCAGCAAATAATGGTTTTTGGATTCCTCAAGTAGAAATGCAGTAAGTTAAACCTGGATAATGCCAATATACTGGGAGAATATGTACAAAAGGAACATTTGACATGGATACCTAATTTTTAAACAGCATGCATTTTTGTCCTTCTGAAAAATGCCTGTGTTCAGAGATACAGAATAGTTGTATTTGTACCCAACGTTAATCCAATCAAAAATGTCAGGAAAAAGTATAGTCTGCCTTTCATTCTTTAAACCAGGACCTATACCTCAGTGTGAAGTCAGCTGCAGTTTTAAATTCAATCCATAAAGTAATGCATCTCCAAGCCTGAAATTTTTTTCAGTGTTTGAATAAGTGAATAAGTGTTTGAATAAATAACTCCTTAAAGTGATTAGGTAGCTTGTCTAAGAAACACAAATGCAGGCATTTTTATGTCAACTACCATTCACGTTTGTATACTGATATATTTGCAGGACTTGAGATGCAATAGTTTAAAAATAATTTCTAGAAAACACTTAGATGAAATGTCCTGTTTTGACCTGTAATAAAATAAATATTTCTTCCATAATGTCTCTCAGGTTAGTGAGAAAACTAGGCTGGGTATCATATCTTTCCTTTCCCTGAAGGATATGCCTAAGGAATGTGAAATGACACTGGAAAATGGTCTCAGTAACCCCTTAGGTTGTCAAACCTTTGGCTGTGCAAGACTAACAGCTCTTTGTAAAGCATCTCTCTTAGCAGCACTCCTGCAGCCCAAAGGCTCAGATCACAAACTTTTTAAGGGAGAAGTGATAAAGGTTCATTAATGTTGATAAGCTGTATTTTGGTCCAGAAGCAAGTCACAGAACTCATTAGCAGGTAGAATTATAAAGATAATGGATGAGGACTCCCGCAGCTTGGTAAAATGCAAGCCTGAAGTATTTAAGTTCATTTTGTTTTATTACAGGTTTTATGGTAGTTTGCAGTCATGGTCTGCAGTTTTCCTTCCTCTCGATGCTGTTTCTCTGCAGAGAAACTGGAGAGAGGCACAAAGCAACAGAGGATTTATTTGAGCTCTCTAAGTTTAAAGCAGGAATGACCATTCTCTGTCTCACACACCACAAGGGACGCTCTACGTGCTCAGCTGTGACAGAGCTCATGTCTCAAAGAGAGAATTAGACACCAGTGTGGCACTCCCAGAAAACAAACCTGTAAAAGAACAGAATTCAAGTAGAGAAATGAAACTAAAAATTACCAATTTGCAGTCAGGAAGACACCCAGTGATGAAAAGTTCTGCGTGTAGTCACAGCAGCAAAAATCCTCAACAGCTGCCTGCAGGCCTGGCACTGCAGAGTGCAAGGCTCACCTCATCTGTGACTGATGATGCTGCAGAAAATTATAAAAGGCAAAAAAGCCTTGGAGAGTGCAGCCAGGGTCCCATCTTCCTAAGATGTATGAAATAAGTCCAAAAGTTACTTCAAATTTTATTAGAAGTGTCTGTATTGTAATCACGAACAGAAAGACCAAAACATCATCAAAATATAAAAAAAAAAGAAAGGATGATGTCATAGCAAGGACTAAAATAATTACAGTATGTGAAAGCCATGCCTTATTTACAGTGTTTTTCAGCCTGTTTGGTTTGTAAGACCACACTCACAAAGAAGTTAAATAAAGGGAAGCATTTCATAGAACCCACAAAGAAATTATTCCACAGCATCTTGGCAAATGTGTTATGTGATCATCCCTCATGCCAGAAAGAACAACAACCACACCATGAAACATTAATTTGAGGCTCATTCCTTCTGTACACACAGACACACAGATTCTCTGTCTCTCTGCATAGATACTTTTACAAACACACATGTGTGGATGTAGTAATATAATGCATAGGATACATACACACGAAGACATACCTGTGTGTACCGTGTAAGAAAATAAAATGCAATATATGATGAAAATGACATGAATGACGTACACTGCAGTGGCCAAGAAAAAGCAGATAACAATTGATGGGACTGTGCTTTCACATAATGGTGAAAAGAATTTCATGATGTGCCAAATGATATATCAACTCAAATTACTTTGCAAGCAACTGTATATAAATAATTTTCCCTTACAAGTTATGAGATCTGTAAATCTATTTTACCATAGAGCTGAGTGGTTTTGCTTGCTGCATGCACGGAAACTTTACTTCATTTGAAGAACTGGCTTTGCTCACTTTGTTCTATCAGAACTGCCCAGAGTTTTTTAAAAGAGTTGAAAAAATATCCTAGATGTCTGACAGCTATTGGAAATGGTAGGCTTGATTTGGCAGTGTATGTTCAAATGGGGCATCTACCTTTACTGTTGTGCTGTCATGCTACAACATGCAAGGATGAATATTAGAGCTGCCAGAGAAAGATTTTCAGATATTATCCACCTAAAAGCCCCGAGTCGAGGACTTGACACCATTTGTCCATGATAAAAATTCAGCTCTTCCCTGCCTCATCCAGGCTGGTGCTCCTTAAGTCGCCAAAGCTCTCATAACTGCTTCAATGAGGAAGTATGAGGCAATATTATATTAAAGTGCTCATTGGCTGCAACAAAGCAAAGCCTTTCAGAGATTTGGAATGTATGAGGCTAAAGTGTTTGTATGAGATTCGTGAAGACTTGTTCATTAACACTGCAATTAATTCAAAGACAAGGACTGCCTAAGCTATTCTTACAAACTCATCTCAGCAGACTCACACAGATATTGCAGCTCGGATATCACCACAAACACAAAAATCCTATACTACATTGATTTCTCTATACTGTAAAATCTTAGGTGAAGAAGCCCTAAATAGTTCTTACTTTTTCTTCTATCTAATTTTTCTTCCATAGCATTATCATGCCTTTGGAAGATTCGTTGCCTTTCTTTCCTTCACTGTATTTTTTAGAGTAAATTCTGTTCACACCTTAGTCTTTTTTTGACAGTATTAAAGAAGAGAGAAACCTCAAATCAGTACATCTTTCCTCCCCTAAAGGGAGGCATGGCTGAACATTGTAAAACAAAAAAAGAGGCAAGATAATTGGAGCATTTTGGAAGGAATTCCAGAACTGTGTCATGGGTTACCTCTCATACACAGAAGTTAGATTGTAGATTCTGACTTGAAACCAGACTGCTGAAAGGTGAAATTGTCCAAACTGCTCTCCAGGCTCAGAGTGATTTTGAATATATTTTACAGAATGTCTTACAATAGCATTTTGGTTCAGGCCAGCAATTAAATCTTGGCAGTTGCTATTCACGGTGCCTTGGTCTGCATACCAAAGCAGACTCAGTGTGCACATTTCTGCATTCTGGATCAATTAGCTAAAGGATTGTGAGCTCTCCTTACACGCTTCAGCCATGGTGTTCAGTCCATGGGATCAGTCTGGAGCCAGACCAAAGGCAAGCACAAGAATGCTGAGTCTCCAGCTACATCTGCTTTTCCACACTGAGCTTCTCCATTGTGTCACTTATCCTGATAAAATACACACAACTTTGGGGAGGACTGTAATTTTCTACTGTGCTTAAACCTATCTGCAGGGAAATAGGACCAGCTCCCAGCTGCAATTTGAATGCAATCCAGACTATGACTACAAATCAGTGGGACAGCACTGGCTAGAATGGTTCAGGAACATCAAGGAAAAAGACGAAATTATGGAGTCGATTCCGAAATATTGTTTGATTCTGAAATAATCAGGGGATTAAATAAGGACATCACAATGAAATAAATGGAGTTAAAGTTGACTATGCCATCTGTGAAGTTGGCTCACAGACTCATATTGCTTGTCGATGTTGGAAATAAAATTGCAATGCACTAATTACCTGCTTCTTAGGATCCCCATAAATACACTGAATTTAGCTACAATATGTTTAAGCACTTAGTCCATAGATAATATCAAGATAAACTATTTTCAGTCAGCTCTGGCCCATTATGTTTGTAAAATAGTTTTCAGCCCTGACAAACACAAAACATTTAAAATTTATGCCAAGTGCATGTGTTTTAACCATGCACAAAAAATTCTTAATTTAACCTTTTTCAGATTATTAGCATTTTCCATAATCTTTTCAGAGGATCTAATACAACTATATAGTCATTAAAGTCATTGGTCATGATTTTTTTCCCTGTGGACACTTAATTTGCAAACTTGGCAATTCTAACTTGCATTTTAATAATTTTAAATGTAAAGCATGGTAGATTAGGTTTTGTCAAAAGGTTCTGAGATTGATAATGGTAGAGTTAAAAACAAATCCTGTCAAATATTTTTTTGCAAATAATACAGAGAGTACAGACAAAATCATACTATAGTTCCCATTACATTTGCAATTCCTCTAAAAAATAATTAATGTTACTATAGAATTCAAGGAATTCCAGGCTGTTCAAGTAACAGTGATTGTTTGCATTGAAAAATGAAAAGCTTTGCGGCTGACCCTGTAGAGCAGAAGGGTCTCACATTATCTTGTGGATCCAGCCAGCTCTTTCCTCCCCCTTCCTAATGCATTTCAATCCAGAATGCTCACAGCCTCCTCCATATTTGGTCTCCAAACCTTTTTGTGCTTTCATGTTTCAAATACATCGTTTCCATTCCATGGGGCCAAGGTTGCTCTGCCAGACTGAAGGGCCAGGGTAAACACATTTCCAATTTCAAAGCTGTTTGTTTTGGTAATTCCAGACAGAGAGGTTCTGAAATTGGTGTACACTCATTTTTGTGTTTACCAGAGGCTGTTTCAGATCAGAATTGCTCCCACAGCCCTCGACTTGCCAGAGCCCACATGTGTAGCATAATGTCTAACAAAGAACCAAATTGAGGGACTCCAAATAATTACTAAAAAAAAAAAAGAAACGAAACAAAACCTGAGAAAAACAGCACTGCAAATCCACAAACTTCATCCCACTTAAGAAATAGCTCTTGCTGTATAACCATTTAATAGGAGTGAGGGGTAAAGTGTTGTCTCAAAGGTAATTTCAGCAAGAAAATTGAGAGGAAAAGGAGATTTTGAGCTATACAGAATGGTGATGGCTCTGACTATATTTTACATGAGGAGAGCCCTCGAACTGAAGGGCATTTGAGAGACACAGCGCTTTCACATTGCTGTGGTAAACTAAACCACAACCAAGAAGGTACCTTGGGTTAGATATTTTGGTTACAAATTTGCAGGGCCTTGTCACAAGTTCTCTGAGGTTATTAATGTGATTATTAACTTACCTGTGTAAGAGTGGTGCCTCGAAGACTCTGATGAGATCTAATATGCTGCAGGCATTTTACGAGTGCTCTTGTACTCGTCGTCACATAAATACCAATGAAATGGAATGAATGATCAAAAAGGAAGAAAACTGACAAAGAATTGGAGAAGTAGTTGCTGTGAGTCCAAGAGCAAATCTGTTCTGCAGAGCAGACTCGGGCAGGCTGTACTCCTCTGCCCCCATGGGTGCTGTCAGGATGCAGCCTACACCCATGGCAAGAAGGGGCACGCTTTGGGCAAGTGGTCAAGGCTTCCCTCTCACCAAGCTCTAGGACACCAGCAAGGTCTGCAGCTTGAAATGGGCTTGTGTCCAAAAAACCTTGGATTTGAATATCTTCTAGGTCAACCATCTATTTCTGGGAGAACAGCCAGAGTGAATAAACCCAGATCCCTCTCAGCCCAATAAGAAACCATCCAGAGCACATTTTCCCCTCAATAAATATATAATCCACAGAAATTATTATCATAGCTCAATAACTTCACCGTTATAAAGGAGTGAATTAGCTCCCCTTCCAACATTTTCACATTATCATAAGCTCATGCGAGCAGTTGTATTTTAGAGCTAGCAATATGAAATCTTCAGTGGGACCACTATCTTTATAAAAGTTATATACAATAGAAGGAAGTTTAATTCTCCAGGTAATTCACGTGTGACTTACAGTTTTTATCATCTCTTGGCAATTATTTTCCCTCATCTGGATAAGTTTCACTGGGTATATCATGCATCATATTTTAAATAACAAATTTTAATGCATGATATCCAATACCATACTCATTATTCTTAGTAAGACTAGGGAATCTAAAACAATAGAAAGCCTTATTTACATCTGACTTGAACACAACCCTTTTTAGATGTGAAAAGCTCCATCTGGTATGTGAGGGCACATATACAGGATTACTCATATTTGCATGATGCACAAAACCACATGCAATAACTGTGTAAAAATATTCAGCTTTTCTGAGGATACCCAGTTCAGCCAATAAATACATTTACCATCAGCTGTGATCAACACATGATATGAAAAGTAAAAATGTTGCCTTCCAGAGTCCTAAAATATTGTCTGAAATATTTTATCTATCTCAGATAATAATCCAAACAGTTTTGTCTTCAATACTTATCTCCATTACTGGAATAACTGAGCTCCTCATTTTAGTGTGGACATCCATTAAGAAAAATCATTTTTGCTTGCTGTTCATAGACTGTGAAGCTGAGAGTAGAGCTGTACATTTTGTGAGCTGCCCTCAAAGTCCTCTTCTACCAAAAAATGAAAGGTCAAACACTACTTCCAAAAGCATCTGATAGGTACATCCAAGTTCTGTATGAAGAAGGAAAAAGTGAGCTCACTTCCTTTTGGATGAAAGGCACAAGATCAACTCAGCCACCTGTAAGACCATAAATTCCAGCCTTAGGCTGAATTTCCCAAATTTTAGATTCTTTGCTGTGTACTGCAATCCCTTGCCCAGGGTGAGGAGAACATGCAGGACGTTGGAATAAATTGGTGTAAATATATGGGTTTCACCAACCTCAGTTTGCTGAAGGAGTCACCTCCTCCCAAAGCCTCCCTAAACACACATATATGCTTTTCCAAGACATGCAGGTGCATTATAATGAGCTTCAGAGAGGTACTTCTCTGGGATTAAGACTCTTTTCCTCATCTTGGAATTACAGGTGTCCAGATCTGCTGTTTGTCACAAGGTTGAAGCTATGGTAATGGATGCTCTGAATTTAATGATTGCATTTCTCTGCCAAAGTCCACCAGATCATCTGTCAGAGTCTTACACATATTTAACTCCTTGCATATGGAAAGTGAGGTTTTTGGCATGCTGAGAATAATTTTGCTTTTGAGTCAAACTACGCTTTTTTTTTTTTTTTTCCCAGAGAAATTATTTTTCTATCTGGAAGAACCTGAGGATTTGGAACACCTGAGCAATAATCTGGATGCCCCAAAGTGCCAGACAAATGCCACTGTAGATTCAGGATCAATTCAGAGCAAATGTGCTCTGAGTTTCAGCATGTCTTAGACGTGCAGGATACCACACAGATTAAATCTGACACATTCTGGGATTGCTGGGCTCAGCAGATGCACAGCCTCGTTGGGTCTGCAGACATTTTCAAGTTTATAAACAGAAATAGGGGGAATGCCATTTAAGATTGTTTGAACCTGTATTCTCTAGCTTCAAGGAAGGTGTTCTAGCAGTGAGTGACAGGTATTCAGGAGTGATCAGAGGGGCTCACTTTCAGTGCTAGAAATAGTTCAGTTTGTATTGAATAAATAACTGGCAACTGGGTCTGAAAGAGGGAGGGACAGAGGAAGCCTGAGAGGATGTTACATTTTAGCCTGATAGTAAGAGAAAATAAAAAATGAATAGCTTATCTGCCCTGATCTGCCTGCCATCTTTTGTGTAAGAAGGCTTCATGCAGATTTGCTTTGACACCCAGTGGATTTGGCCACTAAGGCAAGAGAGTGAAGAAACATTTCTTTGTTGATTGCAACACAGCTGATCAGAGCTAAATCCTCATCAGGATTAGGTTCTGTGTGGCAACCTTTTAATAATCTACACCTTCAATGAGCTATTCAATGCTTTCTGAAGGGCTCTCCACGCACTTTGCTCTTACAAAAACAAATATGAACACAGAGATGCACAAATCCTGGTGACTCTATTCACTCACCTGAAAGAACAGAAAATTTCTACAGCTGGGACAGAGCACTGAGCTCAAGTGACTTGAATGCCTAAAAAAAGCCATTAAACAAGGGAACTAAATAATGGATCATCTCTACCTTTGTAGATGGAGAAATAAACTCCAGGAACAAACAAAAACAATTCAAATGACATGGAAAAATATTTTTAAAAATCACATCATTTACATAAAGTGACAGCGATCTTAAAATGTCCATATTTCCTGTAGATATACTTTGAGCATTTAAAGAAAAAAAATCAATTGGAATTAGGTGCTTATGATGATCTTGATCTCTGATCCATAAAAGTATTTATTTTATCATAGACTTAAGTATTTTTGTAATTAGTGTATTGAATGAAGATATTTCCTAGAACAGCATATTGGTTTCCCAGGGACACTTTGAAGCCAGTCAAAACTTCCAGCTCTATTTGGTTGTATACACCTTTTTGATCTTTTCAGTTGTATTTTATATTGGGCAAAAGATGCTGTTTTAAGAAATATTAGGGGTTGCAAGGTGAAAAAAAGGAAAGGCAAAGAAAATAACTTAGGCCAGTTATCCTTCCGGTTTTCCACAGTCATGTGACAGCGAGCATTTATGTAGCTGCCCACTACAGTCTGCATATTTAGCAAAAGCAGAGACACCAAAAGCCCTAAATCCAAGGGAAGAAACGTAACAAGGGTAAAGGGCATTCTTATTCCTTTTCATCTGTCACATTTTTTTCTCCAGTGAGCTCACAATAAATTTCTTCCACTATAAAAAAATAAAATTGAGGAGTAGGTTCTATACTGTATGTCAGTGTCCTGATGAGACATCTCTGTAATTAGAATAAGTGAGTAGATTTTACCAAGGGGATTTGACACATCATGCCTTATTCTTTGGCTTTGGGCTATTAGCTGAGATCTCTGAGGTTTATTCCATACCCCACTTAAGACTTCTCCATAAAACTCATTTCACATATGACTCACTAAAAGCTGGATTTTGAATCTGATTCTTCCCTCAGCTTCTTTTACAGATGGGAAAGCTCAAGGCTTCTCAGCTACATATTCAGCTTTGTCCTTCCAAAGATCCTTCAAGCAAATTCAATTCAGCAGCAGGAGCATCGGGCCGGATTTGAAGGAGTCACCTGCAGACAGAGGTGGGTGTTGTGGTGAAGGGCAGTGTTTGGAGGGCCAGCAAGGGCAAAAGGAGCTAGAAAATGATATCTGTGTGGTAACGGGAATGCAATAAAATTTCAGCCTCTCCATGTGGCAGAAAGGACTACAGGTGAGTGAGAGAGAGCTGGATAAAGGAGGGGCATAAAAAGCTGGGAGAGCTGGGGGTCTGTGTGGAAAAGAGTGAACAGAGTAAGAAAGGGACAGGGGGTTGTTAGTAGAAGAACCAGATAACTGAGAGGAGAAGAAAGACCAGCTTGGGAATATCACCTTCAACTTCTGTTGTTCCCCGATCTGTTATGTTGTTTTTACTCAAAACCCAAATAACCCTCTCACAATCCTTTGCTTACTGCTTCTGTTGCCTCTGGGCCAGTGAGGAGGTGCAGAGCAGAGGCTACAGGGTAGTAAAGCAAAATCTGCCCTCAAACCTTATAGAAGTTGGTGCCACCAGAGCCTGAGACTGTAGGAGCACATCCTCCACACCCTCCAGTACAGTCAGAACAGCCTTTTCCTTCTCCAGCCTGCATCCCCAAACTGGTGCCTGATTCCTGTGCCTTTGCTGGCTCTGCTCCCAGGTGTAAGCTCCAGCATCCACAAATAGACCCTCTGCAATCAGTCAGACTACTCATGTGAGTAATGGCTCACAGCTGGATGCAAACAGAGTCATGAGCTCCCTACATTTTTAGTTTTTGAATGTTAGTATTTTTCTTGTGCTTTTTCTCCCCTGAGAAATTGGATAAGAAAATTGCTTTTCCTAAAATCTTCTGCATTTAGGATCACAGTGATCAGCACAGCTAGGCAAGTAAAAAGGACTCTTAAGTGAAGTTATTCCAAAGCTCCTGCAACTCATAGCTTTTTGTTGTTATTGTTCTATAAAGCTCTTTTGCTGATATGGTTTTTAAAAGCAGTGGGCAACTCTCCTGTGATTTCAAAGCATCCCCAATTCTAAAAAATCCAGTTTTGGTGCTCAGAGCCTATCAATTCAGATAACTTTTGTGAGATCATGCTGAATTTACTTTTTGCCAGGTATCCATCCCATTTTTGGTAGGATGTGTTTTTGGGTATGTACCAATAATCTCTAGTGGTAGCGTTATCCCCTGAAGTCACCGGGTAAAATGGAAAAAAATTCCTTAGGTTCTTCTATTTTAATAAATCTTAAAAAAAAAAAAAAAAGACAAAAATCTCAGGAAAAAATAAGGAGATTTTTTTGGTGAGGGGCTGATCTTCATGGTGTGACTACTGTAGAACACACTTTCAAAACCTGTTCAGTGACCAACCATCACATCTGAAAAAAATGATGAATTTGAGAGAAGTCAAGCAGCATGCTACTGGCTACTGCATTGCATTCCTTAAAACCTTTCAGGGTCTCTTGAGACCTTGAGTGTAAACAGGCAAACTATCTTCTAAAAATCCTTGTACTTCCTAGCAAATGTCACAACACTCCTCCCTCAGATGGATGGTGCAAGGAACTTCCTCATTCATCCTTAAAATAAAGCAAATATCTAAAGCAATTCTATCCAATCTGAAATATGTCTGGAAATGTATTTAAAAAAATCTTATTCCTTACTGAATTCTTACTTAAATTCTTTATACAGACATATTGCTTTGTGATTTACTTCTCTGTAATTATCTCTCCATCTTCCTTCCCCTGTAGCTAACTCTGTGCAACCTCCTCTGCCCAGCAGCTCTCTGGCTCTGGGTTGTACAGCTGATTAGTCATCACTATTCCTACTGCTAAGCCTGCTGTTCATTATGCAATGGCTACAATTCATCCTCATCCCACTTTCCCTGCTCCTCTTCTCTCCCTGCCTCCAGGACAAGTTCATCTTCCTTCCTTGCTGTGGCTATAGCAAGGTGACAGCTCTTTTCTCCTGCTCTCCCTCTCACCTGTCCACTTCATCAGCTCTGACCTCATATCTCTATAAAGCTCTTCCTCTGTCCAGACTTCACCTCTACTTCTAGTCTCTTACTACACTTGAAGTTCAGTGAAGGACAAAGACACCAAGGCTGCATGGGACAGTCCCACACTGATAGTCAACGCTATTTTTGCTGCCATCTCCTATTTCAGTGACTCTAATTCTGCCCAAAATCTGTTTGTGCCATGAAAAGTTTTACTACTAAAATTTTTATCTTGGAAGCCCATGTGAATTACTGCATTTGAAATTTGGTTCATGCCAATAAATCCATAAAACCCAAAAAGCATCTCTTGACAGATTTCTAAGCAAGTGGAATTTCTGGCAAAATATTTATATAATGATGACACTTAGATTGATCAGGCAGAAAGATGACCATCTGAAAGTCTTGTGTCTCTCTGAAGAGGGAACATGTTTGAGGAGAGGATGTCCATCCAGCTGGAGGCAGAGGAAGCAGTGTACTATAAATTCATATTTATAGCAGCCTTGCCACATAAAAACTAGGTAAGGGCAGGTATATTGGCAGGGTAACAGCTGCCTTCTTTCAGAATTTTCCTGCACATATCAGGACTGTATTTTTGATGCAGTGATAGGGAAGTACAAGCTGCAAAGTTCTGCCCACTGCCTCAGTTGAAATAACTTCATCTATCAATGAAGCATCTATCTTGCTTGGAGAACTTTAAAAAGCACCCCAAAAGTATTAACACAAACATGCAAAGATCAGTTGTACTTATAAACTTAAGTCATTTTCTCTAGACTGTTGGGTTTTTTCTTCATTTTTGTTCAGGCACAGAAAATAGATGTGTCAGCTTTTTGTTGGTTCAGGAACAGAAAAATCTCTCGAATCCGATTAACCCTATTCATATATAGTCTTCAGTTATTTAAAAATAAGTACTTTGGAGATTTAGTTTTGCTTCAGAAAGTAATCTTATTGTTCCCTAATAAGTGTAGCATGAGTCACTTCACTGCAATAGTCCTTCCACGTTCCAGTCTTTATTGTCTCCAAATTAAGGAAACTGTTAGATACGTCTTACTGTGAGGAAATGAATATTTCTGATCCCTGCTGCTAAATAACACGACAGAAAATTCCTCTGTATGTACAACAGACCTGTTTGCTAATATGAAAACTGTCCCTTGAATGCGTTATTCAGTCCTTTTTAATTTCAGCAATTATTTATAATTTGTTAAACCTGTAGACTAATATCACAGACAAAAAGTGAATGTTATTTCTTTATCAAGAGGGGTCCCCCTGAGCTCCCAGCCTTTCTTAGTTCTCGACAGAAACTTGATTGTGATAATGAAGCATTATAGCCACAGGTCTGTTAAAACCTCTGCTTCTGTTTTTGAAAGGAGTTGTGACAATTGCCTCCCATTTGAATCAACTTTACACAATCCTCACAACAATTTTTTACTCTGTGATCATTTATTACTCATTATTACCTGAGTGCTCGGTGACTCCCAGCTCTGCAGAGGACTCACCCTGCTGAGAGCAGCAGACAAATTGATGGGCAAACAGCTCTGCCCCTAAACATTCTCAGTTAAGGCTCTGGAGTGTGTGTGGTGAGGAGAGAGGTGCTCCACCACGCCACCCAGCAGCCAAGGGACACCAGGGCCATGGGTATGGCACAGCCCTGGCGGTGCCAGGTGCTCTGGTGCTGATCCAGGAAAGCACAGAGGCAGGGATGCTTACACTGAGCACCAAAGGAGGCCCTTTACATCTCCCAGTAATAATTACAGAAGGCAGGTGAGCCTAGCAAGGGTAATTCACTGCACTGGGAGCAGGTTCTCCACCCCACACCAGCATAAAGTCAGACCTGGATGCACAAAGACTCTCACTTGTTTCAGTAGTGCAGGAGGGAGACCTAGATCTTTATGCAAATCCTTCTCCTTATTTCAAAGAACCCTATTTTTTGACAGGCTTTAAAGAAGAGTCATGTTTTTCTTACATTAATGCAGTTTCCACCTCAGCAAAGCAATGTGGTTTAGGAAATGTCTTATTAAAAACAGGTTCTGTCTTTAAATATCTAAGAAACCCTGCCTAACAAAACTGTGCTGTATGCAGTTGCTTGTTTTCTTAGCTTATTCTGCATTATCTAACCTACCAAATATTTCAGAAAGATTCTTTTTTATGGCAAACCTGCCAACAAAAATCAATGCATAAGTAGTAGAAAAGTAATTTTGACTAGTGCCTGCATTACCTCCAACACATGAAATTTAACCAGCAGAGCTTGAATTCAATGAAAAACATACATATTAAAAATTAAAAATAGCAAGTACAGAAAATTGAATTGAATCAGGATTCTCCTATCACTTGGGAAAACATATGGAAAATGTTTTATTCCACAGGAGAGTCCAGAAAATATTGACCAAGCCCCTCTTGACTTTCTCTAAAACATTTTTTGCATTAAAAACAACCAGTAAGAGCACTGATTTATTTCTAAATTCCCTGTGTGTGCAGAGAGACACAAAGGTCCTAAAACTGCTGACTAAGATAAATTGCAGGTTGGAATGTATTTAACAAATGATAATGAAAAATGCAGAAAAATATACAGAGGAACAGGAGATAGCAGTGGAATGGAGTACATGACCTGCCTGAGAAGTTACTACACACAGCCAAAGAGCAGATCCAACAGCAGATAAATTCCCCCAGCTATCAATACCTACAGAATTAAACTGCTATTAAGAGAACACAGTGAATCCTTCAGCTGCTACAGCAAAGATGACTGGGAAGCTGGAATTACAGTAGGAGAATCAAACCCTTTTTGGAGGCTAAGTTAGGAGAAAAGAATGTGCCGAAATTAAATTATAGAGTTAGAGAGAAGGAGTGGAAAAAGAGAAGAAGCAGAAAAAAAGATTAAACAGGTGAGTATTAATAGTGACACCTCCTGCCAGCATGGCTGCCTGCTGCACTGTGCCTTGTTCCACACTTTGGAGCATCTGGTGTTGGCTGGGATTTGAGGCTGGACAAGGGAGGCAGTGGACCAGCGGTCTAACAGGGCAGGGAAAATCCTGCCATCCTCTTTTGTACACAGGTGCAGCCAGCCCTGGGTTTGCTTGGTTTGTTTGCTTTTTAAAGCTGCTCTCCCTGTTTCTCTCTGCACGTGATGGCTTCAGGGGCATCTCATCAAGCTGTCCCTGCAAGGCTCTGGCAGAGCAGGTCCTTCCCATGGGCCAGGGCTCAGCAGCAGTTACAGAGACGTGAGAGCAGCTCATGGAGCAGAGCAGGTGACAGAAAACAGAACCTGCCACCCCCTCTGAACTCGCCTGCCTTCAGGGTTTTCACATTCCCTGCTTCCAGGCACTCCAGACATGAATGAGATGCACCAAAAAAATTCCTCTGTCCATTTAAGAAAGAGCCAGTACCAGAAAAGTCCAGTCCAATATCAGAAAATTGACATAGAGAATTAAGAGGGGATATTAAAAGGGAACTTGTCTTTGGTGGATAGGAAATAAATTTAATAAAATCTCCATGCTTATAAATTAATCATCTCCTACTGAGACTACTTCCCAGGCTTAATGTTGTATTGTTTGTAAGACACTACCACAGTGTGGTGCACAAACACTGGAGATGGAAATAACTCCACAGGGAATTGAAGGAATTGTTCTGGAGTAGAGACCTCAATTCACCACCACAGAATCCATGGTGAATTAGGACTAACACCGTTTTAAAAAACAATTAAAAAAAGAAACAGAAATATAATTTTATCTCCATGTGGGAACTGGCTTTACCATCTGGGCTGAAAAGAAAGGGAAGACCCAACTAACTCCATGATGAGCAGATCCTTCTGGAGACAGGTTTCAATATCCCTCTGTTACCAGCATCCTCCTAATTCTGCATATGACCTGAACCCCTATTCCCTGCGTCAACAGGGCCTTATTATTTTCCTTCCCTGCCAAGTCAGCCTTAGCTCTTCTGCTGAGCCCTGGATTTATTTTGAAAAGAGGCCACCAGGCCAATCAACTATTGACCTGATGCTGTGAATTTTCCTCCACAGAAGCAACGACTCCAGTTTTGCTTCTGAATGAGTTTTCACAAAATAGGACTCTCATCTTTGAGATCCTCTAATCCATCTAAGACTTGGCTGAACTGGGTAGCACTTTCAGAAATAAGTGGAAGCAACACTGAGAGAGAACAGGATCATATACTCTTGCTTGCCTGGAAAATCAGCACTAAGTTTTGTGACTCTAAGCAAAATATGTATTCTGAAATAGAACTATTTAGCCAAATAAAACTGTTTTGATGTCTTCATTCATTTTTCTTTCTTTTCTAACTAGAAATATATAACTATATAACTATATATATAACTATATATATATATATAAAACTATATATATTTATATATATAAGAAACTATATATATAAAATCTGTTTTCCCACCCTGGGAAGGTCTGCTTTTTCCAAGAAATCAGGTGAGGAAAGGCTTTCTGATCTCTCATCAAGGAAAAAATAACCAAACCAAAACCAATCCTCTATACCTAGCTCGATATTGCCACTGACTCATAGGAATGTGTTCCATTAATCCTCTTCTTTTCTCTTTTTTTTTTTTAATTGTGCTAAAAGAACTAATATTTTTAGCTAATTAAAGTCCCCATTTAGATGTGTCTATCATCAGATGGGAACATTCACTCCCACCTCACGATTTATATTTGCCAGGCTCTACACCCACCCACCCACCCACCCAGCAGCCTGCCAGCCCTGCATCCTGCCACAAATACACAGATCACAATTTCTTGTTCTGCTCTGCAATGACCCACTACACCCCTGAAACACAGCAACAACAGAAACTCTGCTGGTACCCACCCCAAACCAACTCTAATCCTGTGACAGGTGAGCACACAGAAATATTAAAGGCCAAGCTTCAGATTTGTCTTGGTTCTGGTGCACAGCTGTATTTGAAGGGCATTCAATCATTTAAATCATGTTTATCTTTCTGCACTGAATGACTTGTGGTATACACCCCTCATATTATCCTGCTTAAGCTGGGCTTAACATCAGCAGTTTTATCTTGGTAGCCAGAAGGGCATCCAGTGGTGACATAAAGCTTTGCTTTTTTGGGACAGCACTAAAAGGCATTTCTACCAACTCTTGGCTGTGCACAGAGCACAGTGGTGATGCTGTAGCCCACCAGCAGCCTCCAAAGGGTCTCCTCAGGGTGCCTGGCAAATACAGCAGACACAAGCTGATGTGTGATGGAGAAAGAGAGAAAAATTTGCAAGGATGCAATGGACTTGGTGATCTCAAAGGTCTTTTCCAACTTAGTTCTGTGATTCTGTCTGCTTTCATCCCACAGATTCTTCCAGAGCTGCCACTTGATGAGCCCTTTTGCAAAGGAGAGGATGGCGTGGGGGTGGTGTGTGGAAAATTTTGTGTTTCAAACCACGTCTCTGTTTTGGAAGAGGCAGAGACCAGGTTGCTCATTGTTACACAAGACAACTACGAGAGCTCTGCAATGTCAGATGTAACGCACAGAAAAACAGCTGGCCTGCTAAAGGTGGGACACCTGAAAGTAACAGGATGAAGAAAAACAGCTCTAAACCTCAAGAAAATTCTGAGGTGCAAGAAAGAAAAAGAGAGGTCTGGTGAGATTGCTCCTGATATTTTTATCTTTTTAATTTCAGCTGTACAGCCAAGCAGTTTTCTCCACTACCTGTCTTGTTTATAGATGAGTCATCTTTGTGCTGCCAGTGCTCTCACCTCCTTCCTTCCCCATCTGTGGCATTTCTTCCATCCATGGTAATATCTGCTATTATAATGCAACAGCAGCAATGTAATATTGCTGTTATAATGCAATATTGCTATGTCTGAGCAGTCCCAGCAGCTGATCAAATAACAGATTATGAAAAATAATCTATGACTAAAATAAGAAGCTAAAAACTACCTTGGTTTTACTTTTCCTTCATCATTTCTTCAAGCCTGTTTGCCTAACTTGTACACCAAGGCTTCCAGTGCTTTTTGTAAAAGACCAGATCCTGGCTGCCTTTGGCAACATGCTAAAGAAACACTCATTATTTATTGGATATGACATAGCCTTTCCTACATCCCTGACTCATTCTTTGATCTCTCCTGACAATTTATTTTAAAGAATTTTGCTATCTTAAAGGATTATAACTGGTACATGGTTTCCTTTCAAGAGGATTTAAGAAAAAAAAGGGGGAAAAAAAGGAGGAAAAAAGCCTGAAATATCATTTATGGTTTTTCTACTTTTAAAAAGTTCAGCTAAGTTCACATTCACCAGTTAAGAACTATTTTCATTTGTTTCCTTTCCCTTCAGAAGCAAACCACCACTGCCTCATGACACCATTATTACAGCATTTGTGTGTGAATTTGTCCTTCCATTTCTTTGATCATGAGGCAGCAAAGACCCTCAGTGTGTCACCTTGGGGTGCTCTGCATGTGCTCTAAGCAAGGCCAGTACTTCCATTTTTCTGTACAAAGTCAGAAGGAAACAGCTTCCTGAAGTGTAGTACTGTCTGAGATAGGATCCACATCCTAATGAGATTTCTTTTTTCCCTATGACTACATAAACAGGAGAGCTGTTAATTTTATTCAGTTATGTAAGCACCTGTCTCAAGTGGGAACATTGCACTGAATCTTTGTGCTGGCTGGTCAAAAGTGGTGTATAAAACCACCTTTACATCCTTAGAAACATAAGTCATTTTCAGAAGATGCAAGTGAGGATCTTTTTTCTCCTTTTTTCAAGCTCTCCACATTTCCGGAATTGCAATATCAAGGGCAATTTTAGTTTTTGCTTCTCTCATTTTGGGCCCACAAAAGAGATATCTGAGTAATACCACAAAGATTCAAAGATTTGGGAAGATGCACAGATCAATTTTAATATATTTTTAGCTTTCTGAAAGGATATTTTAATGTATCTTGAGTCAGACTGATATTAGCAAAGTTAATGCTTCTGATTGCTATGTACAGTGCAGTGAATCATCTCTGTAAGCTGAGGTGACTATTAGCAGCACAAGTTAAAAGTTCATTAAAAGTAGAAAATTTGCTTGTGGATTTTCAATGTCCAGATACAAGGGCACTCATGAAAATTTACCAAGAGTCTGCTCAAATCAGAGAGGCCCTACAAGAGCTTAACAATATATCTGGTATTGAATTGCCCACTTTTTTACAGTGTGATGGCCAGAATATTGCCATTAATTGCCATATAAACAAATGATATCAAGAGTTTGGGTCCTGTTTGAGCATTTACAATCTGCTAATATGTTGCTTAATAAGTCTGGATATCTCATTGAAGGCAAGCTTTAGAGGAGGAAGTGGTGCAAGCATTCCACAACAAACAGCAATACAAAAAAAGCAATATATTCTGCAGAGAGTCATTCACAACCTCACTGAGGACAACACAGTGCTTGTACAGCATGAACAGGGAATGTCACAGTTTTCCTGATTTTTCACTGCCATCCATTTGAAATAGAGAAAGATGATGGGTGTGTATGTAGTACATGAAATAGAGAAGGAGGATGGACATGGTAGTACACCCAAAAAAAGTGGTGAGATAATGGCTTTAGCTGATTTTAGCCCACAATAATCTGCAGTACTTCTATCCAATACTTAAGAATTCAACATTGTCTTTGTCCCTTACCATTCTTCCGTCTCAGGCCAGCAAAAGCCTTTTCCCTAAGCAGCCTCTGGCTCTTGGTGAGCCTGCCAGAAAAGAGCGGAATTATTCCCTTACAGCCCAAGTGGGTAGAGAAAACACAAATTTTTACATTTCCATGGAAAGGAAGCAAGTCCTAAGGTATTTTCTGAGACATTATTTGAAGAGAAAGCATTTTTTGGGATGTACCCCAGGAGTCTGTCATGTCAGAGCAATCCCACAGGAAGGCCAAGTGTGCAGAGAAAAAGAAAACTTCACAAGGGGGTTGGGGTTATGGGGGGCACAGAAGAGAGGATGTCCCTAAATCACCCCAGACATGCTGACTGGGGCTGACATTGCTCTGGAGGCTGAAAAGGGAATGAGGGAGGCATGAGGGCCTCACTTCAACTCAGTTATTTGTGTGAAGATCTATAGGAGCTAAGGGAAGGATGCAGGAAGATATCTGATCGGGATGAAGAAAAAACCTTTCTTACAGAAACCTCAGGAAAGGCTTTTGAGCTGTTCCTGGAAAATGATGATTTTTAACATGAAGCATAAAAGTGACATCTCTGTACACAGGAACACAGCTATGTCCCAAAGAAGGATGAGCTGTCCTTGGCACACGACACCAGAAGACAGCAAAGCAGAAGGCATGTATCAAGTACACTGATATTACAAGTGCTCCTTTACCCCTGTGAAAGTACAGTGCAGGTGGGAGACATTCGAAACTGGCAAAATTGCATTTCTACATGGGAAGCATTTGACACCTTTCTGCACTTTTACATTTTCTGTGTTTGACTGGTTTATGAGAATTATTCTTAAAAGCTGGGACCTCAGACTGAACGGTCACTGCTGTTTGTGAATCGTGTCTTGATACAGCCTGGTTTATTTTAATTACCTAGATCTATAGATTTGTGTTTGTTGCCATGACCTTCATTTTCTGATGTTGTGGCTTTATGACAGCTGAAATTCTACCACTGATATTAAGATGTGGTGCATAACTAATGGCTCTAATATTCTCCTCCTTTATTGCTAGGCCTTTAAATGAAAAAGTTATTTTCAAAATCTACCCCAATACCTTTGTTCATGAAGTGAATACATCTTTTGAAAAGTGTTTCCAATCTTTTTTTTTTTTTTTTTTGCTTGGAAAAATACTCAAATGTTTTATCTCTACCTTAACTTCTTCCTTTACTGGCCTTTTTCTGGCTTCTCTACGTCCGATCCTGCTAAATTTCAGAGCACTGCACGTGCCTAAGAGATCCATTGCATATATCCATTTTCCTGGTCTCTGGTGAAGCTACTTTTTTGTGGTACATTGGTGTTTTAAAGCCATGTCCAAGACAAAGTGTGCTCCTCCTTTTGCATGTGCAAATACATGTAGAGTTATATGTAACATATGAAACTCCCTTGTTCACCTCTTTATTTACGTTTTTATATATACATTTGGTAGGGTTGCCAGGGACCTTTCACTTTAACTTGCTGCTACACCTCATGTCCCTCCTGGCCCTTGACTACTGTCTCTGCAATGCCATTGACCTGAATATTCCTGTTTTCATTTCTGCCTTGTGGAAACCTCTGCTCAGCCCCTTAAGCCATGCAGGGAGTCTGGTTTCATTCAGGTGTCAGAAAGGCAGTAGGATTAAACCACTTCAATGGGTGCATGCAAGCACTGACAACTTTTAGTAGAATAGAATAGGGAATAGGAATTAGTGCTTGGATCATAATGCTTTCTGTGCAGGCAACCACAGACCTCACTACCAAAGGAAAAGTATTTGATATCGGGCACCAACTGTGCATTCAAAATAGAAAAGGCAGCAGGCCTTCTCTTGATGAGTTTAAGCATTCAGGGACACATTCTGTCTCCTTTTGTGCTCACTCTGATTAGTCTCTCACTCCCTTTATATTCCTGCTGTAACTGGGAGGGCAGAATGTGAGTTATACAGTAGTGACATGGATGGCAGAATGCAGTCTACAATAAGCCACAAAAAGTACAATACCCCAAAAGAAAACAAAATTACTGGTATGCCAGTGAGGAACACTGACATCGCGTAATTAAATGGCAGGATATTGGCTAAAAAAAAATAAAAATCCAATATTAGGTTACTATATTTATCCTTTATTTGCACTCCATTATTTTGCTGCACCTCCCTAACACATTTCATTTCTTAGGATTTTTGGTTGAAAGTGTAGATAAATAATCTTGATTTTATCACTAGAGACACTATTATCACGGTAATAGAGAGCTGAATACCCTTTTCTTGTCTTCAGTGGGTGGCACAGAGTGTTTCCAAAGCTCATCTTTTCCACTGTGTCCAGTGGTTTTTCAATGCTAAATCTTTTGTTTTAAGCACACAGAGCTGCATTGCCCAACTCCTGCACCCTGTGACTTAATGTGCTTTAGGTCTTATGAAGAAAGAATTCTCCAGACTTACTTAAGTTGAAAAGACACTTGCCTAAGTCTTCCTCAAATCTGTTATGACATCATTATATCAAAATGGATTAATGTGACAAGAATGTGAATATTCAGGTCAGGGGGCGAGTTCAAATAATTTTTAAAGCTCACTCCAATTTAAAATTGTGTGAAAGTAGGTTACTCTTACAGTGACTAAAGCTAGGAAATAGTGCTGTCTTTTTAAGCATCACAGGGGATGGATGCCAGCATGGCATCCCAAGGAATGGTAAATTCTTAATGTGAGGAATTGGATAATGCATCACCTCCAAAGGTTGGGGGAGCGATATGAAAGATTGAAAAGCCTTAAAGGACACAGCTGAAAGCTGGCTGCTGCATATCCTTGAGGTGCTCATGCAAGGACTCTGTGATGTACAATGCTAAAAGAAGAGGCAACTGTGGGGTCTGTGGAGACAAGGTACCTCTGTCAGTGCTAATAAGATGTGAGGTTATCTCACCACTATGTTTGGGTCAGAAAAACACTGAAGTTTCTCTGAACACACATGGCTAAAACGATAATGAAAGAGCTGAAGAGCTACCACTTTTCACACAGCCTTTCCTCAGTGTGAGGAGATTAATGATAGACTGATAGCCCTCTGGAAGCTATGATAAGGCACATGGCAAATAAGGAAGGGATTGGTAACTGCCAGCATGGTTTCACTAAGGGCCTAAATCATACCTGACAAATTTAGTGGCCTAAAACAGCATTGGTGGATAAATAAAGAACAAGAGATGTCATTTACCTGGAGTTGTGCAAAGCATCTGGCAGCATCCTACATGACATGTTTGTCTATAAACTGTGGAGGCTTGGATTTGAGGAAGGGACCACCCAGTGTAGGAGGAATTGGCTGGATGGTTGCACCCAAAGTTGTGGTCAACAGCTCAACATCCCTGGAAGGAAGAACTCACTGTGGCCTTCCAGTGCCTTAAGGAAGCCTACAAGAAATATGGGGAGGGACTTTTCCCACCAGCCTGCAGGATTAGATTAGCTGCTTGAAAGAAATTCTTTACTATGAGGGGGGTGAAGCACTGGAACAGGTTGCCCAAAAAAGCTGTGGATGCCCCATCCCTGGAAGTGCTCAAGGCCAGGTTGGATAGAGCTCTGAGCAACCTGGTCTAGTGGAAGGTGCCCCTGCCCATGGCAGGAGGGTGTGGAAATGCTGTTTGTGGTCCCTTCCACCCAAACCACTCTAGGATTTTATAGTTTTGTGACAAATGGTATCTTCACCTCAAGAAAGTGACAAGTTCTCTTTTCTATTTCCCCTTTTCCTTTCTCTGTCTTATTTGCTTAGAATTCAGCCATTATTTTAGGAGACTGTAGAACTTGATCTCAGCAAGAACACAATCTTTATGGAGATGTGCAGTGTCCAATCACTTTAAAATAACACTATTTTTAAAAATCTAAGAAAGAACAACCCATCCCAAAACCTACATGGCTATAGGGCTGAATTAAAATTTATTCAGGACTGAGGTTTCTGGTTGGGTCAGACCAGGTCTTCATAAAAAGCATGGGCTGATGGCTCCTTGTGTTTTATTACTATGTTTTTTTACCCATCCTTACCTGGCTCAACAGTGATTTTTTTTATTTATTTCTCTGAGCCATGGAAACAGCAGCACGAGACACAGATCAGTGGCACATTGCTGAACTGATACTTGGATGATCAAGAGCTGAATGGTAAAAAAGAGTGCCTAACACTTACAAAAGAAAGATGGAAATGAAGAAATCTCACAAGAAAAAGAGAGAGCTCCTTGCTGCAGGCACAGTCCAAATTCTCTTACTCGCCATCCTGGCCAAAGTCCATGATGGATACAGAAAGTGTATCCCCTGTTCCCTCTTTTATCTCTCCTCTCAACCTTTATCTTCAACCTCTCTTCTCTCCAGTCAACCAAAGAGTCAGAAACGTTTTTTTGTATCAGTCAGATACCGTTTTGCTTTTTTTGAGTTTTTTGTGTTTTGTTTATGCCTTGTATTTTTCTGTTTTGCTCTGACAGTGTAACCTGAAATTTTGTTTTCACCTCCCGTCTTTGGTATTTGCTCTAACCCAAGCCAAGACACAGATAATGATTTTTGAGTGGAATGTAAACTAAAGATGACATTTGCCTGCTCCTCTATTTCTGCCCACTGGGACTGGCCTTTCTCTCAGGGGACGTCTACAAAGCAGAACAAAGGTGCAATTGTACTAAGTGTCAGCATACATACCCTTGTGCAGTGACTTCTTTTTCAATAGGATGTAGAAGTTGCCAGGGATTGGTCTAGTCCCTCCTGAGTGTCTTTAAGCTCCTAAAACTTCAAAAGCAGCACATTAATTCCTTGTCTTTTAAAACAGGGATATGTTCAAAGCAAGTCTCCACGTAAACCTTTCATGTTTGCAATATAGCAATATTCCTTCCTCAACTGAATTTCTTCTTCCTCTATAAATAATCTGCCCTTTATTTTTCTAGCTTTGCAGGTTAATTTAACCAAACAGGTTGTTCCTTGTCACATTTTCCTCTCTGTCACATTCCAAATTGCCAATACCCGTATTCTTACACATCAGCAGAACTTATCTGGAACTTTTATACACCTGGGAAAGATGGAGATTAACTATCCCACCTTCTTACTTGATTGCCAGTGGCATTATGTTACCTTCTGCCTCATAAGCCAATCAATTCCTAATCCTCATTTACACAGTCAGTAAACTCCTGAACACTTCCCCTTCTCAGAGTCCTCCTTATATTTCTGCATCTTCCAATAAATTGTGCTTACGCTGCTATGGCTGTAGCCCAGTACAGACTGGGAGTTAGCCCATAAGCAGGGAGAAGAGACCAATTTTTCCTTCATTCCAGAAATTTTTGTAGTTTTAAAAAACAATATGTGCTCCCTCCATCTTCCTTTATTTGTTTTGGCTATGCAATTTCAATCTGGTCTCTGAACTCAGACGACAGTTTCTAGGAATCTATTAATTCTTGGAACTTCCTGTTAAAATGTCTCCATCTGATCCAGATCTTTCTTTAAGCAAGTGCCCCAAATTCTGTATAACCCTTTAGCCTTGAGGCCCAGAGATCTTCATCAAAGTGGAGCAGAATGGAAACAGTCCCTCAAATGCCCTGCTGCCTCCCGCTATGGTATTTGGATTCACCACAGCAGTGTGACATTTTTAACTCATGACTCAGACGTCTTTGCTGGTGGTTCAGCACAACCCCTGACCCTTTTCTGTATAACAGCTTCCCAGCCAGCTGCTCCTCATACTTTATTTATGCAGTTGACTCAGCTTGCCTACGTGAAGGATCATGCACTTCCCCCTCTTCCATTTCAGCTCACATTCCGCAGGTTGCAAGGATCATTTCAAATTCTGCTCTCGCTGCCCAGTGCATGCAGCTTCCTCCCTCCCAGCTTGCCCACACCTTGAGGGTGGGGATCATTAATGAGCAACCAGAAGCACAGGGCAGCTCCAACACCACCCTTTTGATAGGAAAGCTGATAATTTCCTTCTGTGTAGAAGTTTCAAACAATTTTACACACACACACAGACACACTCACATGCTGTCACAGATCTCTGCAGACTGTGCTTTCTTTACTTTTGAGGATATCAGGTGAGATGGGGTCGGAAGACTTCCCAAAGTCAAGACACAAGGGATTCAGTGCTTCTTCCCTGGCATGCTGTAGAAGCGAAGTAGGCTGGTTGAAATTATTGTTTCCCCCAAGAAAATCCATTATTTAAATGCAACTTTGATCTAACATCTATCAATAAATTTTTTTTTCATTGGCTCCTTCAGTTACGAAAATAGGGATCTTGGTGTCCTTCATTATAACCACCATCTCTGACAACAGCACACTGATCTTATTCCTACAAGTGGATTCAGATATTGGATACTTAATGTATATTCACTGAGAGAGAGATTATTGGCAACATCACCTCAAATTATTTATGGAAACAACATATACAAGTCTCCAAAGTTACAATTCTGACCTGTCAGTAGTACTAGGAAATGGTGGGGAAAGTCTTGCTTCCATATTCTTTGATTAATAATATTTTTTAATAAAAACTCCCTCAATTTCAGCTGTACAAATCATCTCCATTTTTTAAGTTGTCCCCACATCCATTATTATTATCTTTGTTGAAAAAAAGTTTTTAAAAAGTCTACCTTTAAGAAAAGGAAAAAAAAAATGCCACTTTTACTCCGTCCTGTCTAGTCTCAGCACACATATAACTTAATTCAGCACGGATCCACAGTACATTCCAGGCCCATCAAGACAACTTTGCTCATAATGTGATTTTCAGTGTTTGTGAGAATAGGTTATTGGTTAAACGGATGGGGGAAGAAGGGAGCAAGGAGAGCTTTTGAAGTTATGAGATCATAGAAAATTTATTCTGATGGTCGAATCAAGGTACTTGAAAACTGGTGATAAAAAAAAGGATTTTGCAATTTCTCATGTCTAGTTAAATTTGTATCTACTCAGGGCATTGCCCTTATACTGCAGCTGAAAAACCTGTAAGACATCCAAGGTTATACAGCAGCAGGGCACCTTCCCTGGCTTCTAATAAATTTAAATTAAGAGAGCCCTGAGTTATTGAGACAAAAGCTGAAATAGTCTTCTGTCTGACAGGCTCAGGAAAAGCAAATGATCCCACCTGAAAGGATGTATTTTGCTGAATGGGCACTCTGGAGTCACTCTGCTAAAATACACTTAAAGTGATGTCAAGATAAATATCCTTATTTGTGTTTGCAATTATAATTTATACTCAGTATATAGCAGCAGATAGAGCAGAAGAAAAATGACCTTTATAACACGAGGTATTCAGAAAGAGCAGCACCAGAGGATAACTAAAAGCTTCCCATCAGCTAGAAAACAGCTCCAAAGAAAGACATTTCTTGGATTTTGACTCAGCTGGGTGGCAGTGAGGGTTTACTGGGGCTATCCCAGGTCCTTGAATCTAAAAGCCTTTGCAGGGGTCAGCCCAGCTCAGTGTCCTGGCAAAGGCCAAGTTCCCAGAGCAAGGCACATGGCACCAGGGACATGGGCATCACTCCCTGCCCTCAAGTTGTTTCAGCTCTCTCCCTGTCTGGCTGCCCACCAGAACCTACAGTTCTCTGACCCTGTAAGATGTCCTTTCTGCCTGAAAAGCTGCAGCGACTGATAAATTGCCTTTCTTCTCATTCCAAGGATTTCTCTTCCTCCCCTGGCACACAGAACATAATTTCTATCATTCGGCATCTGCAGGAATTCTCATTAAAACTTCTGGAGCACTGTCCTTGTGATTATCCTGTTTTTCTAAAATGGAGGGCACAGTTAGGGGAAAACAAAGACTGTTCATGACTTTCTAAGTGCAATACAATAAATATACAAATAAACAGATAAAATCCCTCAGTTTCTTAGAGAATTTCCACAGCCCAAATGGCCATAACTCTGCTTGCTTGCCCCCAACTGGAAGCAAAACGCCCCCCTTTTTTCACAAGTTCAGTCTTCTGTTGTCATGACTGTTACCTAGAAATAGAGATACCAAAAAACAAGCTGCAGTTTCAAAACCCCTGGTATATGCCAATAAATTTTCATGTCAAAATGAACAAGAAAGGGGCTTTATAGGAGCTATAGAAGTTTAGTATTTAAATATTGCACTAGATATTTGAGTAACTAAATGAGGAGATCCATTATCTCCCTTTTCTCACTTCAACGATTTTGATGTCTGCTATTTCACCCCACTTCAAAACCCACACTTGCAGATTTTCTTGGCCTCACAAACCACCTAGCCCAATGAACAGCATGATGGACATGACTTGCAGGTAAGGCAGGTACCCTAACCCAAACCTACAGATAAAACTCCTGCTTCTGTCCAAGGGGGTCACACTTCTCTCAAGCTTCTGGGCTGGATTTGTTTTTTAGACAAAGAATTCTCTCTTGCGACCACGGCTTCACTAGGCCACATTAACAGTAAAATAACAATAATAATGATAAAATTCAGCAAAGCATAGAAACTTGTAGAACAGTAATAGTGATGCTTCTGCCATTTTTATGGGGCACTAATCTGGTTGCCTCATATGGAAGCAGATTATGGGCTCATAAAACAGCACAAGGGATCTGTGGTGTAATGACTTCAGTAGGTACAGCAGCAGCTTTACTAAAGCTCCCTTCTTGACAAGCTGCATGGTGTAGGATGAGAAGTATAAATATAAAATCAATCTAAATTTTATTTGATTGTTATTTCCTCCTTATCAGGACAGAAAGAGATTGAAGGAGAACACAAAGTAGCAGAGACAAATGCAAAAGCCCAACCTATAATAAAAGCTAATGCTCTCATCTGCCTAACTGTAAAAATATTTCTGCAGATGCATGGAACACTAAAAGTATTTACACAATTCATACAAATTAGCAGGTTTAAAAGCAAGTAATCAGCTATACAATAGGAAAGAGTAAAAAAAAAAAAAAAGGCAGAATTAAGTAAATTGAGGTATCCTTCCAGCAGCTGTCATTTGTGTTACATCAGCTCGTTTCACTGGTATGGAAGAATATCAAAACCATACCTCTGAAATGACAAAATTATGCATTTTATGCCAGCCTAGAAAAGAAAGGTAAAATGACAATTTTGCTTGATTGCATATTTTTTCTGCTCTGTTTACAAAGGAGTAATTATACATATTTCATTTTACATATTCATACAAAATGGATACTTACAGAATAAGTTTCAGCATAGCAGCTACAAAGACTGATAAACAAGATAGAGTGGCTCTATGTATCCAATGCTCAAAAAGTCTACTGAACATCTTTTTGCATCAGCTACCAATATAATATCATAGCATTGTTTCTATTTCTTTGTGTCATTTTGAATTTAAAGATGAGACAAGGACCTGTTTTTATTTCAGTTGCTGTTATTTAGTGTGTAGCAGCGTGAATTCCAGGCCTGCAATTGTAGTAGCTCGTTTCTAAACACTGCTGCACTTCTAAATAAAGCCTGAATCTCTCTGATCATCCATGATAGAGCTGTGAAAATGAAGCTACTCCCATAATTTTTATTTTTAAATTCTTCTTGGGCCTACAGTATAGTTTCAGAACAGTTTGGAGGGATTGTAACAGAAAAGTTGTTTGTGTGCCATATTTCAATAGCAATGCAATTTAGCAATGCAATTTTTGACAGAGCCTTATGCTGTATAATCTGGAGGTATTTGAATATGGTTGCAAATTCAGCCCTACCTGGTTCCATTTAAACGCTGCTTGGAGTTTTGGACTCTCCTGCTGCTTCCCTCAAGGATGTCCCAGGGCTGTGTGCAAGGCCCTCATAGAAGATGTAATCAAGAAGACCCCTCCACTCCTCCACACTGCTAAATTACTGCTGGTGTTCCAGAATTAAGACCTTCAGGCCCCTTCAAATACCTGCTCTGAGGAGTCTATAAACTGAAACCTAAGTTGTGCAAATTTCCAGTGTATTTCTTGCTCACAAGCCTGCTCTCTGAGAGTGGTCTCTCAAACCTCTGAAAGTGCTGCAGACTTAGTCTCCCATATATTCTCTTCTACCTCATCAGCCCAGAAACTCCATGAGTGAACTGTTACCTTGTCTGCTTTCACATACGCAAATAAAAATATTCGCCATTTTCTCCTCATAATGCCTGATTCTGTCTTCAGCCACAGTATTTTTTTTTAGCTGCAGTATGAAATTTATCTAATAAATTAATTGAAACAGCAATCCAACAAGTGCTTTAGATTGATTACAGATGTTTGCAAGCCTTGCCTCCAAGACTGTGTCTCCAAAACAGACACAGGAACGTGGGAAAGAACTTGTCAGATATTTTGAGGGTTTTATACTGAGCAGAAAACAATGTTTCTGGTGAAACTGGGGTAATAAAATACTTCTGGGTTGAAAGTGGTCTTGGTAACAGCTGTACATGCAGAAGACCTGGTGGAACATTATAAAATGTACCACAAATGTCAAGGCCAAACATGTAGGATGTTAAAGAGCACATGTTCACCAGAATTAGAGAAGTAAATAAAGGGATCTGTTAGCAAATATAAATCCAGTTAAATATATGTCACAAATAAAAGAGTACCTAAAGATCTTTGAGTTTCAGCTGCTGGATCATCCCTGTCCCTCAACCCTGCCTTTCAGTGTCCTTCTCTTTTACATAAGCAGAAGTTAGGCTGTGTGGCCTGGGCACCAAAATGTTATTGCAGTGGTTTGCATCAACCAAGGAGCTGTCTAGCAGCAGGATAAACTGCCACAAAAGCAAAGTTATCTTACTTTTATGTAAATTCCATCTTTGACCTGCATGCAGCTGACGGTGCATATTTTATTGTGTTCACTGGGTTTTCATTAGACTCCTTGTCATTTGCTGAGAGGTTTTTTAACTTCATTTAAATCTCCTTGTGCCTCAGAAATGTCAATAAATGTCATTGTTATCATCAGTTTTGTCCTGGGTTGACTTTTCTGAGTTTTCTGTCTCTGGATTTGATTAAAATTGGGAAATAAATAGCAAATAACATATTGATTGCAGGCTGGGAAAGGTTGCAGATAATTTATTACCTGTGAGCATGATATCAAGGTTTTTTCTACCAGAATCTTCAGACTAACAAAATTCATTCTGATGGAAAAGTGGGGTTTATAGCTATTCTTTAGTGCAAAGTAGTTTTTCAAGCCCTTGCTTGGTCATCTATAGACCATAAATCAAGCTAAGATCAATGGTAGTTACCTCACACTGTTAGTTTAGCAGACCTTAAAAAGGAAGCTATTAGAGATTATTAAACCTGAAATCACAATGCCTTGCTTACAGGGGAAACAAGAAAAAGCAAACAAGGAAAAAAAAAGAAAAAAAACCCCAACAGACATTGCCTGTGAACATTAATCTAAGTCATAATTCACTGTATTAGCAGTAATTTCATTATATTGCTTTATCCAGTCTTACAGAAGAGTAATTATTTGGAGCTATATGTCCTAAACTGACATTTTTACAATCTTCAATACTGCATCACTAGCCAAGAGAATGAAAACTTAACTCGCCAGCATATGCTTCTGCACTTTTCATCATACCAATGAACCCTCAGGAATGTTCCTGCTTTCAAATCTTTCCATGACTGCGAAAATCTGAGCATAACAATGGCAATGATTTAGAGACAGCAAAATGAGACAAAACCAGATAAGACATCAATCAGGCCCTTCAGTCTTTGCTGTTTACCTCTCAAAGAGTACCTGATCTAATGCCCATTTAGTCTAGAGGAGCTCATTTACAATTTCAATTGTAATTACAGTCAGAGCCTTTGCCTCTGACTGCTGTCACAAGAGGAGACTGCTGGTATTACAGCAAACTGAATTAATAATCAGAAAACATATTAATGTGTCTGGTGGGCTGAAGAATCACTGCTATATTTCATTCCCCTGAAATACCAACAGTGCTGCTGTTTATTAAGGACAGCCCAGGTAAGCAACTGTTCTACCACACACCGGGAAAGAATTCCAGAATGTCCAGAGTTCCAGAAAACCTACAAGGAGCATTACCAGGAGCAGAGCTCTTGGTGGAAACTGGACCCCAACAACAAACCCCGTCCCTGCCTTTGGCCTGTCAGAATCACAGTCACTGCTCTGTGGCTCAAGTGGACTTGCAGACTGGATGCCAATGAATGCCACTAATGCTGATTCCCAGTAGCACAGAAAAAAATGTATTACACTTTTCCAGAGCCATCTGAGACACCCCACGTTCATCATCCCTAAATCCCTGACAACCTTTAATCTGCTCATTCTCACTCCACTGAAGGTAAGGAATCCACAGGTTGCCTCAGATGGGATCACTTGCTAAGCAGGTTAAAACTGGTGCTGTGATCACTGTAGCATCAAATTCAAAAGACCCAGAGTTATTCTGGCAGTTCTCTAGATTGAGCAGACCTGGCTCCCTGTATGGCAAGTGCAGAGCACATAAACACCCAACATATTAAAGGGCACCACCTCAGGCATGTTACTCCTGAGATGACAGAAACAGGAATACAGACTGGATACATTAATCATTCAATTTAAGAGACATAAATGAACATTGTTGAATACAGAATGGATACATTAATCATTCAATTTTAGAGAAATAAATCAGCAATACTTACGTGATATCCATAAAATAACACATGTAAAATAATCCACACACCTGCCCCTAGGTTCAGATCAAGTTTTCCATGTATGTCCACAGTCAGGAAAGCTGCCACTCTTAAGTGACACTGTCAGTCAAACAATGGATTAACAGATGATTACTATTAATACAACATAAACCATTCTAGTACTATTGAAAAGGCAGAATTTAGTACCTCTGGAGCATTTAGGACAAAACAAAACAAAAAAAAATCAAGTGGTACAATATGACAGGATTAAACTTAATATTATCTTCTGGGCTTTTTTAAAGAATAAACTTGCTTTCTACCACGATCATTGTGAGCAGTTGGAGGACAGTTACCATTTAGTACAGGGAAGGACTCTTTGTAAAGAGAGAATGAGCCAGAGGAACTGTCTCAACAATAACAGAGTTAGAAGTGAACTGTCTGGAGACAAGATGCCTTGTGTAAGGTATTGAGCTACACACACTTTGTTCTGTGTCTTATTCATCTGTAATATCAGGGGTCATGGTGCACTTACCGAGGGCCCAGATGATTGTATTGCTCAAGCTATTGCTTTCTTACTAATGTGAAAACAGAAATATGAAGCATGCAGGAAAAATAGCCCAGGTTTGAAGGTGAGCAAAATGGCAAACAGGGAAGAGAGTCATCCCATTTCAAGCTGAACTCTGGCATTAGCCTGTGAACCTGGCTTTCCAGCCACATTCCCTCTGCACCCAGGACCCCTCTTCCACCAGTGGACTCCTAATGGTGTCGCTGTAACAGAAGAAACACTCTTACATCATTTACAGTCCTATGGGGACAGATCCTATGAAAGTAAATGAAAAATAAACATTACTGAATTTATTCTGCTTCTTGACCCAAATTATTCAGACAGTGCCAACGACCCAAGCAACAGAAGACTACTCATTGTCACTTGCAATAAACGTGAAAAGGTAGACTCTGCAGAGTTATTTTGCATAGAAACATATCTAATGTTTAGTCTTTCAATATTTTTAGTTAAGCTAGAGATGGATTTTCAAGAATTTCTAAGAGATTTCAGCAACACGAATTCCACTGAAATGAATGGGACTTTTTCTCCCAGTTGCTTTCCACTCTCCTCATTAAGTCTAAGATGTTATATTCACCATTTCTGTACCTCGATTACAAATGTCTGCAGCATTTTCCAATGTACAGTTAGATTTGGTAGCTTCCTACACCGCCCAAAAATTAACACAATCTAGAAACTTGGGAAGATTAAGTTCAGCTGCAGCGGTTTCATGCCCTGCACACTAAGCTGCCCTCAAGCATTTGTCCATGGGGGAGGGATATGTCAATGCCTATGAGAATGAAACCTCCCTGGTCACAGGCAGTACACCTGGCTCATAGGAACACAGAGCATGATCACTGGAACCTCATTGCCATGAAGCTCACCCATATCTTGAACTGCTGAAAATCAGTGTAGGACACCTAATTGAAAAGATAAGCAAAGAAAAATCTTGGAATAAAGACTTTTTTACGTGAGTATTATTACTCTGTTTCCACTGCCGTTTCTTTTCATTGCTGTGTTTCAGGCAATGACAAACCCTTTCACCTCAAAAACAATCAATGGGATGTTTGAAGTGGTGTGGGGGGCAGAGGGATGTACACAAACAATTCTTTTTTTCTGATTTCCCTAGTCACCCACTTACCAGTGATTCCATGACACCCCATCTGCACGCTGGGCAGCATCTGTGCTTTAAGCTGCAACACCTCATCCCTTCAAAGCTGGAATGGAACGCTCCCTACACTCAGGATTCTGTGCTAATGCCTGTTGCTGACACCGAGGCAATGCCCAATCAACTGCCTCAGCAAAGTGTTGACAGACCCCAGAGATGCTTCTCTGCCCCTGCCGTGATGAGAGGGCAAGAGGAGAAGGAACAGAGTCCATTAACAACTTGAGGGGGATGTCAAGGGATTAAATATTGTTCTGAGTTTAGTATGAGATGTGGAATGACTCACAGCTCCTGCTGATCCACTGGGAAGGGAGGAGCAGGCTGCAGAGACAGATAGTGAGGAAGAGGCGGCAGAGGGAAGGTGAGCAAAGGATGCAGCAGAGAAAGAGCAGAAATTTAGCCCAAACTTTGAGGCAGAACCTCTGCTGAGCTGTGTGGTCTCACGCACACTCTCTCCTGAGGCCTTTGAAGGGTGCAATTTACACTCTTGCAGTTGTCCCTGAGCCCAGCATCAGACAAGGGACTGATCAGGGATATCAGTTTCTCTTGGTTTTCCCTTTGCCTGCTGCCAGTGGAAATACCCAGAGTGTGGAAGGGCAGCACCTGCACTGTAAGCAAAAGCAGAATCTATCTGCACAAACCCATAATTTAGTTCCTTTTGACCAGCTGAAGGTTGATGTTCATCTCAAAAAGAGGTTGGGAAAGCCCCTCATCAGGACATTCTAAGGTCGAGGTGTGACAGTGAGCAGAACAAGTTTCCTTACACATTTTATTACAGTTAAATATCTGGTTCTTAGCCCTTCTCTGCCTCCCAGACCCCTGCATCTTTTCATTGTTCATTTCACTAAAACACCTTTTTCTTTTTTTAGATAAGTCACAGTTCAAAAAAACCCTTATGCAATTCTGAGCATTGTAAAGTTTGCTGAAATGAATCCAGTGCATTACTCGAGCAGAGAAAAACACATCATTCCTGTGCTGTTCTAGTGAATGTCACAGAGAGTGTAACAAAAGAAATGTTTAATTACACTGCCACTAAGGCTTACTCAGACCCCCACCATCCTCCTCATCCCAGTACAATAACAATAATCAAGCTAATCAGGAAGCTGGTGTTTATAAATCAATTAATACATCAATTAATGCACTGCTTAATGCGCTGCCTAGAGCAGCTATTACTGGCAGTACATGTCAGCTAATTGCTTCCTTCCTACTCCACTGGCTCAGTGGGAATCTGTTGGCAAGAGGTACCTCTTGTGTTCATTTTTCTGGTATTGAGGAAGTTGCTGGACCCTCACATTTCTGGGTTGTGGCATCCAACAACCTTGGTGCCTTTCTCTTACACTGGCTCAAGAAAAAACCTTCCTCCCTGTCATCCTCCCAGAGGTAGAGGGTGAAACACACTGCTTTGCAGCAGATGTGTAATCAAGGACACTGCACTCCCCTGCATCACACCCAGCCCCTTCTCCCCTTGATCCTGCACCATCAAGGCCCACAGAGGGACTGCATAAATCACAGAACCAGCCTAAAAATTGATGCTGTAGGACGTATGTGACACATCAGCAGGGACCCTACACCTTTCAAAAACTGTTAAATGAGTATTTCGTGGAGTAGCTGTGAATAATTGCAACCTGTTTTGCCTCAACACAGAGGCACACCACAGATCAGAAATTAGCTTCAGAGGTGTAGTCTCAGAAGTCACAAAGAATTTGATGTTACAGTGAGGTGAAGGTGCCCATGTCCATCAGTCCCCTGCTTTAGCCCGGGTGTTTTTCCTGGGGTTCACTTCCTTTAAAAGGCAGTACATGAAATACAGACTTGCCAATAAAGAGCAGGCTTGATTGCTGCTGAAACTTGCCAATATACCTTGCAAAAATCTGTCCCTGCTATTTCCCAGCCTTTTTGCCTCTGGTGCAAAGTACAACAATAACCTGCAGTTTTAAGCACAATGGTAACAGGCTTTGCACAATACATTTTTCACACCAGCACACACTTGATTCTTCAGCCTGAGTTAGGGGAGCTGTCAGTACCTATTAAGTACAGCCTTGCATTAAAATGGCACACAAAGTGGATTATCCACTCAGGTGACAGCTAAGGTTTTCAGATTTGGTCACATCATGGGCTTCAACTAGAATATGGGGGAAAAAAACCCAATTTTTCATTTCTGGATTTTGTTAGGAGGGATTTTTTGTTTGGATTTTTTTGGGGTTTTTTTAGGGTTTATAGTTAATTTTGGGGGGTGGTTTTGTGGCTTTGTTTGTTTTGGTTTTATCTGTCCATTCAAACAGAGAAAGTAAACAGCACTGGATAAAAATAGATTTCTTGAGTTCAAATCTCCATCCTCCTTTCATTTTTTCCTCCTCTGCTTTCTCTCCCTGAAATGTGAAGAAATCATCTTTACTTTCATTATTGCTTAAAAAAGGATAAATAAGAGATTTTTTTCTGTTATGAGATATTATTACAGACTAGCAATCAAGATCTAATTCTACTTAGCTATATAATTGTTGTAGTTAAATTGCATTATTTTGAGTGTATGACATATCAATTCATTGGCTTTCTATACAATTAGACTGCAATAAATCAAAGTAATTTGCTGCCATATTACATGCAGACACTTATATGAGATCTCATTATCCTCAATCTGCCACAAAAAGTTTTGTATCTTTCTGCATGCAAAAAAAATTATATGGAAATAATTTGTTGAATTTTAAATTCTGTGACACTTGAGGTTCTGCACAAACCTTAAAAAAGTTTATGTCTTTAGAGATAACTGTTCAATAAAACCCAGCAAGTCAGAGACAAGCATAAAACAGAGTAGCAATGATATATTAATACTGAATGTTCTCCACAGAAAACACCTCAGAAAAAGAACCTCCAAACCAGCAAATGCAAAGCAGATAGTGAAGTAAAACAAATGAGGCCAGAAACTCCTCAGGTGGGGAGAATCTGACTCCAGTCATCATCAGATAAAGTGCTAATTCTAAACATCTTTATTAAGCAAGGCAAGAAAAAAGATAAAGACACACCACAATGTACCAAAAAAAAAAAAAAAAAAAGGAAAAGAAGATAGTCTGGAGCTGTGAAATGGGTGGTAAATTTGGAATGGACGATGCTTTCAAAGGCACTGAATTGACTGAGCACTGCCTCAAGAGAAATGGAAAAGAGCTCTCAGCAGCTGAGGGAGCTGAGCTAGTTCAGTGCTCAGTGACTTTGAAAAGTTTTCTGTGCAACATGCAAACCCCAGCAGCTTTCAAGCCTGCAACACACTGGTTACATAAACTTCCACTATCCACAGGGCTGGGGTTTCAGTACTGGTGCAGTTTGCAGCAACACTCGTGTTTTTAGTGAGATACCTGCCAAAGATCCTTTTTTGTCTCTGGTTAGCCATGTAAATACAAAACCTTTTGAAAACTCAGCAGCCTATGCAACCTCAGCACTGCAAACAGGAGAAATAATTCAAAACTGAAGGATCATGCCATTCCCCAGTTGGCTTGTTGGCCAGTTGATAGTTGGCTTCAGATTACAAAATGAGAAAATATCTATAAAGCCCCAACAACCACTCCATAATGGGGAGAAGACCCTTTCCAGGAATTTTTTCCCCTGGCCACAAAAAACACAAGGTTGTTCTAAATCTAAAATAAAACTTTTTCACTAGAATGGGCTGGTTTGTGTCATGTAGTTTACTTTGCAGTTTCCAAGGGATTTAAAAATGGGGAAAAAAACCAAGAGCCACCTTTTGGAAATGCCAAAAAGACAGTGAAACAATATAAAAGCATCCCTCTCTAGAAAATAAATCACAGCTATCCACACATGCACTGCTTAGAGATGCAGAGTCTCAGGAGTTATGCTACCTGCTGTACAGCACTGCTAATTCAGTTGAAGTATATGTGAAGAAAAACATTACGTAGCCTTAGATTTCTTGACTCTTTGACCACGTCTAAAAAAGAGTTCACTGCTGTTAAGTCTGTGATTCAGCAGAAACAGAATCCTCTGGAGCACAAGAGCATACACGACCAGAAACCTCCTGCTCCTCTGCAAACTTTTCCTTAATGGACTTGATGGAATAGAATTTGCCAAGTCTGGACATGTCACTGATACTCAAATACACCAAAGATTTATAGGCAGAGATTCTGGCATGATTCACTGTTTGCCTCTGAACTAAGATATAGAAGGTACATTTCTGGGCAGGAATGTGAATTCGTGCTAGCCAGGTAGTGATGAAGGAGAGCAAACAGAGGAGAAAAGGAATTTCCATATACAATTTTTTAGGAGAAGCTGGAAAAGGACAAGGGAAAAAAAAAAAGACAAGGAGAAAGAAAGCTGGATCCAGCAAATGGTGAAAGAGACAACTATAATGAAGGTTAAGGAAAGAAACAAAGAATTGCCACATGTAACATGATATGGACATCTCCGAGTACATCTGCCAGGAAGAGAAATGAAAGGAGCCGCAGATTTTTAAAGAGTAAAGCTTTTTGCCACTCTGGGTTTAAAATTGACACATAATGCAAACAAGAAATTATTCCTGCAGATTTTGGTCTTAAAAATACCAGTGAATGCTCATAGTTTTATAAATAAGAAAGTAGTAAGAGATAGGGTATGCAGTGAAAAGCAGACTGATTTCTGTGCTCCACTGAGAAAGCCTCTCAGTTCTGAGGACAGGAGAAGAAATCACCAAACTGAAAATGGATGTGCCAGCTCCATACAGGAAAGATTTTCAGTCATGGACCATTACAGTGCCTCCTATGAAGAGAAGCTGAGATTACACTTTCTTATCAAGAAGAAAATGTACTACTCTCCTCACTGAAGTAATACATTATTTCTGAACAGCTCCAGATCTTGTTTCAAACCTACCACAGCCTTCTCACCAAGCAACTCCAAATCCACCACAAGTTACCACTGAAGTGTGAAACCATAAGAGAAGTTTGTTGGTAGAACCCAGAAGACACAAAAGAAGAGAAGAAAAGAGTGACAAACTGAACAAGAGCCAGTCAACATTTTTCTATAAATGACTAATCAGACAGGAGTGAAAATATACTTCTGGTAAAATGAATCAAGATAATCATACAAGGTTATGCATTATTGCAAGGGGAAAAAAAAAAACAAAAACAAACCCACCAAACCATCAAGCAAAATAAAACACAACAACAATAACATGTATTAACACTATCCAGAAGGCCCATGGGAAGTTAAAACTATTTTTTAAATTAATATAGATTGTTCAGTATTTAGTGATTTAAGCTTGTAAAGAACTTTGTAAAAGGTAAGAATAGATGACTGATTGACTAAACATCGACTATACAAAATGAGGTGTGTTTTTCTCCCACTCTCTCCTCTTACACAGGTAATTATGTAGACATGGTCTTCAAAAGTAACAGTGCCATGTCCTACAAAATGTCTATTTAGCATGGTGAAATCACTAAACACTCACTATTACAATTGCTACTGGAAAAAAAAAATCCTAGTCATTCGTATTACTTTTAATTCTCGAAGTATTTCTTCATAGGGAGAAAGATACAAATGGGAACTCTCTCTGTACTTTTTATTATCTGCTGTTGTAACAAGTGCTGTGAGAATGTAAATTAAAGACTTGGTAATGCCTCCTGTTGTAGACCAAGGTCATTAACCCAGTAGAACACACATTATCTTCTGTGTCTCAGAACACTATTTTGTGAAGTTTAAAATAAAACCCTTAAAATATCCTTGAACAGGGCTGCCTTTGACACCTTAATGCAATCTCTTCTGTTAAGCCTCCTAGCTGATTTCCTATGTAATGTGTGCAAGATTTTTATGCAATTCCAAGCTTGTTTCCCACAACACATAAATGACAGAATATCTCAAGTGCTATGTTTGCTCTGTGTAAGCCACAAAGTGTTTCTCAAGTAATCATGGCATCTAAAGTGGGTTGCTTACCCTGACTGAGTAATGTATTTCAGAGATAGAAGTGCTTTTGTATATATAACATTATGATTTTCCCTTTGATCTCAGCTATCACATTCAGAAGCATCCTAATCTTGGAGTTTTGTAGCTCCTCTTGAAAGTTTATCAAACAATGCTTTCATGAAACATACACATATTTATGGGTATACCCCATGTTCTGATTTCTTCCTTTTGGGAATCATGAGCCTACTCCTCTCCATGATATTTTTGAGTAAAGGTCACAACTGTTAACTGTGCTTCAGATAGCCCCTTTTAAAAGCAGTCACTACACTGCTGTGAATTTTTGAGCTTATTTAAAGTAATTAGCCAATAGGAATAGAAAAAAAGCATCCCCAAAAATATTACACATATTGCAATAAACTATGTGCCTCTATAGAAAACAAGATATTTGCAACAGTTTCAAAATTAAATCTGCTCCAGCAAAACCAGATTAATTGTTTTTAATGAACAAAGCCCATGTCAAAAACATGGTAAATTCAGAGTGGCAGAATCCAGATTTCAAACTTTTCTCTCTACTTCTTTTTTTAATGATAATAAGTTGATTGACATCCTCCCCAGAGGGGCAGACTTCTGAACACTGATAATATCACAAGCAGCTGAGCAGATTCTTTCACTAACCATTTGAAATTGCTGGGTATTGTAAGGTATTCCTCTGCTAGTGCTGACAGTAATGAATACCTAGTTTTGCACAGCTTCAACCACATGGGGGAATCACATTTTACTGCCTTCAATTTTCAGCTGGTAATCTCATACACCAGCATATTTAATACCCTTCTGATTTATAACAGAACACCCACTAATATCTTCTCAACCACACATTTTCAAATCCTTGTACTTGAGGACTTCACAGGTGGGGGGTAAATTGCAAGGATTTGCCTTCTAAAGGTTTATCAGAAGTGCTGTTACCCCCTACCTGTGTGCCTCTCTGTCCCTGCCATATAATAGACCCAGAATTACAGAATCCACCATAAATCTTAATTTTCTGGGCTTCCTCATGGGAACAGATCTTGCATCTGGAATTGAACATGCAGCTCCCTGCAAGAAATGAACATCTTTTCTTTCCCACCACCGCCCTCCGTGTGTGTGTCCCCAGAGATACAAAACAATTAAAGCTCACAATATCTAGGTGTTTAGCCACTCTCAAGTATTCACTGCTGTTATCAATGAGCTGCCAGTCCAGGTGACTTTCAGTGACATTAATATCATTCCATAATGCCCCCAGAACTTAGGGCATTCCTTTGTCCCAAAGAACTGTGATGATGGGCTCTAGGATCTAGGTGACACTTTCAACTCCTGTCAAATCACCTTCAAACAAGTCATGGGGTTTTATCCATTTCTCCAGATCTGTTTTGACAGCACTATTGGCTGATTGTTGCTCTAACTATCCACACAACATGTCATAACTCTGTTAGAACATCTGTTATTAATTTACATTGCTAAAGAGCCAGCAGGAGCTGCTTTGTTTATTTTCCAGCAGTTCTTGCTGTGTGGATGCTTCGGAGAAATGATGCACACACTGTTCACCTGGTGCTTGTTCAGGCCCTTTTCAGTGACTGAGCTGAGAGTATGTAAAGCATCTAATAGGAGAGGACAGCTCTGCTTCTCTAATTGCAGCCCACACATGAACCACGCTGTCTGTGGAAGCAGATGGGTTCTGACAATAATTTTTCAAATCTTGCTGAAATGCCACGCTACTCAACACGAGTGAGGTTGTGATCATTCAGCTATCAGAACAATCTGACTTGTTCAACTCTCTCTTTTGCAGCACAAAGTCCTGGTCTGATGTTAGCTGTGTTCGAAATAATTTTTATTGTCACTCAAGACACCCTGGGCTCTAGAAGTTATAAAAGATACATCAGAAGCTTCTGATGTGCTTTTGGCCTTTGATTTCTATCCAGGCTTATAAAACATTGGCAAATGGTTCCTCTTGGGAATGCAACACTTGGACTGAATTTTATATAGAAACATCTAAATGCTTTCTTTCCACAGCTGAACAGAGAAGAAAACACAACCAAGGGCTTGTCTTTGTGATCAATTTCACAGTTCAGCCTTAAGTTCTGGTGCCCTGCTTGTCCAAACTGAACACAAATCAATTCAATTCTAGGTTCTTGAAGTAAACCAACCAGTTTCCTCCCGAACCAAACTGAGTTGTTTCAAATATTTTACTCCAGGGACAGTTACCTACATTTTACTATTTTATTATTGTGGATAAGACTGTGGTGCTTTGGCTCTCCTCACTATGTGTAGTCCTCCAATACTATACCACAGTATCCACTGCATCGTAAAATCTGCCCTTCCTGCTGTGTTCCAAAGCATGCAGTGCACACTTTTGGCTCTCATGCTAGGAAGAAACAAAAAACCCCTTTATTTATAGTCCTTAACAATATTTCAGACATTCTGAATTAGGCAAGAAGCCATTCACATACAAATAACCTTGTTTAAGGTGCAGCTGTGGGACCCAGGGGAGGTCTGGATCAACTTCTAAGCAGTGCTGAGACACTTGCCTTCCAGAGCAATTCCACACTTTTCTTTTCAGAGGCATCATTACTGCACTGCTGGCTTTTGAACTCATGTTGCCATAGCAAACACTGTGCATTGTCTCGTTATTATTTATGCTTTGAAGGCTTCTGTAGGCAATTATTTCAAAACAGAGGCATTTGCATTCTTGAGACTGAAACGAGGCTGTGGATCTTGGAATTCATAACCCAGTGTGTGTCAGCTAAATCAGTACTTGCATTTGACCACTGCAGGGTTATGCAGCTTGCCTGGGATGCTGTTGTTGGCAAGATACTGGAGGGTCATTTTTAGATAGGGAAGATGATGGGAGTTGGGGCCTCACAGGCCACTTTTGACAAAGAACGAGGAAGGAGCTTTTGTCACTTCTGAGTGGCAGCAGGAAACCTCGGGATACAGAACTTACTTAGCAAAAATGACTAAAACACAAAACAAAGGTACCCAGGTCAGCATGCACACAACTCAACCCTCCTTAACTCTGCAAGAGTCAATGAATTTAACAGGAGGTCACATAAAATCAAGGGCATTATCATCTGCTGAGTAAACTGTCAGAGTGAAAAGTTTATCTGAAGCTCGTAAAGCTGCACAGATTTTAACAGCAGCAAACTAAAGGGGGAAAAGGGGGCTGTGCTTTAGGCTTCACTAATTTTCTACCTTGTCCTGTCTAGAAAAGTACCACATTACCTTGTAGAGAGCCTCAGGATCTGCCAAATGTTTGTAACAAAAGGATGGAAATGTCTAAACCTCAAGTATTTTCACCATCAGTGTGTGTTCATCTCCCCCAAATAGCTCTAATACTAAGAATTTTTCCAGTCACTCAATATATACTGTATGTACCACAGAACAAGTAAAGTGGTCTCCATACATAAATGACAGCATAAACCTCACCTGCGTTTTGTTCCTGTAAATTGTGCTGTATTAAGCAGGAAAAAAACTTGGATCATAACACTTACATGCTATTTTCCAGAGCCAGACAATACCTTAGAGATGAACACAAGGCTGGGAAACAACATTTTTTCCCCAATTCAGTGGTTTGGAAGGTGGTGTGACACTGACATCAGATTTAAATACCAACAGTAAATTCTCCAAGAAGTAAAAGTGAAATCCTATCAGCCTGAGTTTACACCATGCATCACAGTAAAATCCTTTAGATGCCCTTCACTCTTTTTTTGGTTTATCTCTAAATTTTACCAGGGTGATTTTTCTACATAAATTGAAGTACAAACCCTATTTTTCATGAGTGGATATGGTTTAGGAGATATTGTGACATTAAAGAACATCTTGCATTTTATCTTAAGTTGTTCATCTGATGTTCCTGGCTATTTCTGGAGGGACATTTGTTACACAGCTTTGCAAGTGACCCATAAGCATTTGTTTGTCTATCAGGACATGACATGGCCAAATGAAATTGCATTGACAGCTACATACAAACACTTTTTTTTTTTTTTGCCTAAGAAGGGATATATAAATGCCTGGGAGAGGTCCTTAGTTAAATATTTATTAAAAATCATCTAAATTCTTGAAGAATTCTTGTGGGATACAAAAAAAGCTGCCACTTACAATCACTTATCTGATTTCTGCTCAACTGAGAGTGAGATTTATTTTGTTACTGTATCTAATTTCTTGGTAATATTGTAGTTTTAAATAAAGATAGCCTTGCAGTAGAAACACAGTTGTGCTGGGATTTTTCAAATCCTGGAAAGGCTTTGATGGCACTGTGATTACTTGAGTAGCCATAGAAAAATGGACAAATTGAAGGCTGGTAGGCAACAGGAATAATCAAAGATGAACAAAATAAATAACTCCTCAGCCCTGACAGATTATTTGTTGGCAAAAAAGAAAGCAAGGATATGGGGGGAAAATACAATTTTAATAGAAGGTTAGTTGAGTGCACTGCAGCAAGGAATTTGAGTGCAATGCAAAATTGCATATTGTTTCGCTTGGCTTCCACATGCTTTCCTGCCATGCTAATGAGGAAAATGTCTTTAAAAGATCAACAAAGAAATATGAGCTCGTACCAGAGAATTAGATTTGGACGCAAGGTCATAAAATTTAGGTCACACAGTCCAGCGCACAGAGCAGTGCTGATAAATTCTGACAGAGGTGGTAATCAGTTAGGATGAAAGGAAAATAAAGAATTAAGGAAAACAACAGTTTTCACACGGCTGTAGTACACTAAACAATTTCTATACTCAGATGTAATACAAATAGCTTGAAAGAAAAGGCAACCTGTAGTGTGATAGCCATTTAGCCAAATGCTCTGAAAGCTGAAGGACAATGCTCAAATCCTTTCTTTTAATAAATAACACTGGTATGAAACCTAGGACAAAGAAGATAACCAGGTAAGACCCATATAGCTTCAAACAAAGAGCTCAGATACAAATCAAGTCACCACGTTGCAGACTGTACAGCTTTCAGAATGTAGGGGGTGCCATTTTCCAGTAGCATGCCAGAGTCAAAGACTGCCAGTTCCCAGATAGGACATTTGAATTAAAATCCTGGGTAGAATCTAACACAACCCATTCTAGTATTTTCCTTCTTTGTATGAGTCTTCTTCTGTCTTCTAGTCTCACAGCCTGGGCCATGCAAACTTAAACAAAATGTATAAAATAGGAGTATGATGCAGCATTGCCTAAAGCTGATTAAATTATTTCTGCAAATAAGGATTCTGCAAAAGAGCAGAGCCCCAACCAAAACAAATATTAAAACCACATCATTTTCAGAATGAACTAACCACATACTCAAGTAATTCTAGTCTTTTAAGGTAATTCTTGCTAAAAATCCTAAAGAAAAATTGTTTCACGGTAAAAAATAGAGGTGTCAGTGTGAAACTACTTTTTTCCTTTTTTAAATCACGTAATGTAAGAAGCTGTTGGGCATTCACCATTGGCCTCTTGGCAGTACATAGAAGCAGAGAGGTTGTGCTGAAGGCAGAAGAGGAGCATGTCTGTTAAATCCTGAAGTGATGTGATTAGAAAACTCAGCATTTTGATAGGGCTTAGTAAGACAAACAACAAATGCTCTCAGCCAGGAGCTTGCTCGTTTTAGAGCTGGAAAAAAGCTTTGCCTCAGTTTTCGTCCTTGCCAAAACAAGTTGAATTGGCAGGTATTAAATGTCTCTTTGAAATGCCTTTTTCCCTAAAAAGATCAATCAATTTTTATTTAATAGGCTTGGATGGAATTACTTACTATTTCCAGGATCTAATTTGTTTATACAAAATAGTAGCTTATTTCCAAGTCAACACCATTCAGCGTCTATCCCTATTTTCATCAGTATCTAAGTCCCCCAAGGGTTGAATAGCTCCTGCAGTTTTTACCAGTCCTTCACAATCCTTTGGGAACCCTTTTCAAAAACCTATTACAAATGCTTCACTCAGAGGAAAAACTCTGCGTAGCTTGTTTTTATTTCACCATGACCCTTCCCATTTCCATGTGAGGTTGGTATCTTTGAATGCCCAGGAGTCTCTTATTGTGCCAGTGATTAAGATAGTCAGCTTGTTCTTATATGTACCCATAGGCACTCTGCCAGCACCATGAAATCATCTTCTCCCAGACATCCACATATTCTGCTGTCTCTTTCTCTCACAAAACTATAGATTGAAACAGCCTGATTGGTCCTCAGCTTCCACTATTCCCAGAAAGGACATAATACTCATTAATAACATTCAAATATCATTGCTTTGTGTATCAATAATTTGATGAACACGTCACAGATCAAGCTGCCAAAAAAACCCATGATAAAAAAAAAATAAATATATATATATATATTACTGTCCATGTGTAAAGACATTCTGAAGTGAGTTAAATATAGGACATCCCCAGAGCCTAGTAACAGGGAAACAGAGGCCAAAAGTTTAAAGGTGTGTTGTGGCAGACAGTCAGCACTGGCCATAGGTACAGCCAGACTGCTGCCTTGCTCTGCCTTGTTCTTGCTCAGGGGGTAATTTCTGACAGAAGCTGTGACTCACTGCAGAAGGTGCTATTTATCATAACTTTGTGTAGGAGACTGAGGATCCAGAATAAAAAGCCTGATTTGCATCTTTAATGTATGATAGTTTATATTTTAAGTTATTAATGAGTATGCTGATCTGAAGAAAGAAATTTGCTAAATATTTAATGTTAAACAAGCTTTGCTTAAACAAACTGGAACTGAAGAAATTTCTGAAGTTGTAATCACAGCATTTTCAAGCCACTAGTTTATCAATATTCAAATACTTATAGGAGATGTTTGGGAATCTAAAGCCACATAACAATCTTACATTTTTATAACACCTTTAAATCAAAAGGATATCAAAGTTTTTAACAAACTGCAGGCAAGGATCATTTTACCTACAATTAAAACACAGACATGGCTGCAATGAGCTTTGGAAGTGGTTTATCAGCACAGGGGATCACTGCACACCAATACAGGAAAAGAATAAAGCTGCTATAACTTCAGAGACTCAGCATCAGTAGGGATTTAATCCTCAAGGTTTATGAATTCATATCAGCATGTCTGCAAAGTTAGGTCCCCATACAATTAAAAAAAATAAAATCCATCATAAATTAAGCAGATTGAAAACAAATACACAGAATATTGTGGCTTGCCTACGAGGGTATTTTGAAAAGCAGGATGAGACTGAGAACAATATTTCTTTACTGGAATTCAGATTTTTCTCTCTGCTGAGAGACAGCATCTTGGTAACAGACATATTCTGTGGTTCTGGTCATGGTATAAAGTAAATAATAACCACCCAAAACAATTATGCCTATCAATCATCAACAGCTGGTTTCTCAACCTTTTTTCCCCACAAAAAAATAAAGATAAAAATACCTTAAAAATATAGATATAAAAAAACTAAAAAAAATTTAAAAAATAAAAAATCTAAAAATAAAATAAAAATAAAATAAAATGAGAATTTAAAATAAATTTTAAAAATTAAAAAAATAAAAAATAAAAAGATTAAAATAATAAAAAAATAAAAATTAAGAAGTTAAAAAATAAAAACAAATAAAAATAAAATTAAAATTACAAAAATTAAAAATTAAAAAATGAATAAAAATTAAAAAATTCAAGAAAAAAGAAAATAAATCAAAAAT
>JAYDZK010000001.1:5969289-6000384 GCA_034509185.1 Euphonia xanthogaster
ATCTGAGTGGCTGTGTTGGCAGCACTGGTGCTGAGCCACAGGCTGCTCTCAGTGAGGCCTGTGACACGGGCTTTCTCTGGGCAGAGACCATGAAATGATTTATAATTTAAACTCGCATTATTAACGAGTGGCTCCAGATAGTTGTGTCTGTCAGTCGTTCTCTTGATATTACAAGGTACTGGCCTAGTTGGAGGCCAAGTTAATAAAAAATAATCTTCTTTGTTGTTGTAGTTATTGAACTGATGCTATCAAAAGGACTCTGATTTATAGCATGTGTCTCTAGGGAGGCTTTAGCCTTTTTTTTTTTTTTTCTCCCTTTCATATACATTTAAATTTGCCACTCAGTAAGATTCTATTTCCCTCTTTCCCTGTGTGAGTGCAGATTTTTAGGCTACTCTACCATTCACCCTATTCTCAAGCGAAGATGAGTTTAGGCTGTGGTACATCTTTCTTTCCTGTTTGGAATTTCCTAAAATTGTTTTCACAATCAGCACTTGGGCCACAACACTTCAACCTGGAAACACTGCATGGCTGGTTACACAACATTCTGTGCTTTCTGAAGCTCTGGAAGCAATATTTCAATGCTCCTGGAAGTTATTGTGCCTTGTTCCCCTTTGCTCCCTGGAAGTTATTGTGCCTTGTTCACCTTTGTGGGAAGGTCACCCACAGCTGAGCTGGCACTGACTGCTGCAGGGTCTGCAACTGGAAACAGACTGACAAATCCTTTTGGAACTGGAGAAGTTTATCAGAGTGCCTACTACAGCCCCTCAGGTTTTGGGATCCTAATTAATACCTTTGCATGGTATCAGTCAACATGACAGCTTTTTAAATCTTGCTCAGGATGTGCCGTGCAAGGCTGTTGAGATGTCCAAAGAACCTCAAACACATATTGTATGCCCTCAGCCTAGACACGGAAGGAACTCAACCTTCAGCAACCAAACCTCAGCCTGCACTTGAGAGCACAGCAGGACTTGGAGTCAGATCAGGACCTAAAACACCTGCAACTTCAGCTCTTGCAGACCTCCACTTTGTTCAACACACACCAAGTAGAGAGGCACTGGATACATGCTTAGAAAGAAAACAAACAAAAAGTATTGAACTTTTCTGGGGGTGCTGCATTTTGAGGAGGAGAGGAACACATGCAGAAACTCAGGGAGAGCTGTTGTCTCACACAGACACAGGCAGATAAGAGTTAGGGGCCTCCTGGGCTCCTCTGGGCACAGCGAAGATGCTGCCCAGAGAACTGGTGATGAACAGCATTTTACTCTGCAAGAGGCAGCCCCTCCTGGCTCCTGGTTTCTGATGAGCTCCAGTACCTGGGGAGCTGCTGCCTTTCCTGATGAAAGCTGGTATGTGCTCCTGTGCTCCTGAGGTTCTTGTTAAACTGGTAATTATGCCCTCTCCCCTTCCCCCCTGACTGGAAGCACAGATATTTGGCAATGGAGTACACCCTGATACAGGTCTACATGGACATGGAATATTCCCATTCAGTACAGAGAAGCATTTGCTTCCAGGCAGTGGCTCCTCTGATCCAGTTTCTGTCACTTAGAATGAGTCAAATAACTTCTTATACTGACATTTGTCTCCCCTGCTGATAAGTGGGGTCTAGAAAACCAGCACAGATCTAGATACTGTAGAAATCTGCATTTTGATGAGGTGAAACCCTAATCCTTCCAAGCTTCCTACATAAGGCAGTAGAAAAAGTCATGCATCTTAAAGTGTTTCTAAGTTAGGCTCATACACTGCCAAGCACAGCTAAATATTTGTACAGGAGGAAATAATCCAAGCCAAAGCAAAAACAAAAAAAAAAGTGAAAATAATCTTTTCAGAAGGAAAACAGAAAAAAATGTTACAGAAAGAAGTATTACAAAAATAAAAAAGACTGCAAAACTACACAAGGCACTGATTGTTCTGAGCCTTAGGAAGTTCCTCAGAAAACATTTCTCAAAGAATTCTTGTGCCTTTGCCCTAGCCCCATATCTCTTACAGTGTTACTGACTTAAAGGCAAGAACAAGATATCAGCATGAAAAGAAATCTCAGCAGCTCTTGACACATCAACAATTAACCCAGTAAACTATTGGGTTCAGAATTTCAAGATCAATTATCTTGACTAGAAACAACTGACTCATCCTGAGGATTTGTGTTTTAATCTATTTTAGGGTACTTGGAAATGCAGTGACACTATGTGAAGCAGGGACCAAAACTTTTATCTCTTTTCTATCATGGAATGCCTAACAAATAGGCTGTACGTGTCATTCTCCTGTGTGGTCTGAGAAAGCTTACAGTGTTTCCTGAAAATTGGAACAGCCTCACCATGAAGAGTGTAGTGTGATTTTTTTTTTTTCTCCAGAACAGCCTGTAATTGACTCTCCTCAAGGAGATGGGAAATACAGAATTGAGTTTGTTCAGGCTGAAACAGAATTGAAATTCTTCTACAAAGATGAAAAAGCTCAGAAAGAGGTTTCCCAGCTTTCTTTGCTTGGTATCAGTGGCTGCAGCATGTTACACCATCACTGGCAGTGCTCACCCCCAGCTCTGTGTAAATGTGCAAAAAGGCAAAGAGGAGACCTTTGTTGCTTCCTTCTCTTTTTCCTACTCACTTCTTTGCACTTCCTGCCAGGATATCCCCCCTCCCTCCTATTACACCCCAGACTGTGGCCCCAAGCTCACACCACCTCCTGCAGCTCAACTTAATTGCATCCTGCTGAGAGGGATCCCAGGAGCTGGACCTGGATGATCCCCCCATGGGTCCCTTCCAGCTCAGGATGTTCCACAATTCTATGATTGTGAGCCATCATAGGAGAAGCCACAGACTGAGGTGATGCTGCAGCCCACAGCAGCAGGCGACCAGAAAAAAAGAGAAGTTCCACATGGACACAGCTGCTCTTGGGGGCAGCCTTCTCTCCATAGCACAGAGGAGAGGCTGGACAATGTGCCTATGCAACAGGGATATTTCAGGCACAAGGGAAGCTTCTGCATTCAGGCAGGTCCTACCACAGTCCCCAACCCAGCAGAGACAAAAAGAAGCTTCTCGATAACGCCTACAACTCTGAAAAGAAAATATGACAGTAAAGGTAGGAGGCTGAGAAAGAAAACCCTACAAAAGCCAGGTTTTGGCTTCATCAGTGAGAATCAACCCTCTTATCTGCTCAGTTAAACGAGCCCTGAGAGAGCTTCCATCTGTGGGGGTGGGTAAGGACGTGGAGAGCGGGGGGCCGGCGAGGGTGGGAAGGTGAATGCTGCTGTCCTCCCGCTGTGCTTTCTTCCATCCCATTCAAACTGGAGGGAACGCTTCCATTTCTGTGTGCCCACAGAAGCTACTGCAGGAAGAGAGCCAGACTGCTCCTCAGCAGGAACTGTCTCTAACAAAGGGACTTCTTCTCCTTACAATGCTTTCGCTTCAGGGTTATTTTAATCTGAAGCTTAACAGAATATAAAAAATGTTTTGGTTAAAAAGCCTCAATGGACTACAAGCATGACAAAGGACCTGAGAAAGATTTTTTGTCTCTTTGCTTCATCTAAAAACTTTTAAGCCTGCTTTTTTTCCTTCAATATGTGTTTTAGATACCAATGTCTGTATCTGAGCTATTAATAGTTGATGGGTTTGGGCTGGGTCCAAAACCTATATTCCTTCTCCTTGTCTAAGGTGAACAAGAATTCCTCTTCATATCAATTGCTCCACAGCAACAACTTCAACAAGCTGATGCTAAGCTCTAATCAATTTAAATTATTAAAACACCAATTCAACAAAACCTAACAGAGTCTATTAAATATTCTTAGAAAATTCAGAAGTTGTTAGAAGAGAATGTGGACAAAAGGCTGCTTGCATCATAAAAATTATTTGTTATGCTTAAACATGTTGTTTATGCTATCTGACATTGTAGAACTTGCAAAGCAAACCCAAATCTGATCTGCGTTCTTCTTTATGTTAGGGCTTCCCCAATGACCTCTCTAAAGTGATGGATGCAAATGGGGTAAGCACCACATCTCCTTTCCCAAATAATTCTGAAGTTTCATTTCCATCCACTACTGTGTAAATCTATCTCCTCACCTTGACATTCATGACAGCAGACAGAAATCACAAGGTCAGCACCCACCCCAAACCATTATAACTCATTGTTTGCAAGGAGCATTCTGATTTCTCTGCCTTCATTCTCTGTGTGAGCATGGCTGAGTGCCAGCTGAACCACGATGCCCAAGACCCAGAGAGATTATGTGGGTAAAGCACGTACTGCAGCTGTGATGATATTCAGGAAGGGGCTGGATCATGCTGAGAGTCACTTTTGCCACACAGTAAATCAGCAGAATAAACAAGGATCCTTCATCCTAAACTCTGTAAACCCACTGCTTTCACAGAGATTAGGGAATGGTTCTTTGGTGGTATGGGGTGGGGAGGGAAATCAGTTCATTTGAAAGGCCTGTCTGCATCATTTCTGGAAATATTTTTAGCTTGCAACAAAGAAGCTGTGCGTTATCAGCACAAATCTGCAAAGCTTTTTCCTACAGTCCTTGTATTTTTTCAGGTTTCAAACTTTCTGATTTTTCCACTAACACCTTCAGAAATGCATTGACACTGAACAGGCAGTTGCTACTCCTGTGGGTTTGTGAGCAGGCAGGGGTGAGGGTTGCCCCTGAGAACACATCCATTACACCACAGCTAATAAATGAAAGCAGGGGAGCTCCGAATACAGCAGCTACAGCCCACAAAGGGGCTGACATGCAGCTTATCTGAGTACACTGCAACCTTTCCAGGGGCTACAGGTGGCTGCTGGCACTGGTGAGGTAGCAGGGAAGAAGGAAGCTCTCTGCAGAGCAGCTACAGCATCATTCATCACCACAAGACACATCCACCAGCATCCAGGCTGAAGAAAAGAACATAGCTGGAAAAGATTTTTGCATTATGACATTCATAAAAAGTGGGACTAAATTCAGAGTTGCCATTTGCCATTCATTTGAAGGAAACAGATATAATCTGAACAAAGCTGGGATGTTGTAAGACTTATGTACTAATGAAATGCTCAGACATGAAAGATTCAGTCTAATTTAAGTGCAGTTAACACTTGTTTTGAAACAGAAATGATGCAAAATAAATAACTGAAAACCTAATTAGACGAATACTTTTGAAATGTGTAATACATTAAGAATTCGCCCAGAAAGAATCTTGATTTTGGATGAAGTTGCCAAAAAAAGAAAAAACATATCTCAACCCCTGTTTTCACTAAGATTTGAGGAATTACTCATATGCCATCTTCATCAGTGAACTGGGCTGAGGGGGCATCTCAGTAGCCACATTCTCATAAAACACAAACATAGGAAATATTTGAATTAATAATAAATAGAAATTCTTTTGGAAAGAGACCTCACCTAACCTTCAGGTCTGTTTTGAAGCTCTCTGCTACACTCAACTTTGAACACTTTGAAGAAATAATATGGTGTACAGGGATACAGGATTCCTACATTACAATAAAATATTAAATAGTTGCACTTTTAAAATATTATAAGCATCCATGCTAATTATTGGACAAGGGCATAAACACTAGAATCTGCAGAGCATAGAAGGATTAATGGGTAACAATGAGATGCAGCAGAGTATTAAAGAGTGAAATGTAGCTCTTGGTTAAACAATAGTCATCCATTAGTGTATATTCAAGTCAGCCAAAAATTCAGAGAAATACCCAGATATGTGTATTGCAGGATGAGGTTTAAACATTTGGGGATCACAGCCATGAAAATAATGATTCAGTTGAAGAGGAGGTCAGAGATTGCCTGTTCATCAACTGTGAACACAATATTACTGTTAAAAGCCCTAATGAAGTCCTTGGAGACAGGAGAAGATGAGTGGTCCCAGCTTGGATGAGACAGCTGTTGGAATTCATGCACCCAGCTCCAGCTCATACTTCATGGCAGATACAGGAATGCTAGAGAGCTCAAAATGAAGATGTGTGGCTTGTGTGACAACCTTACAAATTAATTGGCTAATGTGCTTCAAAAAGATTAATTCTTGAAATTCCTATGAAAACAAGGAAGCAAGGAATGCAATCCTTCTGATGGTCCTGCTGAAAAGCTGAAGTCTGGGTTCAAGCCACAGCATCTTATAAGAATTCATATCTCAGAACCCCCTTAATATATAAGTTGTTAAAACATTGAAGTCAAAGGATATGTGGGTGGTCAGAATGGGTGATAAAAAGGGGTCTTGACTTCTAGTGCAGACCCTAAAGAAGAAAGTTCCAGTGAAGCTGAATAAACCATTTGCTATCCAAATCTCTCCTCTGCTAAATTAATTAACTTTCTGGAAATTTAAAAATTTCTACTGACACCTCAACGATTTGCAACAGAGTTCTGACACGACTGATATATCTGACAGATAAAAGTGCTTTGGAATGATAGGCTATCTTGAACTGCATTCTATGATAAAATAAAAGCTTTCCTTATTCTCTGTTCAGCCAGAAAGTACCCGCTGCAGTGTTAGTGCTTCTCTACTGCCTTTGTTATTTCATCATGAACAAAAGATTGCTGCCCCAATAACAATAATAATAGTACCAGTAGTGATAATATTTATAGTCCATTAAGTTTCAGCTCTCAGGATGATAGATACTTTTTAATAATTGCAAAGATAAGATTTTACTCCTCACTATTATCTACAACAACACAACAGCGCTTAAAGCTTTTTCCTTACCAATTTGGCTTCTCATATTGGATGCACACAGTGTTTGTTCGTTACAAGAGAGCTGCTCATTAGTGCTGAACTGTTGGCAATGATCACTGGAGCATTTGTGTTTTTACCAAAATAAATAATTAGCAACTGTGAGGAAGATATTGGATGTAGAGGAAAACGGAACAAAGAAGGATCAATATGTTAAATTTTTGAGAAGCTCATAGGCTGATGAATGACCTCAGTGGTACAACACCATTAATTGCCTTATAATACAGTTTACACAGATGGGGACTTATTTATTTGTTCATGAAGAGAAGGAGCTTTTTAGGAGGGAGGAGCCCATACAAAGTCATGGACAAGTCCCCTTTAGCATTAGGCATGCCATTAATCAGACAGTGCTTATTTCTGTCATAAATATGTATGTCCTGTTTTCAGAGATGACAGCAGTGGTTTGAAATACTGTTTTTAAGATTAGCAAAACAAATCCCTTGGATTCATTTTCCAGTCAAATGCGTGAGATATGAGCTGAAATCAGAGCTGAGCCAAAGCACTGCTATACCCCCATCTATTTTTTTAGATCTACCCTCGCAGAATCACAAAACCATTTGGGTTGGGAGGGACAGCAAAGATCATCCAGTTCCAATTCCCCTGCCATGGGCAGGATCACCTTCTGCTAGATAAGGTTGCTCAGGGCCCCATCCAACCTGGCCTTGAACACTTCCAGGGAGGGAGCAGCCAACAACTTCTCTCTGCAACCTGAGCCAAGGCCTCACCACCTCCGAGAAAATAATTTCTTCCCAACATGTAATCTAAACCTGCCCTTTGTCAGTTTAAAACCATTACAACCACTATCTGTCTGTATAGAAGGGCCTTTTGCTTCCATTTATAAGAGCCCTTTAGGTTGAAGATGATTTTCTAGACATGTAGAAAAGTAGTGCCTTTTTCTCATTTCAAGCCTAGACACTCCAATCTCTTAGCCTTCTCTTTGCAACTGATAAGGACCACAGTGTCCTCTAAGCATATTCCAATCACCACAGAGATGCCCATCCCCACCTCACCTAGAGGAAGCTTAGAAGATCATTACTCAATGATTGTGTGCACAATCTCGACTTGAAAAGGAATGGCAATATTTTGGGGCTAATCCAACCATGTCCAATGATCCTTTTAGAAGGGGAAAGAGGAGAGCAAATAAAAATATAATCTACTGAGGCAAATAGGGCAAATTAAAGTCCTCTTAAAGAAGCAGAGAAAAACAAAGAAAAGGGAAAGTCAAAGAGCCTACAAAACAACTTTTCAATCCTTTATTCAATGGATATCCAGCATTTGGAAGCAAGTGAATCCCTTTAGTTTCTTAAAAGAAGATTTCAGTATGTTATGAGGAGCAATATTCACAGGACCCATATAGCAGGTTCACTAATCCTAGTAAGACTTAATGCAGGAAAGTTCAAAACAAGACCACCCATTCTTTTGGTCTTGTATGAAAAGGAGCCATTTCTAACTGTAATTTAACACTTAAGATGTAAAAAAAAATTAGAGGGAGAGAGAGAATTTAAGGTGAAATACAATTACCCAAGGTTTTAACCAACTCATCCTCCAGAAGAGACCAGTGAGGTTTCTTGGCTATGATTAGTCTGCCAATCTTTCCTTATCAACAGTCTGTGTGAAGGTGACATGAGAACTTTCTCCCAGCCCTTTTCCTCTGCCACATCTCCAAAAATTTAGGTTAGCATGAACATGAAGTTTGCCCTTTTTTTGCTGGAGGAGTGAGTAAGCAACTTCCTCTGAAGCCTATCATGAGGCTGGCCAGGAGCCCACTTTTGAGCACCAACGCAGCACTGCCAGTGAAGCCTCAGAACTTGATTTTCATTGCTGCAGGTCATCCCAAAAGCATGTGCATCCTGCCAGGCATGGGAGAAAGAGCCCCATGGCCATGATTCAGCTGTGCAGCCCTTCTGCACCAAAGCAGTGCTGCTTGCCAAGCTGCAGTGCCAGCAGAGAGCCCTTTGCTGAGGAGCTGTGGTGTTATCTCTGCGAGCTGCCAATTCTCTGAATTCCTCATTATCTAAGCATGAAATCCAATGGGTGCCTAATGCCAGCTTAAACCCCAAACCAACGCAGTACCAGCAACAGGGTAAGTAGGTGTCCTCAGTGTATGCAAACACAGCATTGTAGGCAGGCATCTGTTGGTGCTACTGCACTTTCATTCCTCTTTTGCAGTTACCTCTGTTATTTATTTAAAAAAAAAGTTTGAAAATTCAGAGAAATCTCCTTTTCTGAGTAGAAAACTGACAGCCTGCCTGCTGCTGCCCCTGCATAAGTTGCACTATTCGTCTTCCAGACAGAAGCACCTCTCCCTAGTATATTAATTAATCCTATGCTTCATATTCTTCAGGAGATTTTGGAGTGCTCTGTTAACTTGAATAAACGTGGAACGACCTCGTCCTTTAACATAACCTTGCGAGAGGACTTTCCATTGAAATGGGACTTGTTCTTGCTCCTGTACATAAAGTTCCAAGGCACGTTACTCCCCTGGGTCTCTCTCCAAGCTGAATTTCAGCTCTTATCTCTTGAATAGCAGAGGAGGGAGAATTATTCTCTATGAAATACCTATATTTCTTCTGATTTTACAGTTCATACATGCTCCCATATGTCTTAAAAATATATGCCCCCAAGATTAACCTGCAGAAATGTAGTATACACAGATACACCAGGCTTCCTTTCACCAATAAAATAGAATCAATGAAATGCTGTATCTTGTTCCATGTTAGCACTGAACTAGTGTTCACTTCACTGACTGCCTTGAGAATGATTTTGCTTGTCTATGCTTGTCTTGCTTTCTTCATTTTACCTCAGTTAAATTTTCAGAAATTGTAGAATCATTACACTTGTAGAAAACCTTTAAGATCATCAAGTCAAATTATTCAGCTTGCACTGCCAAGTTGCCACTAAACCATGTCCCCAGGTGCCATGTCCAGTCATTTCTTGAACACTTTCAGGTTGGTGACTCAACCACTTCCTTGGGCAGCCTGTTCCAATGCCTGACCACCCTTTCAGTGAAGAATTTTCTTTTTCCCAATGTCCAATACAAACCTTCCCCAGTGCAACTTGAGGCCATTTACTCTCATCCTTCCTTGTTACCTGAGAGGAGAGATCAAGCCCCACCACACCACATCCTCCTTTCAGCGAGTTGTAGGGAGTGATAAGATCCTCCCTGAGCCCCCTTTTCTCCTGGCTAAACACCCCAGAACCTTCAGCCTCTCATCAGACTTGTGCTCCAGCTCCATTCCCTTCTCTGGGCTCGCTCTGGCCCCTCCATACCTTTCTTCTAGTGATGGGGGCAAAACTGAGCACAGCATTCGTGGTGTGCCCTCACCAGTGCCCGGCAGAGAGGAACAATTCCTGCCCTGCTCCTGCCGGCCACGCTACTGCTGATCCAGGCCAGGATGCCACTGGCCTCCCCGGTCACCCGGGCACATCGGGCTCAGTTCGGTCGCTGCCAAGCAGCACCCCCAGGCCTTTTCCTACTGGGCAGCTTTCCAGCCACTCTTACCCAAGCCCGTAGCGCGGCATGGGGGTGTTGTCACCCAAAGTATATTCCCAGTTTTCTCACTTGTGTTTTGGTGGGGGTTTTCTACTAGAAAACTTTGCTACTTCTTAGCACTTCTACTATTTAGGCTTCTAAATGATAATATTGCAAATGAAAAACCCAGGAATGATCTTTCCCACAGATACTTGGGAGAGAGAAATTAATACCTTTGTGACCATAACAATACCATAACAAATACCTATGCTTCTTAGGTCTTTCTTTCATGCTAATTTCCAAGTTTGATACTAAAACTGCTTACCTTTTCTTCAGAGAGAAGGAAAAAATGCCCTGATAGGAATTAATTTTGATGTAGCTAGGACTAATTAAAGCCTCTATAGTTCCATTTGTAAAACTCAAAACACTTATGAGTGTTACTACACACAAAAATACCCCCACAAAATCAAACCAGAGATAAAAATGAAGCATCATGGCATGTAGGTATTCCTCAGCTGGGAGCTGCATAAATGACCTTTAGCCTTCTCCCATGTTGCAGAGGGAACACAGCAACCATTGACAACATTCAGCATGGGAATCTTACTGCATGCCTAAAAATGACACAATTACGACCTTCTCATCCTCATGCCACAGTCAAGATTTTTTGGTACTTGGGGGCTCAATAATCAACCTGATCCAAAAATGAGTGATTGATGCCATTGTTCACTCTGTAGAAGTTTAGGCATTCACTTCTTATTGAGTAATGTCCCTGTTCACACGCTTGTGAAATACCTTTATTCTGATTAAGGGAAGAAGTCAAGCACATAAACAAACTAAGCAAATCTCAGGTTGTGGTTGTGGAAGAATTTGTATGTGGATTGAAAGAGTCTCTCTGGATTTCAGATTTATCCATTCAGATTAGGCAAGATTCATTAATTTGATTTGAGGGCTACGAAGTCTGAACAACCAGCTCTTCTTTGAAGTGCTTTTCTGAGAGATGGCTGCAGATAACATGGGGTAGGTGCTCTTATCACATCCACTCTCATCCCTTCCCTGATTAGCAGTGCTGCTTTCAGGACTCTTGGCCCAGTTCTCTGTCTTTCCCCAGAGGGCTTAGGGAAGTCTTCCTTTCCATTTCAGTTTTCTCTTAGCCCATTCCCTACACAAGAGCCTTTCCTAAACCTTTGTTCCCACAACCTTGGACTCTAGGGCTGCTTCCCATCCCTCTTCCCTAGTGTCTCTCCTGGAATCAAAATCAAAAACCAATCCCATTTGCATTCCTGAGAAATCCTGAATAATTTCTGTAACTGACAATATAATGTGAAATTCCAATTGGAAATGGCCTCCCAAAACAGAGGGAAAGGCTGCCCACGCTATGACCTCATTACACATCATGTACCTTACAAAAAGCAATATTGTGTGGAGCTGCCAGAGGTGTTCAATAATTTTTCAGTTGTGAAAAGACAGGAATTTGACCTTGACAATGTTTATCCTCTTTTCATCTTTTTTTTTAAGTTGCAATGAGATGGGTAAGCAACAGAAAGAAAAAAAAATAGCATCTTGACTCTTCTGAATTCTTACAGAACCTGCACAATGTTCAGGTTTCCATACATTATCTCCTGTGGGGGACCCCATCTGGAATCCCTCATGTTTACAGCAATCATAGAAGTCTCTGTGGGTCTCCCTCGCTGAATAATTTCCATATCCCTTTTCATTTAAGGCTTGTTTATATACTGATTCAAATTAACAAGAAATCACCTGATTAGAATTCTAGATACCCCTCACTAGCTCTACTACAATTGGATTAATTTGAAAAAAATACATAAACACCACTTACAGGCTGCTCTATATATCCCATGGAAGAATTAACTGCTTGTGCAGATTTTGTCACAGATTACACAACAGTCATGGCAGTTGCATTTCAAACAAGCTGAACATCTCAGAAAATACATAAAGTTTTCTGGAACACATATAAACCCTCTTAAAAAACATGTCTAAAAGAGCAGGAAGAAGGCAGTAGGGTTTGAGATAAGGCTTCCTTCAAACAAGCTGAGCCCTGCTAATGAAAACATATACTCACACAAATCAAACTGACAGACTCAATATAAACATGCAACAAAAATTAATAATAAATCCTTCCTGCAGCAGGGACATGAAATGAACAAAATCACTGCATGACCAATTAACGATAAGGTAACAAAAAGTACATTCAATCAAGGTGCAAACATAGCAGAGAAACTAAATTAATTTTTAACACCACCATGTTTTAATCTGGAAAACACCCCACACCTCCATGGCTGAGTCCTTTTGACTGTGAGACTTGTCAGAGGGTCCACAGGAAATTGAAATCATTGCAGAAAAAGTCAAGACACAAATGGACAACATGAGCAGTAGAGGCTCACCTGGACCAGATGGTGTCCACCCAGGAGTTTCAAGAGAAACCTGAGGATGAAGCAGACAAACAGTGGGTTATAAATTGTTATAAAACTGTGCTAATATTTGAAGATAAAAATTGGGTGTCATTAGAAAATAAAATAAAATTAAGTCAGGGAAAATATGGCAAAGGAATAAGATGGAAGTCTGATGCCTGCATATGGCCAATTAGTAAAAGCCTTAATAAAAGACAGGATTAATAGAAACTTCAACAAACATGATCTAGTTGGAAAAAGGCAATGTGTCTTTTCAAAGAACCAGTGCCCTAAAGACCCTTTCAGGTTCTCTTTGTTTGATTTCAGCAGAAATCTAGATAAAGATCATATATGACCTATTTAGCCTTTCAAAAATTTTTTCAACAAAGTCTTTGAAAAAAACTTCTTTGGAGAACTAGATGGACACATGCAAGGGAAGAATTCCTGGCTCGATAATAGGCTTAATGATGGGATGAAGCAGATGTAATAGGGCTGGGTCTCAAGCAGTGAAAGAAAATCATCAGTGAAATTTCCCTGGGACCCCTGCTGTTCTATATGGCCATAAATATAGCCTCCCAAAGGGGGCCAGTGGTGAGCTGACAAAGTTTGCTGACAATACTGAGTTATTAAAGTAAGAAGGACAAGACTCATGAAAAATTGCAGGAGGATATTATGAGACTGAGCTGAGAAGAGGCTGAGCAATAAAATGTCAGATGCTGTTCAATATAGGTAAAAGTACAGTTAGTCAGACAGGAGAAAAATAATCTCAACTCCACATTTAAAGTGATGGCTGCTGAGCTGAGCGTTGCAGCTTCAGAGTGTGATCTTTCAATTGTGATAGACAATGCCCTGAAAATGCCTGCTCAGTGCTCAATAGTAGTTGAAAAAGACAAATCATAGTCACAAACTATTTCAAAATGGAGAGAGAATGAAATGGAGAGCTCCATTATTTCGTTGCATAAACCCATGGTATCCCCATATCTTGAATGCTGGCTATTCCTTAACCTCTGAACAAATACAGTAATATGAAATATGTGGACAAAAAAAAAAAAAATCAGCAGAAAATCAAAGGTGTAGGTCAGCGTTTGTATAGGGCAAAATTAAGCTAAGAATCTCTGCCATGGAAATTAAGTGACTGAGGGAAGATATGGGAAAAATTTATGCTATCCTTGCTGGTAAGAAAAGAGTGGCTAGGAATAAACTGTTGGATTTTTTTTCTCAACAGAATCAGAACTAGGGACACAAAATTAAGGTGTCAGGAGATTCCTCACATATGCTGTAGGATGCAAAATCTGGGTTCAAGAGGAGACAGACCCTAGAACAGAAATCCACTGACAGCTACTAAGCAGAAGGAGACAGACTTGGCATACAAAGTTTTCTGACTGGAAACAATTCAATCAGAAATAGTGAATGAAAACATTCCCCATCTTTACTCTGCTTTTACTCTTCCCTAAACTTTCACTTATAGGCTCCTACAGGGTCAGACTACAGAACTTTTGGTCTGGCCCACTGTGATTGTCTTTATGTGTTTATGGCTTTAGGCTTCAAGGCATGGGACATGAAACATACTAATATTTTCCCCTGTGTATTAAATATATTACAAGTGAAGAATGAAAAGTTTTTTGCAACTCTCTATCACCCAGTACTGGGGTTTGTCCCATACCCAGTGCTCAGCCAGAAGGAGCACTGATCTCATCTGCTTTATGCTATATAATCTGCTCTATTTCTGTCACATATAGCCCAGAGACCTTAATAAGACAACTTTCTCCATTTTTACTAGAAGCAGGAGAAATATATGCTTATTCTTTTATTTTTGCATGGAGTAGTCAGAATACTTCCTTTTGATTTTTAGATAGTGTAATGGTTGTTTAATACACTGCAAGGAAAGAAAATGCTAGAGATTATGGCCGAACTAGTTTTAAAAAACATTTGGACAAATAAAATATTTACATTGAATAGATTTCACATTGCAGTCTCTGGGAATTGGCAACACACATTACAAATCATGAGCAATATATAGAATACAGAATTTAATTAACAAAGTTAAAGATGGAAAAGAAAGCACACTGATATATGGAATGTGGCTCTCAGCTTCAATATTCAGCAATAACATAGGAAGTCAATGCTTCTAAACCCATCTGAAATGAGTGAAAAACAGAAGCAACATAGTTGGAAGGTTATATTTCAAAATGCAATTAGTGTCAGAATATTTCAGAACTACTAAAAGCAAATAAGTCACCAAGTTCAATACAAAGGGAAACACACATGACAAAGAAGTAATTTAGGGAGGGAAACAACTCATTATTTTTATTATTTAAATCTAATCATCATTAGATTAATTTAGAGGAAATTAAATGAAAGCAAAATACTACCTCTTCATATTGCCAAATAATTGGTGTCAAAGAAATTTTAATTTACTGGAAACAACCCCTTCTGTGCAATTAAAGGGAAAAAAATCTTATTATGTATGTTAAATAGCAGCTTTCACTGTAAAATATAGCTCTCCAAAGATTAACCATGGTTTAAATGAAGGACTACAGAACAGGATTTCCTACATTCTATCTTCATGAAATTAAAAAAGACTGAAAAAAGGCCTACGTGTATACATTCAGTAAGAATACAAAATTTGATCTATTACTGTATTTTATGGGATCTTTTGGACAAAACCAGTACTTTATTGTGCGAAATACCGAGATACACTTTCAGAAAACACATGTTCTGGCACAACTGCTGCTCACTTTGAATCAGAATCCAAACATTTCCATGGTGCTCCCACAAAGCTACAGTGCTGAGTGTCACCAAGATGTCATTTACACGACCGAGCAAGAGGCTCCACCTCCCCTTGGCAGTGAAAAGCAAAGTGCCTTGTGCATCCTAAGCACGTGGAGAACCCACTGGCAAAAGCCCACATGGAACATTTCAGTGCTCCAGCCCTGACCAACCTCCTCTACAGAAAATTCATAGACACTTCAGAAAAAAACCTGTCAGGGGTAGGGGACTTTTCTCTTAACTGCTACAGGCTGAATACAATAGAACTGGGCAAATGTTCACATTTTTTGATGGGTGCTTGGGTTCAGAGGAAAAACATCTCTTATCTAGAAACATGCCTCGTGACAGAGAGACCAAGCGATCTCTTTCTTTCCAGTCAGCCAAGAAATGTGCCATCCTTCCAGTGTCTTTCAGCTGCAGGAACTACAGACAAATGGCAACATGTAAGATTGAAAATAGTAATATAAGCTTTTTATTGCTTTGACCCTTCCAAATTCAGGCTCAACTGGAGGTCTGTGCACAGTCAGACCAGTTGCTGTTTTATCCAAACTAGTTCACCCATCTCTAATCAAGATGATAGCAACCAGCTGCATTGATCCTCTTGTATTCAGCACACAGCATTTCTGGGATGCCTGTGAAGGCTGACCTAGACCAGAGGCTGGACAGAGCTAAAGAATAAAGTAGGGATTTATTGGAAGGCCTCAATGGATACACCATGGACAGAACAAGAGCCCAGCCAGGGCTACACCCAAGATGAACCAAAATGGTCAGAAAATGGATGACTGGTCCATGATGACCAGTCACAGGGTCTCACACTTTTATAAGTTCTGGTCCATTAGCATATTGAAGTTAATGGTCCAATTATGGCTTTAACTTATGAAATCCCATCCATCCTTGTTTTTCTCTCTTCGGTCCACCATTGTTTATGCTCTTGGGCCTAAAATTTAGATCATTTATCCTTAATCCCCAACTAGAGAAAGAATTGTTTTATCTACCTGCTCTGTGAAGAGAGCTCACCATCCCCTAACATAAAGCTCATAAGTATACACTAAAGCAGTACAGAACCTGAAAATATATAAAAACTAAAACCTGAGGCATCATCTGTGCTCCACAGAAAAAGATCTCACTTTAGACCACGTCAGCCGAGTGGGTTTTTCCATCGGGAATCCACAGGTGTGAGCTCTTTGGCTCTGGCTGATGGTGTATCCCTTGGATGACCACTCAGACCTGTGCAGTGCTGTGTGCACCATGGAGCAGGAGCAAACCCACCCAATTAGCCCCTCATGCTTCCTCCTGTAATGACACCTCCCAAAGCACTGCTCCCTCATTGAGGCTCAGCCTCCAGTTTTCCTCCCAGGGGTAAACGAGGGACATTTTCCCACTCCAAAGGCGTCATTGCAAACTCCTGTCCCAGGGTTTCTCTCTTCCTGACCCCCCGGGGATCTTTACAGGATAATTGAGTGTCAGTTTGTGCTCCAAGGCTCCAGAGAAGTTAACTACAGGAAATGCCTGAGAAGCTGGGAAGAAGAGGAGAATCCAGAGCCACAGCCTGTTCCAATGTCTTGGGGATTTGTCACACAGGTGATCAGAACACAGCTTGCCTGACATTTGCTCTAGATATCCACACTTCTCTACTTTTAATCAGTATTCAGAAGACTGATGCACACAGAACCAAAACAAGGAGAATGTCCTCTCCCCCTCGCCCTTGATTTAGGCTGAGCTGTCTGGTTTTAATGAATTACCTGGCTACACCTCCCAGTGGAAATCCATCACGGATTCCCAGTCCCTTTGGAGGAGGGATCAGGGTTTGCTTTGCTCATGCATGCATGCAGTCCTCTGCAGAAAAGGAAAATAAATAGTCCTTAAAACTGCTCTAAAAAGATTCTTTCAGAGTTGCAGTCGGGAGGTACAGCAGAGTAAAAGGTGACTGTGCCCTCATCACCCTTTCAGCTACAAAAACAAAGGAAAAGTTTCATTACCAGGCCATTGCAGAAAACCATGCCACAGAAATGAAGAACTTGTTTTGCATATTTACACTGCTACAAAATTTGCTAAAACAAACACATTTCTTAGCAGCTATTAAGAAAATGTGACTATCAAAATGGTAATTGGCACAAAGCAAATGGGGGCAGTGGCCATGAGCATATCTATGATGCACATTTTGTGATGAGCATGTATAATACAGGCAGGATTGCCAAACAACAGTGGATTAATTTTTTTCTTAAAACATGAAGACCAGAGAAGCTTGTCCAGGAAATTTGCTAATGAAGGAGGTTCCCAGAGCTCTCACTGCTTGGTGGGCTCTTTATGATAGCTCCAGCAAAAGGATGCATTATTTTAGTGCAGGGAAGGTGGAAAGAATGAAAAACCAGGAAACCACAAGGCTACCTTGGAGACACAGACTCTCTGAAAGTAAAACACTGCTGCATTTTCTGTTCTGCTGCAGAGCCCAGGATGGATCTCCAGTTGTGCTTGATTTACCTGACTTCATTTAGATGTCACAAGGAGCCACTGCCCTCGGAGAGAGTCCATGTGACACACACAACTGACAGCTTCCATGGGCTGTCTGAAACACATCTCGGAGCTCAGGCTCCTCCAGCAATTACACTGTGATAAGAAATCATCTCCTGTAAACTTCAGCCCCAAGTAGCTGCTCATAGTCCGTTTGTGACAGTGTTTGCTTTCCCTGCTGTAATTTTTCAGACACTGTCATACTCTATTTACTCACATTGCTGTGGCTTTTGGAAGATTTAATTTTAAATTTGTATTTTACTGTTCTAAGGTAATTCTACACCATTATTCAAATAATATATGTGCACACATCTCTGTTATAAATATATTGTCAGATACATGTGTTATAATATTGACTCTTCTCAAATTAATTTTAATGGCAAAGAAACTACTAATATATATTTATGGATAGAAAGGTGTAGTGCAACCTGCACCCATCCAAAATAAATCATGATTTGTTCCTTAAAACCATCATTCTCCAAAATTGCTGTTTAATAAATCACTCAGTGCCCATGCTCTGGGGATACATGTATTTTTTCATTTGATTAAGCTCTGAGACCTCAGTCAGTTTAGCACAATACCAGTAGGTGGAGTACTGGTAAAGCAAATATCTGCTTCAGCTATTTATATTTATAAACAGCCATTTTTAATATCTTTTGACGAGATTTGCATGAACTAGTTGTACATACAGATATCTGCCAGAAACATCTATACATAAAAATATATATTACTTACATGCACATACTTAAAAACATATAGATTAAAAGAAAATACTTAAGTGATGAAGCACTTCTTTGTCTTAAATCTGGCATTCTGTGCAGTTTTCCTCAATTTCTCTGTATTGGGTAATACATTTTGTGAGTTGTGCTACAAGAAACCCTGCATTCCCACACACTTAGGGAGAACTGATCATCGCCTGAAGGGAGCAAGGACTCGCTGCAAGTTCCACTCTGGTATTGAGGTCAGCTGGGATGTGAGAGACAGCTTTGGTTAATAGTGTCATGTCCTTGCCAACCTGCAGCTGTGCAGCGTGCCCAAAGCCTTCAGTACCCTGGATAGGAGCATCATTAGCAAGACCTTTGTCCCGTGTCAAGGTGAAGGGTGGCTGTCGTGGGTGAATGCCCTTACGTGAAGTAAAAGTTTCTATGGATGCAGCTGCTATTTTTTCCTCCTCTCCATTGCATAAAATCCTCCCAGCTATTCACCAGGGCTTCAGATAAACACTAGCAACTTCCAAGATTTCAAGTAGGTAACAGAGCAGAGCCTTAACAAAAGCTTAAGAGCTCAACAATCTCTGCAGCAGCTTGGTCTCCTAAAACAGTAATTTTAAGCCTCAAATTAAAGCCACTCCCATAGGTGCTATCAAAATATAGAAATTTCAGAAAATGAAACCAGTGTGCACTGAAAAAAATACTCTCATTTGGACTGCAACCTGTAGTGTTTGCTCAGGCAAAATTCCTACCAGTCAGTTGCAGGGTTTGTTTTTTCTTTTTCTTTCTGATAAAACAAGCAGGCACAAGTCCCTCAGTCAGTATAAGAAGAAAACTTCTCAGTTATTATTAATGTCTTTTCTGAGTCACCACGTTCAGATAAGGAGTGCAGTACACTTCTGTACAGCTATCTCAGAATGATGTCTGAGCCATAATTAAGAGAATACATTCCTTAATATCAGCATTCATTTTATAAGTAAAATGACTGAAACTGAGCTTTGATTGCATGCAAAAATTAAAAACTTGGTCAGGTTATCTCCATCATTCTTCAGCTAGGAGATTCAGAAGAAAAACATATGTGCAGAAATCTAATTTTGCTCTTAGAGATCATAATAAATTGCAAATACCAACACAAAAGGAAAAAAAAGGACATTATTTCCTCTGTAAAATTAATATAGGTCTAAAGAACTGTAAATATCAGTCCTATTATATGCACTAGCAAGTATTGGTAAGGTTATTTCCCCTATCACCATTTGTTTTATGGAGCTATGCAGGGATTATTAATATTAAAGCATCTCATCCTCCCCACAAAATTCACAAGTTCAAGAAAACATTTTCTCACTTTAATTTTAAAATACTGAATCCATCTGTGCTACTTTCTCTAGGATTGCTCAAGCTCATTATAATTTTACTCTGATTCTGTTTGTAAATTACTTATGATTCATTTGGGGGTTTTTAATCCTTCCTGTATGCAGTATTCAGTAAACCAGGAGTACCTGTACTCTTGCCCCTGCTAATTCAAGCACTGCAGTACAATCATCTTCTACCTCCCTATTTTTCTCAGGGAGAAAAGGGGATGTTCAGAATTACAGATATTTCAGACTAACCACCCATTTTCTGTCAGACAAAATATAGTCATACCCCTGAAAACAAACATAACCTCAACTTATACCAGAGAAAGCAAGTGAGCAAAAATGAGGGTAAAATACACCACAATCATTCAATAAAAAGAGCTGGAATATTAAGGGAGTCATGAATTAGCATGTTCTCAAGAGATCACACTCAAAATATCTGACATGTTTTGACACATATGGAAAGAGTAAATGAGCTTGAAAGTTAAAGTAGAAAGGGAGGTTTTGCAGAGCTGTTGCCTCTTTTAGGGCTGTATTCTTCAAGCTCCTGCGCCCCCTTGGCAGTTCCTGCAGCCTTGCCAGTGGAAGGAGTCAGCCAGGGCACACCCTGCACGGGACGGGAGGTGGCCTCCAGCACTGGCCCCCTTTGGCAGCCAGCACAGCAGAAGACAAGTCCCCCAAGATCCAAGGCAGCACAGGAGGTGCAAGGCAGCGAGGATGGGGCCAGGGTAGAGGTGGATGTGCTGCACAGGGGTGCTGTGGCCTTTTCTCAGAAGGTAACCCCAGTTCACCCTCTGCACTGCTCCTTGCTGGCTGCTACGTTGGCTCTTTGTTTCTTCTTGCTTTGAAGCAGCAAAAGGTGTGACTGTCTGGGAAAGAAAACCCCACCTTTTTTAGCAGCTGAGTGCACGGAATTCAGTTCACATCTGATCATTTGGAAAAAGGGAGTGCAGAGGGGGTAAGCTCATATCACACACTGACACTTATTGTTCTGCACATGCCACACCCCTGGCAGAATAGGACCTACTACCTGAATTTCAGGCTTATTTTTTCAAAAGAGACAAAAATGTCTTTCTTCTTCTTCTCCCTGTGTTTCCATCTTAATTGAGACCAAAATTGTTTTCTGTAGAGGCTTTTATTCTCATCTCAGGAGGATTTAGACTGAACAGGAATTCCCCCAATTTTCAAAATGATCACCAACTGTTACTCCAAGGTTACAAGTTGAGAGCTCAAAAACCAGAGCTATTTTGAGAAAAATCATACTATCTGCACTAATTTTCTAATCAATCCATGTTCTGGTCCCCGTTTCATTATTTTATCCCCCCCTTTCTTTCTCAGGTAGTGATTTTCATAGATTGTCTGTGAGCAGGGCATTGACCCTACTGCAGTCTCCTATCTTCTCCCAGGGAATCCTATCCATGGGGGGAAAAAAAAAATAAAAATCCTGCAGCATTTATGACAAGGGCCTTCTCCACTGATGACAGAAAAGATGAATCAGGTCAGTTTTGCACTCCTCCTTAATCTGGCTACAGGGGTTTCAGATTAGCTTCTACCTTGCCATTCAGAGTTATACAGAGCATAAGGTTCGGAGGTGACGGGTTAAGGGATGATTTAGCATATGTGTTTGCCCTTTTGATTTGTTTCTTGATGTCTCCAAGTCCAGAGAGCCCCTTTGCATAAATCTTATCTGATGCTGCCCAGAAAGGTAAGCTCACAATATAGCAGTCCCTTCTGCTGGTGCTTTTTCATAATGCTGCATCCCATTTCTGTGCCTGCGAGGGCTGGGCCTCTGTGTCATGCTTTGCAGCATTTCATACATTACTCCCTGGGCTCAGAGCCGTGGAGAAAAGAGAGTTTAGAAAGCAGAAGAGCAGTGGGTCTTAGTCAGATTCGCTATGAGGCAGAAATCAAGGGCAAGTCGGGAAGCTCTTGGCAGAAAATAAGACGAGAGAAAGTGAAGTGGGGGCAGAGGGCCATAAATAAAAAACAGACCTCTTCTGAGAACTTGAATATACTGCAGGTGAAATCCAATATTTAGCAGAAATATTTTCTTTCCTAAAAGAACTGTAAAATACTAACAGAGACCTGCATGCAAATCTTAGGCTTATAGATTAATTCAGGTTGGAAGTGACCTTGGGAGGTCATCTGCTCCAACCTCCAGCTTGAAGCACAGTCAGAGCTGAATCTATTCCCACTCTGCATTTGTGAACAGGCATGTAATGAATACCATATCCTCAAGCAAGTGTCCTGGTCCAAGAAAAAGAATAAATAAAAAAAAAATCAAATCCTAAAGTAGCTTGACATCTGCAAGGTAAAGGATGCATCCAGCAGTAGCTAACATAGGTATTCATTACACTATCACTTCAAAGCACAGCTTTCACATGTTAGCAGCAGCCTTCTTACAGCTTTGCCTTATCTGCAGTAGCACAAAACCTCAAGTAACATGCAGAAAAATGAGCTACAGCAATGCTTCAGAGGTAGGGGGATCAGAGGAAACCTCAAGAAAGATGTGAGGGAAATGTCCTTAGAGTCCTCCTAAATTTTCTATATAGAACTGCAAAATATGCTATAGCAAGAAACAAGATTCCCCACAGAGTTCATGTAAATGAGAGCTCTAAAAATGTGTGCTAGATACCAGAGGATTTGTTCATTATTAAACTTATATTGTGTTTACCTGTGTAGTGGAGATTAAGGAAGACTTAATTGCATGCTATGTCCTTGCCCTCTGACCTTCATGTTAATTACATTTTGCCGTGGTGAGAAATAGATGCACCATTTTCTCTTATTTCCCTAGGACTGAGACAGTTATTAATTCCTAATAAGATAGCTTTTTCCATCTGCAGAAGGGTATATTTTCTTTTCATTGCATGCACAGTACTCCCAGAAGCTTTTCATTTGCATATATTGGAGATCACTTCACCCATTTAACACTTCCAAAGTAAACTTGCTTAGAGCCACCGAGTGGCTGTGCTCTGGGGTTTAATCTCTTCCTGGTCTGTAATTATAACACCCACAGAAATCAGCAAGATGAGGAGGTGTGTGTGTATGTACATATATATCCTCACACATATAAGAGTGCATGAGAAGCATGGCTGCCTGGTGTCTTCACTGAGGTTCATTTTTTTGAAGTGTTAAATGTAAAGACTGATCTTTAACGTGCTTCCCACTCTTCCTGTGGAGCTGTTACTGCTGTGTCCTGTGGCTTCGTTTCTAACAAAGGTGAGGCTCTGTTCTGCATAAGTAAAGATTTCCTTTTTTTTTTCTTGAATCTTTAAGAATGTTCTTTTTATTTCAGATGGGATATTAATTGAAATTATATTCCACTCCCATCTTCACCTAGTAGCTTAATAGTCATCACATTGCACAAATTATTTTTAATGCCTTGAAAAATTCATTAAGTGAACAAAAGATCCTGACATAAGTCATAAGACTTTTTTTTCCCCTCAAATGTGAAGTTAATAAAAAAGGACTCTAGAATATTAGGGTTTGCTTCTTAAGCCAACTTTCTTCCCATTTTCAAGAAGGGTCTTTCTGCTTATTTCCAGCAAATTTAGACACTAAGCTCTGACCAAAGATATTATTAAATCAGAGGATTTTAACATGTGTGGACCTTCCAGCAAAAAAAGGAGATTTTCAGAGTAAGACTTGTTTTCTTTGTTAAGAGACTGGGCACAGAAGGCAGCAGTTAAGCTCCTTCTTAGATTTCAAGCAGGGGAAAAGCTGCCATTTATAAGAGGACTTCAGTCCTCAGAAAAGTCTCTGCCACACAGGCAAATAAAATTGAATGGAGAGACAAAGGGAAAGCATAGCCTGTGTGGTGCCAGTGGAAGCATCATGCCCTGCTGGAGCCTGTAGAGGTGCTGAAAATCAGTTGTTGTCACCAGCACAGCTCATTTTCTCTGAACTGTCAAGCATGAAGAACATATCCTTGTCTTCCTCCAAGTTCAAAACAGTTCTCCAGTGCTGGTGTACTCAGGAGGGGTTATGTCCACACATGCTCTGACTGCACCCCAATGAACCAGAATTATCATCAGGCTTCCCCATTGATAAAGAAGAAAAAAACAAACTAACAAAGCCCCAAACACAAAAAAACTGTCTTTTTTTAAATCCCCATTTCTCTCACCTTACAACTCCAACAAGATTTGGCATTTGAAGGAATTGATCCAGTGAAAGCCTGCAATAACATGGATTTGGCATGAGAGGCAATTTTTGGTCTGTGATAATCATTGAGAACCAAGCATCAGGGTAATGGACAGATCCATCTTTCCTCCCAAAAACCCATTTTCTCCAGGTCTTCTCCAGCCCAGAACACCATTTTAACATAATTTTCCACTCCCTGGTCAGTGGCAATTCACCTTGCCTTGCCAGGAGCTGTAGGACAGGGCTGGTGAGGGAAGGAGCATGCCACACCCGTATGCCTGGCATTGTCACACTCCCTGCACTACTCAAGGCCATTTTAAAATTGCCAACAGGATTTAGTCCAGGTTAACATTTAACAGATTTGCCATAGAAAAAAAAAAATAAATAAAAGGAATTACCTTTTTTTAATGAAAAGCTCTTATCTTTTATGGTTAAATCTGGTTTTGCATACAGTGTAAATATCAAAACTGGTATGCGTTTACTTACAAAGCATTGGTTTTTTTCCTACCAGTTTGGGATTTTCAAATATAACTAGATCAGTCAGAAATTAATAGAACTCCTCATAGATATGACATAATGAGTTACTCATGCCAATCTTATATTGCGTTTTCTCAAGTTGGTCTGCATTCATACACTCCATTTGACTGGTGGGTAAAATTATCCTTTCCAGGAAGCCAAGGGGCTACTGCAGCAGAAAGAAAAAAATTGGTCATCCTTCCCAGGCTTGACTTGCAATCCAGTGGGATTGAGCACAGGTCTAAGTGCTGTTTCATGTGAACTGGCACCCTTCATGGCTCTCAAAGTTTCATGAGCATGCATTTGTCTGACTGTGCAGAGCAAAAGTGGTGGGAAGGTTAAATAAACCAAACACATCTGAAACTTCTTTTCTCTTGCTGCATTTCTCTGCAACAAAAAAATGCCTCCGCTTAGATGCAACCAAGCCTTTCATAAAAAAAACACAAACCACTGGTTGACTGATTCTGATACAGCTGTGAAAATACTTCTACAGCTCACTTTACTAAAGGGCCCTCCATAGCTGAGGTATTTATCCAGCTTTGCTGAACATCCCATCTTAACAGCAGTGGTTGATTAATCAAAACTGTTTGTAGCACAGTAACATCCCAGACATGCACTAGAGGGTAACATATAATGCACTGCAAAATAATTCTACCATCCCTTTACAACATATAATATATGTCCAGGGCTTTTAAACTCTATTTGACTGCTATATCCATATCTCATATTGTAGAGGAGCATCTAGCAACCTAATGGGCTAGGATCATGAAAATGAATTAAATCCTTGGTCTTTCTACTCTGATTTCCAATTGCTGTCCAGTAGTGATCATATTCCCATGTATGACTGAGGAAATTCACTTATTTTTCCACTAAAACAATTTCCTTCATTGCTAATCAAACAAGGCACACTAATAGCAGTTTGTCTGAGTTAGTCTGAAGCCCATAAGATCTCTGAAAGGCTAAATAAAAAAATTTCTAATAGGCCACATCATTTCATCAAGGAAAATTAGGCTAAAGCTACTAGTTCAAATAGGCAAGAGAAGACCACCAAGTTTGATATTTGATACAGGAGCAGAACAAGTAATGAACATTTGACACACTACTACCTTTATCATCTAAGATTTCAACCTTTTTTCTTGGCTTGGAGTGGATAACTTTTTTTTAAAATTCATGGATGGCATCATAAACTTTGCAGCTGCAGGCCTCAACACAGGTTAAGAGCTGCATAATGATGCCAAAACTGTTTCTACTTTTGTCATTTAGTGCACATAGTCTTAAATCCAAACAGGGTTGTTAAAGATTAAAAGCAAAATAAATGGTCTTAAAAAGCCAGATAAGCTAAATTGTTACAGATTATACACGTCTCAGTTCAAAATCATTAATGGCTCTCAGAGTAAGATTAAAAGACAAAAATAACCTAATTAGAAAAGATTTACAGTGGGGAGTTGAATTATTTGTGCTCAGAGCGAGGCAGGATTTGATCTGAAACACATGACAGTGCATTGGCAGTGGTGAGGATGACCAGGAATGTTAACTAGCACAGCTCTGCCCTAAACCAATCAAAATTGTGTCAAGAGTAGCTGAAAACAGTTTGGACACGGCACCTTGCATATAATGTCTGAGAACTTCTCTCACTTTGCATTGTCTGAACAAAAGGAATGTTTAATTATGAGCTTTCAGGGATTTCTTGCACTATACCTGTAGTATGCAGAGCAATGAATTTCAACAGCAATTTTCAACAAAAGCATGTATATTTATAAGCAACTCTTATGCTATATTTGTGAAGGGAATTCTGAATAAAAGGTAGCTATATTACTGGTGTTGGATGATTTCTTAGCCATCAGCAGGGAAGCTGCAAAATAATTTTGACTGAACTGAGCACTCAAGGGTAAATTCAGATTTCAGCTACCTGTGTGTAATGCCAGTGATTTGCATTCAAGAAGCTGTGGGTAGAATCTGGCCTCAAGGAAATACCTTGTGTTAGTGCCATAACCTTTGTTTTACAGGGAGTACAACATTTGGCCCAGAGGAGAAACACACCTCTTGTAAACCAGGTAAGCAAATGGGCACAAACCTGCTCAAGACATCACCAGCATAAATCAGAAATAATCTCATTTCCATTTAAAAAGAAACTAACACTGTATGAAAGAGAAGTCTGCATGGTTGTTCTGATTTTGGTATTAGAGAGGGATTTTGGGTTGCACTCCTTTGGTGGGTGACTAAGGTCTGCTTTTTTCACTCAGATTCATTTGTAATTTACCCATTAGATGCTGATGGTTGGAATCTAAAGAATTTATTTCTACATTTCTTTGGCTATTAAATTTTCCTGTAATCAGCTTCACCCATTCATGGCTATGGCAACATTGCTCAATGCTAATAACAAAGATCTCTGCCTTGGTTAGATATCTCAGAGTGGGGCCAGAACTTGGTCCTTCCAACTCTTCAAAAACACCAAATTGTGACATTGTCAAATAGAAAACACTCTGGGAGTAGATAACCACATCCTTAACAATGTATTAAATTAACAGATGTATTATTAAGTTCCTTTTCAGTGCAAGATTGCTTACATTTCTGGTAGTGTTCATGCTTTCACCATTATCCTAATCTGCCTTTTCAAATGTTCAGTGGGTCACTTTCAGCCCAGCTGATGTCCACTGCATCAGATGATGCTGAGAAAAGCCTGAAGACCAAGGCTGAAGAGCTCCAGTGTACTTTTTGCTCCTGCCAGTGGCCAACTTGCTGGTCACAGGACAGCCAAGCTGCATTAAATCTATTATGTATTTTTATTGCTGGTTCTGGCCAGGAGGCACTGCATGAAGACGACACCCACTGCCTTGCCTTAGCCAAGCTCCATTAGGAATGAGTAACAGAAATATCCCTGTGGGCACACTTCCCCTTGCTAGCATGCTGCCTAAAATTCCAACTCAAAATTTAGCTGGTATCACTGTATTTATCACTGTTAACTACAAGTGAAATGCTTATCTAATTATGCTAGCACTTCTTATTTCCAGTGGTTTAATCACCTGTAAAAATAAGTTAAAAATAATTTGCTTATCATTTTCTAGTTTATTTTTAACACTGGTAATCTGTGCAAGCATATGACTTAACTGCCACAAGGATTTTATGCAGCCCTAAACACTGCTGTGAATATTTGTCTCTTTCCCAACTCCAACCTGATCTACAGGTAAAGCTTCAGGTACTAACACTAGGAATAATTTGGTAACCCAATTTCAAAGAATTTTTCAAAGAAGTTCTATACTCAAGCCAGTATGAAAAGAGTGAAAATAAATCTACAAATACCATAATTATTTTGTTTTAGAAAAATCTTTGGACAGCAAACAAATGGACATTCTATGTTTATAGAGATGAACAGACACAATATAAGGAAAAATAAAACCACAGGAATTTTTGTTTTATTGGTCTCTCTGGGTTAGTTACTGCATTAAAAATAAATAAAATAAACCAAAACTAAAAAGCAAACAAAAAACCTAGCAAACAAAATATTCCCAGCCAACCAACCAAAAAAAAAAACCACCAAAAAACCACCAATCCAAAAACCCCACACCAAAAAAACCTTAAACACAACTTCAGTCCTTCTACTACCATGCTAGATAGAAAAACAACAAGGTTGTCTTTTTACGTTACATTAAAATTTTTAAGTTACATTAATTTTTAAGTTACATTTAAAAAGACCCCAAACTCGCTCTGTTTCCATAGCTTTAGTACTTGTATCAACATGTTCATGAATGACTGAACTTAGGGTAAACAGAAATGAACTCTGCATTTCAAAAACAAAACTAAAGCACAAAACAAATTTTGCATAAAATTTCATCCTCAGAGGCTAAGTAAATGCATGTTCTCCCGCTAAGTTTCATCCTGAGCCAAGGACACATCTTGCTTTCAAACTTAAAGTACAAATAAGAAATGTTTTTAATGAATTCAAATCATAACCATCCAGTCCCTGAGGACTGGGGAAGAATCAGTTTTGTCTGCTTTAGTCTATTATAAAGTCATATTATTCCCATCTGAAGGAGATGCATCATCTGTGAGGACTCCATCTAGCTCATCCTTCCAGAACATGAGCATCTCTCCATTTTCACTAAGTTGCACAGTTTCTCACTTATGGCATGCAATACATTTCCATAGGGGGAAAAAAAAAAATAGAGATCTACCACCAAGAATTCTGTCCTACTGAGATGGTCATCTGTGCTCCACAAACAAGAGATCTTTGTACTAGCAGAGGTACATAATTCAGCAGGTTTTTCTTTTGTGTACCTACCCAAATCCCACATGCTTCACAAGCAAACAGAGCCTGTGGAAAACACTGTTTCAGCTGATGAGAGGGCTCCAGCTCACCAGGCTGACTGGTCCCATCAGCACACAGCACTGATCCCTGGGTAACCAAATGTGAGTTTGGCATTTCTCTGTGTGCGAGGAGGCAAAAGTTCCAGAGGGCCAGGAGCTAAATTAAACATTTAGCGCTCGGATCCTGCCTGGAGAGCCCAGCACGGGGATGGGCAGCTGCTGGCTGTGATGGCACTGAGGGCACACCTCAGCTCAGCACCTTCCTTGCTCTGCTGAGCCCTGGAAAATCGTAGGAACTGGAGCTGGGTAACCTAAAGCTGGCAGGGCACCTGTGCAACCCACTCACTCAGAAACCTGTGGTTTTCAGCATGGCTGTTCTTTCTCCATCCTGGTCATTGATAGTTAAGTGATAATTAAGCATAAGACAAATCACTTCAAGACCAGAAAGGAAAGCTGTATATCACTTTTATCCAATACAATAAATACAATTAAAAGGAACTATTGCTGTCTCTCTTAGTTTTCCTCCATATACATCAGCTGTCATTCCTTGAGCTTTAAAGTGCTTGAATAATAAACCTGCATGGAATTGAATTACTCCAGTAGCAAGTTGGTTAGTTCCCACATCCAATAAAATGTCTGCGGTGTCTCATATATTTGGCATTTAATGTTGTAATTAATAAGTCTTGATCATGTGCCTCTTACAGCCACAGGTCAGTGACAACAGTGACATTCCCCTTCTCAGCAGGAAATTGAGCCTCCAAGACATTTTCCTAAGACACTTTCAATTATGATAAATTGTCAGATTTGCTTCAGTCGTTTTGAGAACTACTTGAAGTATATCTTTCCAGGTAAAAGCAGTGCAAAGATAGAAGGCAGAGTTGGTTGGAGTTTGTGCAAATCACATTTTGGGGAGTATTTCAGCTTTTTCTGGATCATTATTGATTCCCAAGCGAAAAGGTGTGCTTTTTCAAGTACGTGTCTTTCCAACCTAATCTAGCATTTCCAATAGAGTGCCAGATACCAAATTGCTTTAAATCTGTGTAGCTCCATTGATTTCAGTGGTACATGTTCAATTTATTCCACACAGGGATTTGTCCCTTAAATTTAATATGTTTTAAAGGCAATGTTGAAAGTCATTTATACTCCTTTTCTTTTTAATGATGTATGCAAGAGATTATTTTTTTAACATTATTTTGTTAAATATCAGGATGTCATTTACTCCATTTTTCCAATTATATTGACAGCATGACCGTGAAAATACTAGTGGACATACAAGGATAAAGGTATTTTTCTGAGTTACCATCTAAAACACGCGAGATCTAGTCCAGACAGAGGGTTGGGGAAAAAAAACGAAACAAAACCAAAAAGCAATGCTATGAAACCAACATTCCTACAGTTACTTGTTTGGAACCCACAGTAAAGATACACTATTTTTTAAACCATTTGCAAGGTTACCCAGGTCACATAGATGCAGTTTTAAAATAATGCTCATATCAAAAAATTTAAATACTGAAGGCAAAATAAGCCTATGAATTTCTAATTGCTAGTAAGAATGAAAAGTTGCATTAAAAAAGGAGAGAAAACATTGCACTTAACACCTCTGATACAATATGCCAAGGGGATAGAGAGGCAGAGGAAGAGGAGGGGGAAAAAAAGCATCCTTCCTTTTCCTTCCCTTTCCCGGATCTTTGCTCAGTTACACTCTCTGATCAAGAAATGTTTGCTCTGAATTGAAGACAAATTGCTGAGAACTCTATAATTATCAGCCTGGCTGCACATACTTAACATTTACAGTCCCACCTTGCTGTTCATGTTTGTAATGCTGCCAGACATGACACACACACACATACACATCTTAGACTCCCAATGTATTGCTAATTTCAAGAAGGAACAGAGTTTGGGCCCTCTTTATTTCTGTATCGTTTTGCTTTGAGTCTTCAGGAAGAGACTTTATTGAGGTTTCTCTTTCCTGACAATCAGAAGAGCTAGAAACTTATGTCAGCTGAAGTTGAAATTTTTATACAGCCATGTGTGTGGGATGTTAAGAGAAAAAGGAATTTGAAATATCATGAGACCTGGTGCTACTGCAGTAAACAGTAAGAACTTACAAGACTGTATGATGCAACATAAAATAGTCATACTTTCCTCAAAAAGAAGAATCCCCCAAGCTTTAGGAAGATTTTTTTTTAGTCCTCTACGTTTTGCAGG
>JAYDZK010000001.1:6000427-6012783 GCA_034509185.1 Euphonia xanthogaster
AGCATGGAGTCAATTAAAAAAAACAACAACAAACAAATAATAAAAACAAAACCCAGTGGAATCAAAGAACTCTGGGTTTATCACTTGCTGAGTGGGAGTGAAAGTGCTGCACCTTGCTTTAGACCTGCGTTGGATATTCCCTGAGGAAACCCTGTGTTTCTTGCTTTAGGAGGGCGATTGTAGGTGCTGGAAACGCCAAGCGCTGACAATTGGCAATAGAAATCCTTTCTAGCAGAGACTGGGTTCCTGCCCCTCTGCAGAGTTCTGAAGGACCTTCACACCTTTCTCCTGTGAACACCCCCAGCAAGGTGTGCTGTGAAGGCCCTGGAGGTGTCACCTGCTGGTGGCAGCAACCCCAAGTGGCACAAGCCAGGCTGGACACATCAGCTCAGGCTCAGTGGCCACTGATTATTGCCCCAGGCACTGTGCCCAGGGGACAAAGCTGCTCTGCTCTGGGCACTGGACAGCACACACAGTACTCCCCATCTCCTGGAACTTTGGAGTTCACTTGTGCAGAAGCCACTTGTGACAGAGCAGCTGTGTCCTCAGGCTCGTGTCTCAGAGGGCACTAACATTTAATTCAGCAGCACCTGTATTACAACCAGGGCTTATGCACCCCTGAACAGAAAACCAAAACTTATTTTAGATGGAAGAGTGTCACCACAATTTCCTCACATGCTAAGTACATGCAAATCATGTTTTTTTGCTGCTCTAAAGTCCTTCTCTCTATTTAAAACACTACACAGTGAAATTTGTTTTGATGCTGTGCTCTAGCAAACAAATTTACCAGTTCTGAGAGTGTTTAACATGACCTCTTTTCTCCTCCAGATTCCACAATATATTCACCCTTACTTCAGAGAGGTTGTCAAGGCACTTTATAAATGTGAACAGTAATTTATTTTTATTTTGCAAATTAAAAAAAACAAACAAGTAGTCTCACGAAACACTTTAAAAATAATTATGTTTGTATTACAAATTAGTAAGAAAAATCCAGAAAATTTGCGGAAGGCTGAAACTAATTATCTCCTTGGAAACAACCAGTAAAGACCATGGACCAACATTAAAGGAGTCCCAAGAAATTAAAACAACAAGAAGCATATTTAGAAGGACAATTGTTCAAATAATTAAAAAGGAAATGAGATAAATACCACAGAATAAATACAATACAGAAGGAATAAAAAGATGAAATTTAAATAAGGGAAAAATAATGCAAAACCTATTTACTGTAATAGGAGAAAAACATGAAGCACCATTGAAACCCTGATTCTCATATGTAAACAGCCTGACTGATAAGATCCTGCTTTTCTTAACTGTAGGAATTGCACCCAAAGGTGCAATCAAAGGATTTCCTATCCTTTGTGTTTGTAATGTGCTGCTTCCTAATTTGTAAGATTTTTATTAAATTCATATGATAATTCAAGCTTTTAATACTTTCTCTCTGTAACACACAGAACCTGGGAAACAATTTTTTCATGTAACTAAGAGGGTCTCCATCAACTCTCTGTAAGTATACTGGCTATCTTTTGTTTAAAATGAAAAAAGAAACACCCACAAATTAAATGATTTCTTGAAAACGAGAAAAGCCATTATCTTAAAATTCATGAGGTTTAAAGTGAGTGTGGGAAAGAGCTACTGAAAAATGTGAGGAGTCAAAATCTCCCCTGGCTGTTCACACGGGCTGTCCCTTCTTATGTACAAGAAAGGTTCCAGGTGTACCTTGGACAGACATCCCTCTCAGAACAAGCTTTGCCTACACAAAGTCATCTCAACACCCATTTCACCCACACCATTTTACCCTCATCACACCAATCTTTACTCACTGCTGTGTCAAAAAACCCCAACTCACCCCTATTCACCTCACTTGTCTGACTCACTGACTAGCAGGGATTGGGAATTTTAGGGTGACAAGCCTGTTCAAAGGAAATCAGTGTCCTGCCTAACCCAGATGCTTTATACAGCAAAATCTTTATTATGTTAATGTTTTATGTTTTCTATTTCAGGATGGAAGGAAGAAAGGAGGACTTTGAAGACAATTTGATCTGAAACAAAACACTGTTGTGTTTTTAAACAAAACCATGCCCCTTCAGTTTGGATTCACCAATATTTGATTTCCCAGAGCTGCCAGGACAACTCACCAGAGAAATTTGCTTGTTCTAGAACTCACCTTTTCCCTGTAGGTACCTTTATTGAGCTCCAGCAACATTTACACACCACAGCAACACCTCCAATTAAACTCTTAAACACACTGTCTGACTCATAAGACTTTAGTGCCTGAGAGAGGATGTAGTTTGAGCCCAAATCTGAGCCAAAATAGACAAGGAGCTCAGTTGCATTTTTCATAAGGTGCTGGCCTCGCTCAAGCAGGCACAGTGTAACATCCAGCCTAAAAACTTTTGAAATTTTAATTGTTTGGGGGGGTTTTCCACTGTAAGAATAATTTTATTCTCCTCTTAATCCAGGAAGAAAACCAAGATTTTGAAATCACAGTTTTCATGCTCCTTCACATCACTTTGGGTGCCATCCAACTTTTATGCCCCTATGGCCTTTCACAATGTCACCCATCCTTAGCACACCCATTCTTTTCCATCCCTTGGTCCTCCCCAAATGAACCCATTGCCACTTCTCCCACCATCATCTCTCCCATCCCAGCAGGAGTTCCTGGGGCTTGAAGCAGCCACGGGCAGCAACAACTGCACCTCAGCCTGGGTTAGGGCTCTAAGTCAAAAACAGAGGTACAAATCTTGGTTCCAGCCCACTGGGACAGAAGGGAAAGCTGTTCCCTCCTGCAGATTTGGGAAGATGAGCAGAAAGAAGGAGCTGGAGTAGAAGGCAGAGTTAGGGGGACTCACTCAGCAGGGAAGCAGATGTGCTTTGGGCCGAACCTCAGCTGGGTGCAGCACGAAGAGAAAGCGGCACAAAGGAGAGGCAGGAAGGATGAAGTAATTGCTGATCTTTACAAGCCCTATGTAAAATACCATTCATAATGGTGATGACAGTCACTTTCTGCAGACAGGCACAAAGGGCTTTTTCTTCCATGGCACTCTGACAGTTTAGGCAGGAAGAGAGAGGTGGCTAGTGGAAACAAATTGTCAGCGATCTGTCACCGAAGAGCAGATTGCTTTTCCCCTCCCGAATTTTCCCTCCCGAGTTGAGATTAGTCTCTATTGAAACCCAGGGTTCTGTTCCTCACCGGCCAGCACCCACAGAGATGAAATTTCTTTATCAGATCTCTCTAAATAACTACTTGAAGCTCAAATCACTCTGACCTTAGGAAAAGGAGGAACGGTCGTTGCCAAATTCCAAAGAACAAAGCACAACGTAAAATAAAGCTCCATAACAAAAAATCATTAAAGCTATTTTTCTGCATGCAGGCTGCTGTAGCACAAATTCAACCCAATGCAATCACAAAGGGATTAAGGAAAATAAAATTATTGTAAAAAAATTACTACTCTTAAAACTGCTTCAATTATTCTATATTCAGCCACATGTGCAACAAGAGAAATTAATCTGAGAAGAAAAGATTCAGTTACACATGAAATGCTGCTGCAGAGTACCAGGAGTTTCTGAAGCAGGGGAAATTCCCCTTTGTTTTATTTGACTTTGTTTTAATAATCACTTTGCTGTTTACCCAGGTATAATGTCATCTTCTTCGCAGAATACCAAGATCCATGTGGAAAACAGAAATGTCTCCTAATTATTTCCTTCTAAAAGCAAACAGGAGAATTTCATATCTTGTGTAATTGAATTTGAAAAATGCCAAGAAAGTTTGTTCTCTTTATAGCCAAAGTTAAAACAAATTACTTTGGTGAGAGCTGAAATAGGGGGTGGGAGGAACACAGGTTTCCATTTAATTTCCAGGTGCACACACACTTTGTCTTTAGCTGTCAAAAGGCAGCCTTTCCATGAGAGGCTACAACAGACAGATGAAATAAAAGCAAAGCCTCTGTCACGGGGGCTCTGCCTTTGTTCTGTATTTGTGCAATGCCCAGAACACAGAAGCTCTGGCTTTGCAGCCAGATATAAATAATCATGGAAGGAAATGAAAGAATAACACGAAAGAAATCAAATACATGGGTAACTTGAAAGAAGGGATAAATCTGTATTTATGCTGTTTAACCCTTACTTATCTAGCTCGTGATGCTGCCTTAGGGAAAGAAGTTATTTCATTACAAGTCAGCAATATTTACAATAGTATTCTTTGCAGCATGTTAAAGGTAGCACCAATGGAACATTAAACTCATATATATTTATATAGCAATCACACTCTGTAGCAAAACAGCTGAGTTTCTCCCCATGGAGCATGGCCCACTTTCACACAAAGGAACCCACGAGAGCCCTGATCAATATATAAATCAAGATATTGAAATTATCAAAGTATTGACAAGGGGACCATGGCAGCCTTTGAGATCTATATATAGGATCCAGAAACCCAAAATATCTCCTTGATCTCTAGGACAAGAGCAGAGCAAGGTGCCAGCCCACCTGCAGGTCGGGTCCCTGTTGGTGGCCGATGAGCTGCTGCTCACTGAGCCCAGCCCATCAGAGGCTGCGCCTCAGTGCCAGGACCCTGCAAAGCTGGATCAGAACCTCCTAGCACAGCACAACAGGGGGTATCCTTCTCCCAAATGTTACAGTTCTTATCCTTTTCAACAGAACCACAACAGGCACCAAAGGAAATGTCAGCAGTTTTCCTGGATTGATAAAGATTCAACAGCAGGAACAGTGTTCTCTTGGAAGTGATCCACCATCCGTGGAAGCAACATTTGAACTTGGTGTCTTCTGTGCAGAGGTATTTGAGTGGTGCATAACAATGTGTGGCAATTAAATGCAGCACTTCAGTACAGATCTGTGCAGCCTGCTCACCATGATGTGTGGTGATGAGGGAAGGGAAAAGGTGCTCTAAGTACAGTCACTTCCTTCCCATTGCACAGGGAGAAACATGAACTGAATGTGTGAGGTGGATAAACATGTAGTAGATTTTATATTTATTATATTGCCACATTTCAACTGCAAAGAGCAGAAAGAATTAATGGGATAGCCACAGTCTTCTGCATACTTTGTACCACAGTATCTCAAGCAGCACTTTCAGAACTTGCTGCTCTTTTGTGGCTTTGCAGGAAAAATAACATGCAAAGGTAGACAAGAGAATGAAAGCTGGCTGCGTCAGAGGAGTGTGTAGACATTTTCTTGAAAGTATAGCAGGAAAGCTTTGCCAGGCAATGGTACCAATATTGCTCAGAACACAGCTACAGAGTAAAAATATATTGGCATTGTGATTTTACAATGTCATGTTCCCTGACTGAGAAATGCATTCATGACAACATGCAGAAGAGATGGAAAGGGACACAGTAATATCTCTGATTTCACCAGATGACTGGAAAACTACAGAAAGCAAAGGTTAAAATGTCACAGAGGCTTTTTTTTCCTGCAGAGGAACCTGGGAGAGGCACCTTTTGCTGTTGGTACAACTGCTGATCTACAACTGACATGAGGTTCCAACGGAGTTATTCCCAAATCATCCATGTGCAAAGAAAGCATCTGTGTTCTGTTTCCACCAGACCACAGTGCTAGCAAGCGAGATGCCAAAGGAAGGAAATGCTACAGCATCATCACTCTGCATTGAAGACAACAAGGCCATTTCAGAAGACAGCAAGCCTGATATTAGTTCATATTATAATCAAAACAAATCAAGCACGGACAATTTGGATCACCTCACCAGGCTTTAGACACGCAGGAGGAAAATTTGGTGGCAGCCAGTGGTAATATGATTCTGATGTGCAGTGCTCAATGGCTACATTTGTCATTTAGCATTCAGAGTTCCCAGACTCAAATTCTGCAGTGTCCTCTGATTGCTGATTGTTTCTGGAGAAGTAGTCAACAACTTAGCTAAATAAATGATAATACAGTGGCTTTTCAATCTACAGTTTGTATTGGATTTCAAGCATTTGAGATGGAAATACCAACCTGCTTGCAGCTGCTGCACTTGTTGAACAGCAGAGATCAACAAAGAATCAACACTGGCACTTGTAACCACACAGCAGCAACACAAAAGTGAAGACATACATTCAAGTGTTACATAAAAAAAAAAAAAAATGGTCCTGCAGAAATAAAAAAAAGCCTAAAAATCCTGAATCTCAAGACAGTACAACACAAATGGCTACATCAACACAGCCACAAAATCTGTTATATAGGAGAAAAAAAACCATGACAGGTATAAAATGTATATATCTGCATTGATCCCAGATTAAAAAAAAAAAAGAGAGAATTAGATAAATATTTTTTGACCTATGGCTAAAGCACAAGAGTAAAAGTAATAACAATAAAATAATCTGTGCCAGAAAAACAAATAAAACCAAGGAGACAAATGAAGACAGGCACATAATAGGTGAGAGAAGAGGGTGCTAAATGTAAGAAAGCGTAAATCAAAAACCCTCACACAGATCTGTTAGCTCGGCAAGTTTAATGGACATCTTGGAGTTTTCTAAATTTACCAAAGAAGCGCTTCTCAACATCTGAGTTGGAAAAACTCCTAAGCTGAGCATAAGAGGAATAATACAGGCCTAAGGAGTTTGAAGGAAATAGTGGAGGAAGCCAACAAAAATTCAACAAATGCAAACGGAGGAGCTGCTAAATGGGGCTGGAAGCTTGATGAGATGGCTGCAGCACAAGGGCCTTAATCCATATTTGCTGATGCAAGTCTGGAATTCTGAGCGGTGGAGTGTCAGATCGTTTGTCCGGCTCTTTTGAAATTCCCACTGCCAGTCTGTGAGCCTCTGGTCAGGCAGGAAATGGCAATTTTCTCACTGAATCACTAAGCCAAAGACACATCATCCTGTCAGGGGCTGAGAGGGGCTGCTGCTGATGGAAGATGTGTGTTTGTATGAAGAAACCCAGCAACCTCCCCTCAAAATAGATACATTGGCCCAATGCTCCAGCTAAGTGTGAGTTCCACTGAGCTCTTCCTACCACGAATTCTCCTGTGGTTTTAATTGAAAGCTGTACTGCTTACTGTCCATGCTAAAATATTGACTGATTCTGCTGTGCCTTGCTGGACAGCTGCTGTGCTATGGCCCAGAGGTAATTGATGGAGAGATCCCCCTGTTCCCCAGGCTGCCTGTTCCACTGGGGAACAGAATGTCTTGCTTAATGCCTGCAGAGCACTCGGGGATCCTTAAATGAAAGGCATAAGAGCACAAAGCACCATCATCATTAGCTGTAAGGGCCACTGCAGAGCAATGGAGAAATATTCCCTTTCCCTGCCCATCTGGGGTTTTGCACACTGCCTAAGCAGTGCTCCCATCCCCTGCGGGCTTTGAGAGCAAGAGATCAAATCTGTGCCTCTGGCATAATAGTGCAGAGTCCTAATTACAGAACTACCATAAAGCATCTGCTGCAATGCATAGCTGTAATTCCTTGGCATGCACAAATACAGCACCTCTGTGCTCAGAGAACAGTGCTGGAAGCAAATCCTGGGGCCCAGAGCATGAGCGGCCCTCGAGGAAGTGTCCTGGGTGAAGGGAGGCAGAGGAGCAGGGAAAGGCACCAGCCCCTGCTGCATTCCCTTCGTGCAAAAGAGTCACAAGTGCAGGCTCTGCACTCACAGAAAAGCAGCAAAGCCCTTGAAGCTGCCACCTCTCCCTTCCCGGAGCAAGGCCAACTACTCCAAAGGGAAGTAGGGCTCTGCTGAGGAATATGCAGAAGAGGAACCTTCCTTTCACAGCCCAGGGTCACCCAGAATTAACTGTTTGTGGGACACTGTGGAGCCTCACCCTCCCAAGGGATGTCTCAGAGAGGTTTGGTGTGAATTAGTTTTCCTTGATGCACAACCTCTCCAAGAGTTCCCACTGCCAGGCATTCCCTGTTGCCACTGCACATATGTGTACAAATAGGATGTCTTTGCACCAAAAATAATACTGGCATAAGCAAAGCACATGTTAAGAACTAAAACAAATCTTCTGTTCCTATTTGCTTGTAAAGGGATTCTTCTCATTCATTCAGTTACTGACTGCAGGGACCAGGAGTACTCATACACCAAATATGCTATTTTCTCGGTTTTGGGATTGGAGGGATGTAGATGTCATCCTTCCAATACAGCTCTCTCTTTTAAAGGACTTGGAAGGCCTGTCTAAAAATCCATCCAATATATCAGGCTTATAAACTGGAATATGAACTCCATCAGGATGGAGTCTCCAGGAAAGTCATCAAATGCTGCTTTATTCCCAGCTGCTGTACATGGATTCGAACAAGTGACACAGAATGTGCCTGCCTATGCAGCAGAGTCACGGGCAGAAATTATCTGCTGGAAGCTTTTTGTTAGCATGAAGCTTCTCAAAAGCTGCAGCCCTGATGTGTCAGAAAATATGTGCTTCAGTGCCTGCAGGAAATACATGTCCTAGCCTATTACACCTCTCTTTTCATCAAAGAAGAAACACTCACAGCAGTCATTGCTATTATTTTACAATAGTATCACATTTTAAGCATCATCACTAAATAGGGACCAAACCTGGACTCTGCTTTGCAAGAAACTAAGGGACAAATAAGCCATTCATTCCACGATACCAATTTATGCGCTGACATTACTAACCCTGAAGCCAATAAGGCCAACAGCAACAACGAAAAAAATCCCCAAAACCAAACAACAACAACAAAACAAAAAACAAAAACAAAAACAACAACAACAAAAAAAAACAACAAAAAAAAACAACAACAAAAAACCCCACGCCCCAAAAAATAGTAGCCCTGTAAGTTCTGTGAAAAATGCAAAAGTGTATCAAGCTGTTCTGCTAATATCTTTACAGTAAAAACAAATGTAGGCACCTATCTATGCACAATGGCACATGAGGAAATGAATATGAAAACTCTTCAGCCTGAAATGGATAAATGGAGATGAAACACTGCCTTTGATGCAAGGCAAATCAGAGAAATTGGAAGCTTTTGTGTGCTGAGTTTCCTGGATTTGTTTTGTCTGCATAGAAATACCTTTAGTAATTCAGTATTAAAATAAGAAGCTTCCTCACTGCCAAAATGGGTACCAAACAAGGCTGGCACCCAGAGGGTGCCTGGGCACTGGAAGAGGCTCCCCACAGGAGTGGTCACAGCACCAAGACCCACAGAGTTCAAGAAGGGTTTGGGCACTGCTCTCAGGCACGTGGTGCGACCCTTGGGGTGTCCTGTGCAGGGCCAGGGGTTGGACTTGATGGTCCTGATGGGTCCCATCCAACTCAGATTTTTTTTTATAATACGTTCTAATATCTCTGCTGGCTATAACAGATTCATCTGAAAAGTGTAACTGCAAAAAATCTGCCAACAAAATGTGAGTTGTGTATAATGAGTTATAAGACCCTTATAACTGCATTACAGTATCAGTGCATTTAGAAGGGAGGCATTGCGGGAAAATTTCAGTAATAGGTTGAAAACTGTGAATAAAGTAAAAATTAGCATTCTCTAGTTGCTACAAAATTGTTTCTTATTTTCATTCTTGTCTCAAATTTATTTTCACTTGAGAAATGTTAGGTTCTCTGTTTGTACAAGACAAATATTCTTTAATAGGAGATCTTTATCAATATAGAAATGTGTCTCTACTATACATTTCTGCCGTTCAAATCAAAAGTATCTAGAGCAGACACCATCTTCATTAGGGGGGAAAAAAAAAGCTGTAGCATTAATGAATCAAAGTCAATAACAAGCATTGGAAGAAAATAGTAAAACACAAATGAATTTTTCTGCTTTTCTTAGAGAGGATTACTGGTGCTTCCTGAACACTCCTCAGTTTATTCTGCTGATGCAAAAGTCGTTCCCTTTCATCTTTTAATATTAGATTTTGGGAAATTCAATTGACCACAGTGCTCCATTGCCTAAATCAGTCAGCAACATAGCATGAAAGAAGTCAAGAGAAAAAGAAAAAATGCATTTTAAAAAGTGGTGCTTCTGTAAAATCCAGAGATAAAGAATTTATTACTTCTGTCCTCATCACTGACCTGATTCTACTGAAGACTGCTTATGATGGCACATGTGTGTACATGAGAAAATCAAGAAAGCTAAAAGATCTTGTCTTAGAAAAATATATGTGGGAAATGCATCTGGAAATTGTCTTTGGGGTGGCATAGATTTAGACATGCTACTGTGTTACTTACTCTTTTTTAAATGAATCAGTAATACTAAGTTTTCCAAACAGGCTGGGGGTAGAATGGATTGAGAGCAGCCCTGGCTGGGGGTGTTGGTTGATGAGGACCTCACATGAGCTGGCAGTGTGTGCTCACAGCCCAGAAAGCCAAAAACATCCTGGGCTGCATCCAAAGCAGCATGGCCAGCACTTGAGGGAGAGGATTCTGCCCTTCTGCTCTTCCATGAGTCCCCACCCACAGAGCTGCATCCAGTTCTGTGGATCCTCACCACAGAGGAATGGAGATGCTGTGGTGGACACAGGAGTGATCAGAGCACCTCTGCTCTGGAAACAGGCTGAGAGAGCTGGGGCTGCTCAGCCTGGGGAAGAGAAAGCTCCATGGAGACCTCACTGCAGCCTTCCAGTGCCTAAAGAGGATTTACAGCAAAGCTGGAGAGGAGCTTTTCCCAAAAGCTGGTAGGGATTGGACAAGTGAGGGGTGGCCTTAAGCTAAAAGGGAGTAGATTTAGATTACATTATAGGAAAAAAAAAATTCTTTCCCATAAGGGTAGTGAGGCACTGGGACAGTTTGCCCAGAGAAGCTGTGGATGCCCCATTCCTGGCAATGTTCCTAGACCAGGCTGGATGGAGCTTTGAGAACACTGCTCCAGTGGGAGCTGTCTCTGCCCACACCAGGAGAGTTGGAAGTAAATAACCTTTACAATCCCTTCAAACCCAAACCATTCTGGGATTCCATTATATGAAAAAAATATACAGAGGAAAAAAAGAACAGCATATTGGATGACTGTGCTAAAATGGAAAAAAAAATAAAAAAAAGATATAATTGTTTAAAGTATCTTGTAGGATCTCTGCTTGGCAACATGAGGTCAAACCCTTAAGGCCACAGACCATATTTTGCTTCAGGTCTTTGGCATTCTTCCAGACACAAGGAATTTATCAAAGCCTTCAGAAACTGTATAAGCAGCTTGACACTGAATCCTGTGAGCTGCTGAGCATTAAGGGAGATCAGTACACTCCTTAAAGTTACTTTTGAGAATTCTTGATTTTCTTTACTGAACATGGAGAAAAGTTGAGTGATTTAAATGAAACTCTATCCAGCAAGAAAAAAGAAGAAAAAAAAAAAACAAACAGATTAATAGAGAGTAATTTGGGACTGAAAATGGAAAAATTAACTTTTCTTAGAAACATAGGTTGGGAGAAGAACAAAAAAATTAGCATAATAAATTTGATAAAGAAGGGTACAATACTCAGAGAACTGGTAGATAATGTACTCACAGGGATGAGATAAGCCTCAAGAAATTCTGGGCAGCTAAAAATTCCTTAAAGAAATAACAAAAGCAAAAAACCAAACTAACCCAGTGTAAAGGAGGGACGTAAAATTTAATTAGACCCCCGTTGTGTAAATCAAAATTCTTCATTGACTTCATTTTAGAGGAAACTATACAAGATTACCAAAGATGGTAGTAAAAGAAGAGCTTTAATACATATGGGGAATGTGAAGCAGAGCTTACTAGGCAAAGAATGTAAAAGGTAACAAGAAATCATCCTGGAATACATTAATGTAAGGTTAAAAACAATAAAAATATTGGCATTTTCATAGTGAGAGAATGCCCACAGAGCTGAAGCACTGCATACCTTCTCGGCTGTCAGTCTTCACTAGAAAAATGATGCACAATTGAAGTAGGCAGCAAAAAGCTAGAAAAGGGAATAAACAGATCAGAGAGACTTATGACTTGTTTTCAGATTTCGTAAGCCTGATAAACTTCATTTTGGGGAATTTAAAACACCTCAAAGTTGGAAGAAATTTCCCATTAATGGCTGTTCTTTCAGGAGCTCTGGGAAATGGCACAACTCAAAAAAACTAGAAGAGATCAAATATAAAATACATTTCTGAGATGGAATAGAAAAATGGTACAAACTATACATCAGTCATCTTAACCTATTACCTGAAAACCCATCAGTACAATCAAACAGCTTTTAAGATCTAGCAAGGAAACAAGGACAAGAGAAATTGGGAAGAACAATTCTTACCAAATCTGTTCAGCATCTTTATCTGGTGATATACCAAGTCTTCTGACCTTAAGTTTTCTGTGACAGGGAGACTGGTAAGTCATGCACTGACTCCGTGTTGCTTATGGGGAAGTCACAGGAAACACTGAAGCCCCTAAAACAGTTACTTTCAAGAGATAATGGGTTAAAGCATGGAATATAAAGCATTTGAGGAAAGCTCAGC
>JAYDZK010000001.1:6012883-6050880 GCA_034509185.1 Euphonia xanthogaster
ACGCGCGTCGTTAATAAAATACCTCCTGCCTATTTGACTCAAACCAAGTCTTTGGGCAGTTTATTCTCGCCTTTTGGAGCAAAATTCGGCATCAACACCAAGAAGATATTTTGCATATATTTATATACACACACACACACACATATATATACACACGAGGGCCTTCTTTGTCCCCCTTGAGAATGGCTTTTTACACAGACACCTACAGCTCATAAAAAGCAAAATAAAAAGATTGCACAAGCTCAGCCTGGAGAGCAACCAGCTAAAAGCCAGACAAATACGTGGTATTACAGTGGATCACAGGAGGAACATGAATCAACAATGTCCTTCACTAGGAAAAAAAGGTGGACATAGAAGCAGGATTAGAGACAACGGCATAAACTGCACTGCTCCTGCCTTCCCCAGCTTTCACAGTTTTGCTGGAGCAGTGGGTTCAGCTTTGGGCATCACCCAACCATAAAAGTGTGGGTTGCTTGCAGAGATTCCTGAGGATCAGAGGTCTAAGACTCAACCCACAAGGAAAGGCCAAACAAATCAGGGTTGCTAACTGAAAAAGTCCTCAAGTAAATTGCAGGCTTTTGCAGAGAGAGAAGGAGAAATTTACTGTCCATGTCCATGAAAGAAAACAAACAGAAACAGGTTGAAACTGCAGCCATGGAAATCCACTTTCCATCACCAGATTTTTTTTAAGAACAGGCAAGAGAAGCATTTCTCAGGAAATGCAGACAAACTTTGTCTCGTAATTTTCTGTGCTGTCTTCCCTCAGGGCATTCTGAAATCCCTTTAAAACCTATAATCTATTATTTGAAGTCAGTTCCCTGCCCATTCAAAGAATTTACTAAGTCACAATATTTCCTTTTGCTACCCAGAAAAAAATGTGATGGAAATATTTTTAAAAGGGCTATATTTTTTGGTAACTGCTCCAATTAGTATGATTGTAAGATATGAGTAGGACAGGATTTGCTGGAGTGATTTGGGTCATGGTCTGTTTATGATGACGCTTTCCATTTCTACTGTTACATTTACTAGCTGAGAAAAAAAACTTCATAAAAATATACTAATGAAAAAAATAAGTAAAAAAAGGAGCATTTTTCAAGCATTGACAATATTGGCCTCTGAATGATTTCTGTTTCTTACAAAAGCAAAAGACAAAGTTATCTGTTGCAGGAAATAGTTTATAATCAATGAAATTTCTTATTCTTATTATTTAGGTGATTAAAATCTCCTGTATTCTACCTTGAGGGAATTACCACACAGTCCTGAATATTTCATGCAGTCACAGAGCTATTGCCTAAATGGGAGCATATTTTCTCTTTCCTGTCACTTACGTTAAAGCAATACCAAAGTGTTTGGCTTTGATTTTGTTTGGTTGGTTTTTTAAAGCTATTTATACACAGAATTCTAAGACAGGGCCACCCAGAGCATACCACTACTGGCTGTCAAGAGATCTGGAAAAGAAAACTAAATAAAATTTACAAGGAATGGAAAAAAATAAGATACACCATGCCAAACAGTCTACTAAATTACCACATTGCCTCGTTTGAAATGCTTCATTCATAGTTTCTAAATATTCTACATTTCCTCCACCCTCCCCTGGAGGTTGTCTCATTACACATTTCGTAAACATCTCAAAAACATATATCCAAAATAATTTTTACCTGAACAAAAATAACCTAAAGAGTTGACTTTCTACACAATGAGGAGCTGCTTCCATACAAAAGCAGATATGGTTTTAAAGAATTCCTGAATTTAAAGGTTTGGGATGAATTTCTCACATTTGAATATACAATCAGTACATCAGCATGAAACTCTTTCCAAATACCTCCTTCCCTAAATGTTATAGAAATATGACCCTTCCAGTTTACCTAAAAATACATAACATTCCTAAAAACATTTTGTACTCAACTGTGCACAAAATTACTTGAAACAATATCATTCCAAAATCCTTCAGAAGTACTTGAACAAAAGCAAAAAATGCCATTTAACTGAACCAAAATATTTTATCCAATGGAAATGAAATTTATTCTGATGATACTGCCAGTTATAAGTCAGCTACACAAGATGAGTCCATGATAGTGCTAACTACTGGGAAATTTCTTCCCCTCCAACTCCTGAAATACAAGTTTTTGGGGAAGAGATCCTGAAAATGGTGCACTCCAAAGAATCTCCACTCCTTGTAAATCACTCTTCAGCTGGTCACGCCTACCAGAGCAAAAGGACCATCAGGATTCAGTGACTGTGACTCCTGCCCATCAAGTCCCACAGCAGTACTGCACTGGGGATATCTCCATCAAAAAATAAAACAAACCAAAACCAAAAACCCAACTCCATTCTTCTGCTACTGCTGTACCTCATCGTATCTTATGGCACAGAATGCAAAGACAAGAAAGATCAGCAGGACTGCAGAGGTGCTGACAGCTGGACTGGGATGAGATAATGTGAAAATTTGTGAAACCACTGAGTGAGATGTGGTGGAAAAACACTGGAAAATTCTGACAGAAGAATATATTATCTGAAAGAGTGTGCTTGTTGAAACAAGTGACAGGATTGCCAAGGAGAATTAGATGGCTGGGTCACTGACCAAGCCAAGGGAAAGTTTCATGATAAGATTACACATGACTAATGTGGGGATGGGGATGGAATTTGCTCAAGAGGAAGAGCATAAAACAAGCAGGAAATTATGGAAAAGAGCAATAGCACACATCTGTTCAAGTTGCAGGCTCAGAAAAACACCAACCAACAATTTGCTACTTGTTTATTTAGAAGACGAAGCCAAATAGTAACCCAGAGACACTCAGATGAAAATCAATTTGCAATGAGTGTCTAGTCTCAAGAAACTGTAGACAAAGAGATGAAGATTAATCTGACTGCTTCAAGAATGTAAAAGTATTAAACAGAAAAGAGAGCTCAAGAAATATCAGACTGAAATAGCTTATATCCTTCTTTAGCACAAACCACTACCAGCTGTGCCAGTGCCAGAACATTTAGTCGCCATGGGGTTCCACTGACTCCTATAACAATTCCATCACTGAGAATCTCCTGTCAGAAGCTTGATGTGAGAAGGAAGCTGAGGTCCTGGTTTAGCTGCAAAAATTGGGCATATGAGAAATAGCAAGTACACAAAGAACCTCTGCAGGTGCTAAAGGTGGTTTGCTTTGTTAGCCCCTCTACAATGGAAATGGTGGGTGATAGCAGGGGGAAAAAAAAGTTGAAACAGCTCAAAAAAAGATGATGAGAAATCAGAATTAAGACAAAATGGAACAGGGGAGATAGCAGAGAAAGAAAAAAAAAGAGGTGAGGAGGAGATGCAAATAGGAACTGACAGCAAAGAGCTGCTTGGGATCATAAATGAGCTTCTTGGAAAGCAAATGTGGCACTCACTGGGCTGGAGCCACTGAATTACAGGATTATACCCCAGAACTCAGCACCACAGAATCCTCTCCCAGCTACCCAAGCAGCTCTAGATTTATTACCCTCTGCAGCTGCCTTTCTGCCTTTCTTAGCTTGTCCTTGTAGAAGCATTGAAGTCAATGCTAAATGAAAAATTAACCAAGCTCTCCCTCATCTTGTCTTTTCATTTCTCATTAAATTAGAGAGAAAATGTAAATGTTATTTTCTCTCTCACTTCACTGGTTATTGACAAGTCAGGAGCTAGCAGTGAGAAGACTTCATTCAGAGCTTTGTGCTCTTGCTTCTGATGCCAGCAGCTTTCACAGGTGCTACTGGGAGCAATTCAAATTGCAGCCCTTTTTCATTCAAGGAGTGCTGCAACCCATGCCCACCAAACACAAAGGAAAAACTAAAAATGAAAGGCAAGAGGGTGCTTTCTGACAGCATTTCTTTCCAGAGTTCAGAAGTGTTCTATGCTAAATTCATACAAGGGCAAACCTTTCTTAAAACAGTTTTGAGAACTTCAACATGGAAACTCTGGAAAAAAAATTGGTAAGGTTGTACATGATGTTTGCTCTATATAAATAAAAAAAAAAAAAACAAAACTTGGTGAATGCTTCAAGATGGTGAGAGCAGGGTTTGGCTTACTCACATTTCAGTAGGTTTCTTTATTTTACAGTTTGTTGCTGAGTGTGACTAAAAATATTAGAACTGCTCAAATACAGAAGTCAGATGTTTCTAGGTCCAGTTATTGAACAGAAGAGGTACAGGAGAGATGCAATTTGTGGAACAAAAAGACCATGCTCATCTTTGCTTCATCTTGTTTCTTTCTGTATTTCATCAGGTCTTTTGTTAGAAAAATAAAAGAAATAGACACCACCTGTGCAGTTCTCCTATTTCAGTATATTTTTGAGGCAGAAAAAATAAATGGTATGAAACAGAACATTTCATTCAGCTAGCTACCTCCATTTTCACAGAGGTTGGATCATACATTTAGGCATATAATTTCAGACCTAGCCTTCTCATATCCATTTATGGGTTTAAGGAATCCAGGATTTATTCAATGTCATTACTCTTAGCCTCAGGACTGAGGTTTGCATGATGGCCTTACTCTCCCTCCTCCTTCCCCCAAAGAATCACACCCTACAGAATGTTTTAAAAGAGGTAAAAACCTCATCCTTCCCAAAGCAAAATTCAACTCTTACAAAAAAGTGCCAGATTTGATTTATTGGAGTGCAGCCTGAGTCAACCACAGGGCACAGATTCCTGCAGCAGGCTGTATTTTAGCAGATATGGTTCTTGGCTCTGCTGTTGTCTCTCTTGCACAGTGCAGTGCTTGAAGTAGTGCATACAGCTGTGGCAAATTATACTTTTGTTTTTTAATGGGTTTTCAGTTTAGAACAACCCTACTCAGAATTCAGCAGGAACAGGTGAGATCCATCACCTCTCACTGTTTCACACCGTGGATCTTGGTCCCAGGTGAGATTCCTGATCCTCCACCATCATGACTCGACTCATCACTGTTTCTGCAAAACGCCTCCCTCGGCACAACTCTCCCAGGGAAAACTTGGTTTTTTGTCAGAACTCTGAGTCTGCCCAGCATAGGGATGTTACTCTTACATCTATGACGAAGCCGAAAAAAAGTCACCTGGAAGAGACTAAATCCTCCTGATCCTATTGCCAGCAGGGAATTCCTCAAAGTGATGGAGCTGGGAATATCTGGGTGTTATCTCTGTGCTGGACAAGCCCCCGAAGAATGGTTCCTGACCTTGACTGGAAACTAGGGGGTGTTTTTATCTCTTCCATAAAATCTCTTTTCCCCCTACTTCTCACCAGAGCTCTGGAAGGTCTGCTCCTGTGAGGAAGCACATGGAGTGACATTCTGCTACCATGGAAGTCAAGAGCAAAACTCTCACTGGTTAATTAAAATTGGCACTTAGTTTAACTTTTTAGTAGAGAGTAGCACTCTATTTCTCCAGGGATAGGGAGAGCAGGGAACACAAAACTCCACGTTACAGATACACTATCTACATACTGCACAGTTTGGCAACAAGCAAGACTTGTTTTCTTTCCTTTTCCATTCCATCATTCCCTTCAAATGTATTTAATCTTTTGCTGCTTTGGGGGTTGGGCTTGTTTTTTGTTGCCTTTTTATTTTTTTTTCCAGAATGCCAAACCTCTTTAAAACAATCATAAAGGCTCTTGAAGAGCGAGGCCCTTTATCTTTGCACAAAATTAATAGAGCACAGGTTCCTTTCCTGTGCAGCTGGAGGCACCCACTTGTAAGTGAAAGAGTGGCTCATTCCCCTCAGCCAGCCAAGAACCTAACAAAGGCAAATCATTTTGGAGTTTGTCTGAAGTGTTATTCCCCATTTTGCATCATAAATTCATGTTACTGTATAAGACCAATAGAGGACAAACCCCACCCCAGGGAAGTAAAAAAATAATCTTTTCACCATTCTTCGCCCTCTCCCCAGGAATTACACACTGATTATTACAGCAAAATATATTAAGAACCTAAATATTGCAACAGGGAGTCAAGCAGAGGAAAAAATTTCTTTCCTCTGCCCACACATCCTTTTCTGCTTTGGGGGCATGAATGACTACTCCTGCTGGCTGGGAAGAGAAGAGAAGGGGTATGGGAAGGAAATAGGAGCTGTGGGATGAACCAAGCAACTCTCTCTTCCCACTTGGGTAACTCAAGAGATGCTGGGGAGCCACAGAGAGCCCTGCAGGTCCCTGCCCCCACTCTCCCTTCACCTCTGAGCTCTCACAGAGCTCCTTGTGGGGCTGGTGCCTGCAGATCCACACCTCAGGACATCATCCATGTGGGAAGAGGGGGGAGCAAATCTGCAATGAGCAAGAGGAAAACCCCGAGGGAAAGAAAAGGTGAAAAAGAGATTTGATGGCAGGGGAAGGACAGTGAGTAGAAAGAACACTGAGACTTGTGAGCTAAGGAGCAAAGGATAAACTGAGTGAGAATAAGGGGAAGACACCAGTGGGAATAAGGCTTCCGAAGAAAAAAAGGGGAGACTTGGAAGAAGAAAATTAAGAATGCCCAACAGATCATGAAAATGTTCCAGAGTGTCAAGGACTACTCCTTATTCCACCTGTTTTTTCTGGTTGTAACAAAATTATTACTGGAGGAAAAAGACAACATTTGGGAGACTGAGTGGGAGCAAACTCCACAACATATTAAAAACAAGTAGGAAGGCACAAAATATTCCTTTTTTTTAAAGCGCATAGTGAAAAATAAACTGGTGGAGTGCACCTGTGGTCCAGGACTCTTTTTGCCTTCCCTTTTACTAGCTATAAGCATTTAGGCTCAAAATGACTCCACTGCTATGAAGTGGTTTGTGTGACAGCAGATGTTATCTGCACACTAAGGTCCAAGAACACAAACAGCAGTTCCCAGCTGCAATCATGCAATGGAGAGGAATTTCCATGGTTGAAACAGTGACTTGAAAATGTTGGAAAGTACCATGATGGATATCTTTATACTCCATTTTCTAAAGCCTAAGCAGCGGTGTATAGATGCTGAAGGGAATTTTGTCTTTAACTGAGGGAAAAAAAACAGCCCAGAGCCCAACAAACAAAATCAGTAGGAAAAAAATAATCCGCTGTGCATTGTCAGCTCGGCTTGTTTTTGGAAAAAGCAGAGTAAATAATTTCTGTTCTTGAGAAGAGCTTTAGTCAGACTCCACTCTGTCTCAGGTTGTACAGTCACACAAGGGAAATCAACCTCAAGCTACCTGGCTTATCAGCATGTTTTAGAAGAGAAAAGAGTACTTGCTGACTGTCCCCTTTGCATCCCTCCTCCAACTCACTGATGAAAGCAGCTGAGCAAACAAAAGTTGGGAAGAAAGTTTGCAATTTACTTCACTAGGTTAAAAGTAAATTCTTATCCCCTCCAAACAAGCAGGATGAGCAGTGATTCAGAGAATTGTCTAGATCACAGTGTACCTTCTTAGTCATACAGTATTTCAGGCTACCCCTAAAATGCTGCTATTTTTTGCTCAACACCAACTTCATTGCTGCTCTCTCGAGCTGAGATGGACAGATATGTCCTTTGATTTCTTGACCCAGGCTATTATTTTGTATAAGGAAACACTATATCCCTCAAGCTGTGAATCTGAAGTCATTACTAAGATGCCAAAGGAGTTTAAGAGATTATTGAACATCTATCTTTGCCTTATTTTCAGAAAAGTAAACAATGTTCTTATGACTCTTTGCACAATAAGGGGAAAAAATGCCAAATGCAGTAGCAAGTTTATTCCTGCTTAAAAAAAAAAATCACTTTTTTCCTCATTTGTTCTATCTGTGATTAAAATTTCTGTCTCAAATTCTTGCTATTTTGTCTTGAATAGGTTTTTGACCTGTTGAATTACATAACATACACTGTTATAAGTCACCTCTACAGATAGATGTCCTTTAAAATGACAAACAAGAGAAATCAACAATCAACTACAATTAGAAATATTAACTAAACTTGAAGCAATGAGTCTTCACAGCCAGTTACTGTATGCCCTGATGACTTTTTGACAATATTTTTAGTATGCAGTACAATAGCTTGCTAATGCTGAGTGATACTTTTAAATATGAAAATGTATATTGAGATCAGATAAAAGTGTTACATGATGTTTGCCCTTGGATTAAAGGTTCCTTATTTGTTTGCAGTGACATGAGAAATGATAATGGCTTTGGAAAAACTGATATTGTTTGTCATGTCACAGGTCCTCTGAAATCTTCCTCTTTTCTGTTACTTTTAATACAAAGGGAGGCCTAACATTGCATTAAGTCAAATCTTAGAGGCTTAGCTTAAACCTTAACATCAAAATAGCTGACATAATTCTTGATAAGTCTTAGATGTGGGCAGAGCGATTCATAATAAGCAACAAGTTTGGAGCTTGTATCCAGCTTATAAATGACTTCAAGGTACAGTCCCATACAGAGCACATTAACATTTAACCTTCAGGTAGAAAAAAAGGCAGAAGTCTTATTATTCAAAATCTGCTCCAAGAGCAAACATGGCAGATGTCATCTCGCCAGGCAAAAAGAGAAAAAACTGGTACATTCAGCACGCAGAATTCCCCCCCTCCTAATCAGTAGAAGTATATTCTTGAATTTCTATGCTGGGAAAGACTGCTCCAATGGCATTGATGCTGACAGAAAAGCCTGGCAGTGTCTCACCTGAGAGACCTACAAGCTACAAAATACTCATCAGGTGTTTTCTTTTGTGGAGGAATAAGACCCCCTCGCCATTTCCATTGTGCCCCCAAAACAACAAGCAAAACCCCATCTTGCAGCCAGGCTAATGATAGCAAGGGTTTGTCCCTCAAGCTCTGGAAACAGAGGTTAGGATAGAAGCATTAAAACATTCTTGCTTTTTGCACAACCATGGCATATAATCTTTAAAAACAGTCAATAAGTCCCAGTTGGCTGGAGCCAATGCGAGACCTCCATTGCTGGCACTTTGCTTGGAGGTCCCTTCCAAGCCAAGCCCTTCTATGATTCCATGAAGTCAGAGAGAAAAGAGATGTGCTGAGAGACCAACCACTTTACTAACAGTTTATTAAAAAAAAAAAAAAAAACAAAAACTACCAAGGAAACAGAGAACAAATTTTTTCAAACATCAAAATGAAATTGTATCTCTTTGAACAGTATAAATACCAATTATCTGAATATCCTATGAAAAAAAAAGAAGAAAAAAAGAAACCTATGCAGCAGCAGAAGCAGGGTTATTTGCATTGTTTTCTATGAAACTTTTAATGAAATCAGGCACAAAATTCTACAAGAAAAATCCCACCTGCTTTGACCATATTGGAGATGGTCAGACCTTGGTTAAATGTGAGCATGCACGCACTAATCTGAAACATCTCTTCACAATTAGAAAAAACTGTAGAATAAAATTCAATCTGGAAATTAATTATAGCTAAAGCAGTATATATTGCAGGAAAAAAAATAGCATTATACATGGTACTAATTGCAGTTGGATGAAAAGCCTAGAAACACGAGTTCCCTAACCCATAACTCCACAAAAAACGTAAACCTGTCAAAATATATTTTTCCAGCCTATATATTATGTTACACACTCTAATGAAAAATACCCAAACCCAACTCCAAACAAAAATTTCTTTGGCAAGGTGGAAAAAAGTCATCTGTAGTTTGAAATTTATTTTTGATTACATTGACACTCTGGAGGTTCACTACTCTTGTAATTGCTATTCAGGTTGGTAACTACAGTTTGTGGAAAAGAATCCACAATTAAGTGTATTGTTATGATTCCAAAAGTTAAAAATTTAAGTTTAAGAGAGATAAAATCAAGTCCTAGAACTTGGAGGGGGGGGGGGGGAATGCAAACCAGAAAATCCAATAAAAAATCTAAAGAAAAGAATCTTCAGAGAAACAAACGACACCAAAAAAGTCACACTTTATTTTTGTTATTACTTAAGTATTTTTTAATGTTATTGTTTGAGTATGAATCACATCACAGTTGCAATCATTCTAGGTATTTAAGAGATCTTTCTAAAACAGAAGGAACTACCATGGGGAGAAAAACCACCATGAGAGTGATGAGCACCTCTTTATCAGTCTGAGATGTTACTTTCATTTCACTCCCTTCCTTGTTGAGGGTTGTTGGGAGCAGTCCTGGTTTGTGCTCAAAACAGCCACGACCCCAAACAGATTCTTTGATAATTGACAACAGCAAGAACACATTAACAGAGCAACCTAGTCATCTTCCCTGCTGGGGATGCAGAGGAATGCTGATCTAAAACCACTTTGGTCCCACTTCACCTGAGCAGCACAGAACAACTCACTACGTGATTGATCTCAAACAAAAACAAAAAGCAAAAACAATAGCAACAAAAAAGAAGCAAGCTAGGAGGGAAGGAACAGAAGGGATAGTGGGGAAAGAAAATTAAGGAATTACTCATCCAGACCCATAAAGCCCAGGAAGGGACTTGAGGAGAAATAAAGCTTGTTGAAATTGGGGCTTGATTGCTTTGGGGTTTTAAGTACAAGACACAACAAGTTTCCCTGCCTAAGCAGTAAGACAGACTCAAGCAATGGGATAGATTCTTTGCTCAGGTATTACCAGACTGAGCAGCTTTTTTTCTGCAGAAAAGTTCTTTACAGAATTCCTTTCAGAGCCAGCTGTCAAGGACCCCTCTGCCATCCTTTGATCTTTGCTGACTTATGAGGTGACAGCATTAAATATTCTCACCCATGAGCTGGATAACAGGGGGGCTGACCAACAGGAAAACTCGGAGTTTAACAAGGACATAAGGAAACCTCTGCACCTGGAAGAAAATAACTCCAGGCAGCAGCAAAGCCTGGGGACCAACAAGCTGAAGAGGGGCTGAGCAGTAGAGGCAACTTACATTATTTACATCATAGCAAGTGCCTCTTCCACCTGCTATCAGTAAAAAAGCAGGGCTACTTCACACAGCGGCCTCAACTTTTCATTCAATTCCCCTAAAAATAAGTTGCAGTAATCTCATAGGGTGTCAGAAATAAAATGAGTATCAGAATGAAAATCTGTCACAATACAGAATAGAAGTGACTAGAGCAATACATATCCTTGATTTTTTTTTTGTCTCTTGAATTCCAAGCCTGGTCATCTGGGTTAGTCAGAAAGGGGGACAAAAAGAACAAAAACAACCCAAGAAAAAAACAACAAAAAAATCCAATGACTCACAATGACCAGAGGGATGGAGAACAAGATGTGAATGAAACTTTCATCAGATGCCAAGTAGCAGACATGCCACATACTTACCTCAAAACAGGACCTTATCCCACTTTATTCTGTTGAAACCACCTCTCTAATAACTTATTATTTCTCTTAGACATCCATCTGTACCTGCCTTTTACGTCTCATCTCAGAAGGCTTAATCAACATTGCTATTTAGGGATAAGATGGGGCTGACCACTTTGCAGTTCATAAGTTCTACTAGGTTTCAGCAGAAACATTATACAAATTTATACACATATCACACTGAATTTTGCATGCTAGACAGATTGAGCTCATGTTCTGCAAGTTTTCCAAAAGGCAGAACTAACATCAAAGTAAAAACTGCCCAGCTTCCTGTTCACTTTGTAGTAGGTTTGCATTTTCAAACACAGTGCATAATCATAAGTGAAAAAAATGGATGGAGTCAGCCAGAATTACTTTTGTAAAACAGCAATTTATACACAGAATTTCCACTATAATAACGGGGGGGAGAGGGTCTCCTTATTTTTGAAAAATGTAAAAAAAAAAAAGCACAGCAGACAACTTTTCAAAATTCATCTCTATGAGATTTTAGAATAACTGTGGTTATCTTTATAAAATACATCCTATCAAAAGGAAACAGATTTGGAGGTGCTGGGAAACCACAGACAAAACAAATGACTAAAATGCAGAGCAGAGGTTCTTGCAAGTAAAACTGATTTTAAGTGTTCCCCATTGTAAGTACCTGTGCTTTCCAATTGTTTACAAGCCCAGTAATTGGAGACTTGGACACTACCTGCATCTGAATGAGTTCATCTGCCCGGATGAACCAGCACAGCTCCAATAAAGTAGTAGAGCCAAATGAGTTTAGAGCCACTGGGGACTTTGCCTCATGCTGTGACAATCAGGAAAAAAGGTGGGGTTTTTCCCCCAGTTGCCTTTGGAGGCTTGACCATGCCACCCTTATGAATATTTTTCCGGAATTGTTTGGTGACCTTTTCTGTTCAGGTAGAGGCTGCGGCGGGGGCCTGGCAAACCCCCAGCCCCACAGAGGCTTTGGCCAGTGGGGATGGCAGAGGGATCTCTCCCAGCTTCCCTGACAGCAGCCAGCAGGGCAGGGAGCACTGTTTGCCCACAGGCTCTGCAGGTGCCACTGGAGGAGAGCAGAGAGGCGAGAGCTGACAGCTCCTGTCAGGCATGACTGGCCATTCCCTCCTTCCCTCCCTCTCCCTTCTGTGGGCAGGGGCTGTCTGGAATTTCATGCCCCACGTGAAGCTCCAGGAAGCAGAGGTGGGAAAGGAGGGAAAGAACAAGTTGATTTTGTGTGCCACAGTCGCTCTAACCAGCCAAGCCTGAAGCATGAGAACCTGGCATTCCCATTTCCAGCTCCCCTCCCATGAAGTTAACTGGGAGCAATCAGCCCCCGGCGCAACCTGCTGCAGATTCAGCTCCCAGGGCTCGAGAGGCAGACATCTGACCATAAGCTGCTCTTGTCTGGAGCACCAGCCACAGAATGCAGAAATTTCCCCTGAGTAAACCCAGCAGGTTTATTCCTTTTATCATAGGGCTTTGCAGCCTCTCAGTCAGAGTCTCATCTTTAACTTAGGTAGAGAAAAACAACGTTTTTCCTTTTTTGGCAAAATATAGATCATCTGAAACTTTTAAATGCAATCACACACATTTATCACACTAAAGCAGATGTAGGTGTTAGAAACCTTTTGTATGGCTCCTAAAAACAGAAGTTATATGCAGGTTATAACAGAAATTATAAGACAGGCTTTTGTAGCACAAAGCCATCCATCCAGTTGATGGGCAGCACTACCAGCTCTCCTCAGAAGTCCCATCCTTTCCATCTTGCTTCTATTTCATTCCTGTGTGTTGGGCCAAGGAACATTACTGTAAGCTTCAATCACCCGTGTCAATTCTTACTCGCCCAGCTGAGCAGTCCTTGTAACCAAAGAGAGCTTTGCAGGCCCAGACCCCCACTGAATGCTTGGGAATCAGACCCAAGGTGGGCAAACCCCTGCAGGCAGCTGGGGAGCACAGCCATCCCCTTGCTGTGTGCTCAGAACGGGACTGCATGGAGCAGCAGCCAGAAGTGTGAGAGCTCAGGGCAGCGGGGAGCTGATGCTGCCCCTCTGCAGCCCTGCCAGGACCACAGGAGGGCACGTTTCACCAGGCAGTCACTTCTGTGGTCTCTGTACTTCCCAATCCTCAGAGACCCTGCTCCAAGGCCCAGGTTCACACCAAGTCATGTCTACTGTATGGCATCTTGGATGCTCTTGCCTCAGGCCTGTTTATCTCTGCTCCTTTTCTCGCCCAGGCACTCAGATTGGATTCCTTTCTCAGTAATGGGGCTTTGGAGAGCTTGCTTTCAAACAACTAATAAAATGCAAAACAAGGCTTCCTGATTTGTTTCTTTGGTACAGTATTCCCTGTGCAGCTGCTGCCAAAGCTCCCCTCCCAAGGCAGGCAAAAGTTTCTTCCAAACCATCTTCCTCCCACATATTAATTAAGCATTACTCCCAGGTCTTGCAGCAAGCTTGCTTTTCGCTGACCACAAGGTAATTGTAGACAGATTTCCAGCCAAGCCTTGTTGCTGGCTTAGTTTTTTTCCTCCACTTAGGGAGTTCAAATTCACAGAGGTTGTGCTGTGCTTACCACATTATGATACATGCAGTACACTACAAATATTCTGCTAAAACTTCAGCACCATTAACATATATAATTAGGAAACCCTCATATTACCATGTTGTAGAATCAGCAACAACATGTAAACCAAGGATTTTGGGTTTTGTCTGGTCCTTTTTGCCCGCTAGGTGTTGCAATTAATTATACCACTGCTTTTTGTTTTGCAAGTATTATTATAGTTAATGATGATTAGTGTAGATAATTTTGTTAGGTTGCTGTTTTCTAGCTTAGGGGTATCACTTTCATTCTAAACTGTTGATTGTTTCTTATCTAACTTTGAAAATGAGATTAGATGTTTCTTGCATTGTCTAACTATGTAGATTTATATGGTAATTTAAAATCTGATAAGCTATGAGTGGCATAGAATTGTGTAATAAAGCAATCACAGCAGTTGACACTTCAGAGGGAATTAAATTGAGTCTTGCTTTAAAAGAGAGACAAAAAAAAAAAAAAATAGCACTACATGCAGAGGACCAAAGCACTGGGGGATGCATTTAGGGCAAGAGAATCATTACTTAACTTACAAGCAGTGGCCTCATTTTCTCTGCATGACTGGACAGGTGCATCCATTATGTGTTATTTCAGGAGGAAGAATAAAGGAAATAAATGGCCAAATACCAGGAGCTGCCCAGAATGAGACAGGCTTGCTGAAGATTTCTGTGATGGGACTTGGATTACAGGCTTGTCCTAATGCAGCTCTCCTTACATGCTTTTGCAGAGACATGGATGGGGGAATAATAAGGCAGGAGTGACCCCAATCCAGTGGATGCAGTTTTTTCTAGAGGAAATTTAAATTCTCCTTGCAGGTGGGGCAAAGAAAAGTAGCCCTTTTGCCTTCAGATTTAAAGGCAGCTTCTAAACCAACACTGGAAATTGAATTATGCATAAGACCTCTGCACAGAAATACCCTTTCCAGTATCTATGAAAGTGAAACAAGAAGTCAAACAGATGCTTTTAGGAAAAGATGATGCCCCTGGGGACTGTTAGGGAGGCACATGATTTTGCAAGATGGGAGGCTGCCTGCTGATTTCCTTCTCACAAGGAGTCACCCCAGTGTACATTCCTAGGCTTGTGACTCAGGGCTGTCGTGCTGCAGGACAGAAGAGGCTGAAAGAACAGTCCAGAACATGCTAGGAGAAATGCCTGTGTGAATATGGCTCTTGCACATGGCAAACATGATCCTGGAGCCTTTGGAGGCTCCAAGATCCTTAAACAGGCCAGGGCAGTGCAGCGACAGCAGAGCATCTTCCTCTACCAGCGAAGGACACGGATCCCTCTCCTCCCTAGCTCAGAGCATCAGAGGGAGCTGGTGCCAGTAAAGAGCCCCCTCACGAGTTTCCCTATGGCACAGCCAAAAGATGTCATGAGGAGGGCAGACTGGCGACTGGAGAAGACACAGTCTCATTTCAGGACCTCCCCAGAATCCATATTAGAGGAACTTAAAAGTTGGCATTAAGATGGTGGAGGAAGGGGTGGGCTGTGCCTTATAAAAGTGATCTCATTTCCAGCAAGAAAGAAAAAGAAATGCAGATACTTATGTCAAGCCATTGTGCATTTAAGAGTAGCTGAGTCTCAGTCTGCAAAGCAGAGCTGTGATCTGCTTGTTTCAGCTATGCAATCCATATTTTATGACCAAATTGTGATCAAACACTGTTATAGTTATTGTTCTTGCAGATTTTACATCTGAATAGTAGACACTGTTGTACCATCAGACAGCTGAGCCACGACACAAGACACATCCCATTCCTGGCTGCACAGCACGAATGTCTACCTGAAATGAGGAGGATACAAGCCCTGGATCAAAGATGATGGTGGAGATCCTTTATTCTGGATGATCATTCTGAGTAAACAAGCCAAGAATGGGGACCAAGAGACAAAATGCACCTTTGTTTTTAGGAGAAAATTTTATGGCATTTCCCACTCTCCTTTTCACTCCTTAAGTCTTATGCACGTCTTAAATAATTTGGAAATTACCTGGAAAATGTAGCTGGACTATGGAGTGCTCCAAGTGTTCTCTATTTGTTTTAACTCAAACAAAAATTAATACAGTATCATAAATGTGTCAAGAGATAAATTAAGAAAAAAAAAATTGTCTACCCCCTATCTGAAAGAGCTTAAATGCTGCAGTGCTGCTATCCTCAGTCAACAGTTTTGAGGTATGAAAAAGATTCTCCTTAACAGCAAGTGCTAACAGAATGTCTTATCAGAGCAAGCACTACCTCTAACAGCTCAGATCTGCCAGTGAGAGACTGGTTAGCAAAAAAAAAAAATTCATTTCTGACTTCTCCTGCACTCTACATCCTCTTGGGCTACCCTGCAGGCACAGCTCTGTTTGTGCTCCCCTAATATCCTTGTCTTTATTCTGCTTTCTTCCTCTGGCCACCTCTTGCTCTGCCCCCTCCATGGTCCATCTGCTGCTCATGGCAGTGAAACCAGCCTCCCACCCTCCCTCCAAAATCCACACAGGTGACAACAAGCCCCTTCCCCAAGCAAAAAACAGAGTGAGCAAAGTAAAACCCATATCCCTTCGTCAGAGTCCCAAATAAGCCACGAGCAGCCAAAAAATAAAAGACTTCTAGCAGAAACCCCAGAGAAAAGAAGTAAATGCTACTCAGAAAGAGATAAGCCAGAACTCTTAAATCACTTAATGCCTTCCCTGAAGTCACAGATCTACTGTGGACCAGAGAAGTCAAATCTTGTCTGCTCCAAGGGATGAAGGGGCACTACAGGCAGGACTCAACTTCCTATCCTGCCCTTTCATCTTCAGCAATCCTTGTTTCTCATCTGACACATCTGTGCTATAGACTGCAGTGACTTTAATACCAGAGATTCATGGAGGATTTTTCATTGTCAAGCCCACAGCAATGAGCAATTCTAACAACTTCTGGAAAACCTTTTTCCACCCCCTTCCACGCCTGTCAAACTACCTTAACAGTATTGGTTAAACAAAGCTGCATAAACCCAGTCTAAATCAGCTGGTGTGCTCTAATTCAGGCTTGTAACTCTTTAACATTGCTGTGCTTTCATACTGCTCTGACTCAGCCAAGCAGCAAGAAGTATCTGTTAGTAAAAAGGCTTTATTTGTGAGGTGCTCCTGCAACATCTCTGCATAACCAAGAGCAAAAACAATTTCATCCCTTCTTTTGGCAAACAAGCAGCCAGGAAAGATCCTTAGCCTAACCAAGGAGTGCATACTAACACCACGTGCTCAAGAATATTCATAATCATGCAAATATTTTTGGCCCATTGACTGAGTCCCTGCAAGTGAACAATTAGTTTCTCCTCTATAAATTTTAATAAGCATAGGGCAAACCATCTATGCTGTAGCTGTTAGCTTTCTCCTCATCTCATTATAGCAGAAGAATCCATTTGGCATTTGTCAGCTTTCTCTGTATGTCTTCAGGAGAAAATTGTTCTTGGTATTCAGCAGCTTCCTTTTTCAATACATTGTCATGAACAAAAGGATGCATTCATTGCTTCTCAGATCTCTCTACAGGACTCGAGAAGAAAAAGTTTTGTTTGTCAGTTGTCATACTTCAGGATATTTTTCATAGGCAAATCACTCACCATTCATCAGCTTTATGTGGTCCTACTAAAAAAAGGAAGTGCTTGCTCCACTTTTCAACACACAGATGCAACCTCATTATAGGTCCAAGGATGAGCAACTCTAGATGCATAAACTCATAACCCATTAGCATTATGGGGAGATCTTCTGTACTTTGAAACAAATTTTTGTGCAAGTAGCTAGGGAAAACTTCCCTGTGGTTATTAATTAGAGTGGGTAATTAAGACCATTAATCTCACCGACTTTTTTCCGTCTAATTCACAGCAATTTACTTAGGAATAAATAACGGATCTTTTGGACAATTCTTCCAGCCTCAAACAAGTTATTATTTTTTAGAAGAACAGCTAAGCATGGAAAGTGCATTCTCTGAAACCACTACTAGCCACACGTAGCAGAGGGGAACAAAGCCCAGTTTGAGAATTTGCAACAAAGACAGCTGAGGTCATTCAAACTGCTCCTGCCACAGGTCAGCAGAACCTCCTTGCTGCTGTCACACGCACACTTCCCTGATCCCAGGCTAGACAAAAATGACAGGTAAGAGGGCAAAAAGAGGAATTCCCTAATTTTGTTGGCATAGAGAATAATCTGACACAGAAGCCTGCTTACTATCTTTCTATCCTTTAGCTCTGCAACAGCTGCACAGGCATGGGGCTCCTGGTGTTACGGCAGTGACTGCCACAGAGCCCTGCTGCCAGTTTCCCAAGAGGCTTACCACTGGCTTGGTTTACGTATCTAAAGGAATATTCCAACAGACAAAGGCAAAACTCCTTTTGCCATCTTCATTTTGCAAAATATCCCATTTTTGATTTGTTTTTTTGCCCCCCCCCCCCTCGATCCTTGCTCTTCTGTAATGCTTAGCACCTTTCAGAAGTACACAAAGCACTGTCTGTCACAGCCAGCTGTTTCCTTTCTACACCTTCCCAAGACAGCCCTGAATGGGAATTTCATTAGCTGGCTCCAAATGCAATAGGCCAGGTGTGGAGGGTGTATGACAGCAGACACTCATTAGGTGCTTTACTCAGTAATGTAGAGAAACTAATAAAAATCCTACAATAATGCAGACTTCTGAATAGAACTTTATTGCTCTTACTGTACAGGCAAGGGGGTGGCACAAAGAGACACACAGCTGTGGCTGTCATTCCCCAAAAAAGGACCAGGAAACAAGTTTGGGCACATCCAGACTGGCTCTTTTCTATCTGGTTTGGTTATTTCAACTATCCACATCCATCACACTGCCCAAGTACATCCAGGGATGGAGCTCACTCCAGAGGTGACAAAAATGGCATTCCACAGGACTTGGATTATTTTCTCTACAGTTATTTACCAGTGAGAAGGTTCATGACAAAGAAAACCAATTTTCCAGACAGCTACAATTGGATGTGACAGGAGAGGTTTCAGACTGAGAAAGCCACACAAACTATGTTGTAGCAAAGCAGTGCTGGGGACCCAGAGGAATCCCAGGTCCAAGGACCACCTTGTACAGATTTGGCTCATCTGCTCATGCAGTCTGGACATGAACTAGGGGATGCTCACAGCCCTGGGGTGAGGGACCAATCCCTCCTAGAGCTGCAGATGCTCATATACCACCAGGGTGGATGACAATTGTTCACTGCAGATGTGCTCAGTGCTTTACAGATACCATTTCTAAGCCTTTACACTCTGAAAAGCATTTCAAGTTTTGAAACACAATCCAAATAGGCCTGAGGTGGCCTAATTTTCCTTTCAAGGAGTTATGAATTTATACTTAGGCTCCTTAACAGACCATTTTTGACCCAATGGCCCATGATCTCCTTCAAATTGAGCCACAGCCTATCAATCAACTTCTGTTTAGTTCACAGATCATCAGTGCAATGGAATTTAACAGCTGCTCAGGAGCTATTATAGTCTTTCATGTCTATCTGATTGTCAAGGGTGTAAAACAAATGTCAAAAATCTTCAAGAATAATTTTAATTGATATTTACTGACCATACAAAAGTAGTAAGCCTTTATGCCCTAGCTTTTTCTCCAAAGGGTAAAGCCAAAATTCCTTATGACCAGGAAAGAGCTGCCAGAACAAATTGGTCAACACAGTAAACATCGGATGTATTCTTAAGCTGTAGGAGCTTAACAGCACATTTACTCAATAAATCCCTGTTCTTCCTTTCATTCCTATAAAATAAAACTAGCTAAACTTCAAAAAGAAGTTTGAAAGTTTTATTAAGACTGCACATCAGGCTTACCGTAGGTCTTTTGTGCACTTAAAATGCAATCCTCAAAACATCATGAATATATGAAGGGTCAAGAATTAAAAAAAAATAAGTTGCATTACACAGAGGAACAATATTTAGAAGGCAGAAAAAAATCCCCAGTTTGAGGTCAGATATCGCTTTCAAAGCATGAAATATAAACATGTACATAAACTAACTACCGGGAAAGAGAAAGCCCCAGTGAGCCAACTGAACACACACACACACACAAAAAAAAACAAAACCAAAAAACCAAAACCAAACTCAAACTGCAGGCATGAAATTCAGCCTTGAGAAATCATCTAAAGCATTCGTTCTTATTTTCTTTACTAAAAAAAGAGGTGGGGGCAGAGAGAGGGAGAGCGGCATTGAGCCAGTGGCTAAAACATGTAAATGGTTCCACACCTTCTTTTCCAAAACACCCACAACCCAAAAAATCCCCAAAACTTGGAGTCAAGGGGAAAGAGCTACAAATAACCAGTCTTCTGTGAGTTCAGGGATGAACTCACATGTGTGAGCAAGGGGAAGCCCATCTGTGCTCCTTAGCAGAGGGAGAGGAAGGTGATGAATGCTTTGTCTCTTTCAATTATTTCTCATAAGAGTTCTATACACCATGTAATACACCAAAAAGATCAAACAGCTGCTGGCCACAAGCCTCGGTTCTTCCACTTCTAGGAAACATTTTCACACAGAGTGACAAGGTTTTGGTTTGGTGTTTTTTGTTTGTTTGTTTTTGTTTGTTTTGTTTTTGTTTTCTTCCCCTGTCCCAAAGGATTTTGGAGATGTGTGAGAGAAGGAGAACAGTTACTAAAGCAGCATTCAGGTAAAAAGTAAGCATCCATTTTAATTCCCTCAGGCAGAGGATGATAGCACATCCTAAATTACTAGATAATAGGAAGTGATACCCTCCATCTCCTCCACACCTCTTCCAGCCTATTAGAGAGCAGCCTTAGTCCAGAGCTGTAAGCTAAAGGTTTTAGGAAATGGGACTTGGTGGCTTGCACTCAAGTCATCACTTTTGCTCCATGTGTCATAGGAGGGCTGATCACATCCTCTGAGGTTTCCATTTGCTAGCAAAAGGCAGCTGGATGTCCAGCATGACAATTTTAAGTGGCTATAAAATGCACACCTTGCTCTTTCACACCTTCTTGAAAGAAGGCAACCCTGCCTGTGCACCCATCCCAGAGTTCTAGGTTATAAACTTGGAGTTGAGGAGAGAATATGTTTAATTCTCAGGTATATCAGTTATCTGTCTGGCTTAGCCCTCATTTTCTTTTGTGAGTAAAAAAGAATATTAGAAATTAGGGTCGTTGCTGGGACACAGCATCTCTAGCAGACAAAGCAAAGAGTACTTAGGTAGCAAGGCAAATTCACTAGGAGGGAATTGCAAACTCAGTCAGCATTCTCCAAGAGGACAACTCAGAAGAACAAAATGAATTTGTATCAAAAGAAGAGAAAGGAAAGGAGAAAATTTACAGATTAGAAAGGCAACTTACAGGAAGACATTGTATGCATATATAAATTATATAAATGACTGATACATAGAAATAAAAATAAACTTTTAAAGGCAATGCTTTTGCTGGTTTCAAGGTCAGAGTAGATTTTTCCCTCACGGCAGAGGCAAAACTAGGATGCCACATTTAAAGCCATTCAGGACTAGGAAAGAACATCAACCCACCTAAAAACATGTCAACCAAAAGCCACAAAATATTAACCATTAAAAAAAATTCTGTGTGTTTCTATTAAAAGTTTTCTAAGTGTTTGTTCAAGTAGTTCAATTGCCACACATGCACATCATGAAATTGTTGATCTAGATGAATTGTCCTATTCCCTTTAAAAATGTCAGAAAAATGGGGAAGTTCTACACACATTTGTTTTTTTCTTCTGCTGTGTCATAACATTCAAACCAGGAGGCAAGAGAACATTCCTGCTTCAAACCTTATGAGTGCCCTTCAAGCTTATTCTTGCATAAAACTTCACCCAGCTCTGAAACAACTCTGCTCAGAAAGAGGGATCTGAAATGCAGAAATGAATGAAGCAGATTGATCTTTTCGGTGTCAAATCAGGAGGAGAAATAAATAAGAAACAAACAACAGCTGAAGACTGAGTAAATGCTCAGCATTTGCACACCTGTGCACCGGTGGGTTGAAGCACTGAGCACCAGGCTGCTATTAAATCAGAGTAATCAGTGAGACACATTCACAGAAATCACTGCAAGAAAGCTGCAATGTGTTTGCTGCTTTCAACTCTGTGAAATGGGGGTCTTCAAAACTAGCTGAGCTCCCCCTTTTTGGCCTGATCATATTTTGAGAGAGGAACTTTTGTGCCCCTACAGAATTTACGGGATCCTCTCATTGTAGCATGTTTACATCCTTTTTTTCCCTAAAGGAGCAACTGCCTGGGTGGAATTGAGGGGCTTTGTGCCAGCCATTTGTTGCACACTGACCACTGCACTTGTCAGGCAGGAAGCAGCCTTGATTAAGCTATTTGTATTCCTAAGAGGCTTCCCACTGCCTGGGCTCACTCTGCAGTCCTCTAACCCTGACCAGGAGCAGCTGAGCAAGTGACAATAGTCCTGGCTGGTTTATGCCATTAAGACATAATGCCCTTCTCACCAGCACAGAATACATTCAGCTGGTGAAGCCAAAGTTTTGCTGCTCTTTGCATTACACCAGTGTACCAGAAAGAGCCAAGCAGGTTGGCAGGGACAGATCTGGTGCACAATCAGAAACCCTCAACATGATTTTCAATCCTAAACTCCCACAGGTCCCATGTGTCTACTGTTCCCTCATAACTTGCTCTTGGTTTTCCAAGGCGCCTCCCAGCTGAAAACATTTCATTAAGGTTCTATGGCATGAATCTGTACCAAATGCATAAAACTTGAGCTGCAGGAGACAAAGCACCAGAGAAGAGAAGTTTCTCTCTGAACAAATGGAGAAAAGGCCAAGCATCACAAACTACAAAGGCACGATGAGACAAAGTGTCTGCACAGCTGCCTAGGACTGACTGCGGCTTCTAAAGCTGACTCTCCAGAACCCCACCCTTCTCTCACTCTTCAGTTTCCTGCCCAACTCAACCAGGTTAAAAATTCTTCTAGCTCACCCTATTTCTCTTTTCTGCATCATTGTGGCTAATGAGTGCAGCTGAGGAAGGGTCTTTTTAAGTAGAGAAGCAAAGAATTGCTCAGTGTTCTGATACAAAAACATAAATATATTTTTCTCTCTCATTACTCAGGCGTCCACCCTGAGAGAATTTAAATTTAATCAGAAAACAAGCAAATGTAGTAATTTGATGAAGTAGATGAGTAAGCACATGGCACTTTTATGCAGTCCTGTGTTTAACTACTTGGAAAATACAAATCTAAAATAATTTCCAAAAAGCCTTAACGTTTTCCTTTGTCGTTCCTTTCTTCAACAGGGAAAATAATGAACAAATATTATTTAAACTCCTGATACATTCAGGGCAGTAGCTGATTCTGTAACCCATTGAAGGAAACTCCGAGGCAGAGAGTAGGATTTAGCAACTGCTAACCATTAAAAATATATTTTTAAGTTTCCCTGCAATACTTTTCAAAAGAATTTTCAAATATGCCGTTAAGCTCATTATTTCTTAAACATTACAGATATTAGCATCATCATAATACCACCATTCACACATCTGCCTTTTTTCTGTCTATTCCTCTTCTAAACTTGCTGTCCTCTTCAAAGCAAAGTTCTTTTACTTAAAAAAAACACCCTTCTCCCTTGCCAGCAAAGCACTCTCATTTTCTTCCTCCAAATCCCTCCATATAACCTACATTTCACTGAGATTGACAGTAGTGCTCTAAATGCTGTCAGTATCACACCCTATCTTACAATTTTACTCTTATCCTGTGTATCATATTCTTCTAAAATCAGATTCTAAATTGCTTGGGGCTTAAAGTCTCCTTTCTGCTTTTCTTTATCTTAAATCACTCCAAAAGGGCCAAGCTCTTCCCACCCTGACTGGTTAATTTGCAGGAGTTTGTGGCAGCCAGAAGTAGAGCCAACCTCACTCTGCCCATGAACTGGGAGCCAGCTGAGCACAGAATATTGCAGCTCCATGTTTTCCATATCAATGGACTGTGTCACTGACATAAAGAAAGGCTGCGTGGCATTTGCAATGTACATCGAGGTCAGCTGGTGCTGCTCATTCTCAGCAATGTCTTGACAGAGCTCTGTGCCTCTATTTTAATTAATTTCAATCTTCATAAGTTAAAAATTAAAAAAAAAATCAGGTGACTTTTAATGATTTTTCACAATATAATGTCGTTAACATTAAACAATGAGGTGAAAAGTATACAAGATAATAATGAAATCCCAACACCAAATCATCTATTTGAGGCAAGTGAACTGAGATTGTGGAAAACAAGATGTTCTCTGATAAGCTGAGGGTGCACACTAATATTACAGCAGCAGAGTATAGCAAAGACTACACATTCAATAGTCTAAATATAAAGTGGATGTCATCAGAAAAAAAAAAATCCACCTTCTTGTTAAAGGTGATAGAATGTTAATCTTTTTAATAAAAGAGAAAAACCTCTTTTCGTGATAATTATATGGATTTAATGGAAACTCTCCCTGTCAAAATATTCAACCAAACTCACCCCAGGAGTCCTGACCATCTAAAACATACATCTTTCTCTACTTCTTTTGAAGTAGCAGTATATACCAGTGAGCTTTCTAATTGACTTTTTTTTAAATATAGAAAGCCTTCATAAACATAAAATGAGCCAATTTAAAACATGGATGGTCTTTGTACTGAAGTGCTGATGAGATAAAAAGCACATCTGAATTACAGAAAGCACAGGCTTTTAGAAAAGGTACCTCTAAGAAATTATTAAAATAATTTCTGCTTATTGATTTTCTAAGCCAAGGAGAGAAAAGTCATTTTGCACAGGCTTATTTCCTCCATCAGCCAAGGTATCACAAGGGCCTTGGTCTGCTTTTGGAGCTGGGGCACAGGAGCAAGAGCAGCTTTTGAACACTGCAGTCTTATCATCTCTACAATGTGAGACAGGGGCTCATTGCAGGTGGCAAGAGCAATGTGGCTCCCAAAATACCCTGCTGGGGGAATGGCAGAGGCCTGTGGTGCAAGGGTGCAGCTCCTTTTGTCCTGTTCCTAACCCAGTGCCTCCCGCAGGGAAGGGAGACCAAAGCCTCCTCCTCGGTGCTGCTGGGGGTTGGTGTCTAAGCCAGGCCAGAGAGGTGAGCCTTGCAGGACACACAGGGGGCACAGGTCAAAGAGGAATCAAAATCTGGTTTTTAGTTTTCATAAATTGGAACCGACAGGAAAGAATCCATTGTTTGGCATCAAAGGAAAAATACGCGCCCAAGTACAAATTAAAAAATGCAGGCCATCATTTCTTTCAGTTGAAAGACACAGCAGAAGTGATAAAAAATAGAAATACAATGGGAACATGATGTTTGAGAGAGAGAGAATATCTGGAATGCTGAGCAATGCAGTGAGCACGGATGCCTCAAAGCAACGGGGCTCTACAGAGTCCCAGCAGCCCATTGCAGGACAAGCTGAGCGTGCACTGGCCAGTTTCTGGCTCTGTGTTCAGCTCAGACCCACAGGAGGTTTAAAGCCCTGGCCCTCAAAGAAGTGCAAGCTCTGAATCCCAAATTGATCTAACACAGATTATCAGCCCTGTTGTGGCTGAACGTGCGCTGGAAAACCTCGAGTGCGAGAATGCTGGGAGATCTTGGAAGCTGGTCCAAAAACACAAACTTGTTACCCTTATCCTACAGAATCCAACAGCTGTAAAGGATGCCTTATAAAGTGTCCAAAGCATGGATTGTCTGAAGCTTGATAGGGCTTTGTGATTATCTTGCTTTCCTGTGCTCATCTGCTCTTTGTAATCACACACTCCAAGCAAAGCTTCCCTTCTGCAGCACAGAGCCTTCAGCTCCTTGCTGTACTGGGGAGTTATGAAGCTGCAAAGACATTTTAATAGGAATATTGTAGCACAGCACAGAGGCAAGAAAAAAAGCTAACCAAGACACTACATCTGAGATGAAAAGTTACTGCTTTCTCCTAAAAGAGAAAGTAAGCCAGGAAAGTTACTCTTAATCATTCTCTTTGATCTGTGTATGAATTCCTCATTTAATTTGCTTAAGCTTGGAAAAGGTGGACAAGGAAGAGAAAAAATTTTATGAGGAAAATGGTTTCACAGCAAACCAACTTTATTTGAGGCTTCTAAAAATGCATTAACTTATATATTATAAATCCATATTCTGAACCTTTCTCACAGTTCAACAAAGTAAAAAAAAAATTAAATCATCACATTGTACAGGACATGTGTCTCACTAAAGGTGGAAACCTTTTGAATAAGATAACAATTTTAGACCTTGTTACTGAAAAATTTACACTCAACATTTGCTATGTATTTATGATTTTTGAAACAAGCAGGAAATGGATGTGACATAGGGAACAATAATAATGTGGACTCCTTGAGAGGTACTGAAAAATGTTGTATAATAGATCTGCATAGTTCATAATGCTGTCCAGAGGATTTTCAATGCCACGTTGGGACAGCAGCTCCACAAGCAGCCTGCAGGTCAGAAGATTTGGATGTCTGCCTAGGAAGCCACTGGGGTGCCCCCATTTTATTGCCTGCACCCAAGCCTGTGCCACACAGCTTTGGGATTGATAAAGGGGTTTGAAAGTGACAGTCCCTCCAGCTTGTCCAGCTCTCCAATCTCTCACACCCCCCGGCAGCACCACGTTCCTCACTGTGTCAGCACTGGCCCTGGGCACAGTCAGCATCACAAGGGAGGTTGGCTTTCTGCCCTAGAGACTGGGAAGCCACCACAGAGTGTTTGTGCCTTCTCCTGGCCAGCTTCCTTCACCTTGGCTGACTCCTGAAGTGGGAGCAATGAGATGTGGTGAGGAAGGGGCCGCCCTCCGTGGGGCAGGCCACTGAGGCTGTCCCAACATCGTGCACCAGCTAGCCCCAGGGCATTGCAGAAGCATTAACTACCTGCACCTGGGGTGCTCAGCTCTTTTACTGCCCTTCTTTACAGAGGAAATGACCAACCAACCCCATCTTGTCAACTGTTCCACCAGACATCCCTTCTCTGGCCTAATACCAGCACAAATGCTGCTACGAGCATTAGAGAGGCATAATTTGATCCTCAAAGCCCCGTGATCCCTTTCCCTCCTTCAGCCTTGCAGATAAAGAGTGCATCATGAGGTGCATTGTGTGCAGTTTTGTCAGAGGAGGCAGTAAAAGCTGGTCCCATGGCCACATTAAATGTCCCTGGGTACCTCTTGTTAGGAGAGAATAAGGACTTTTTTTTGTGCTTTCTTCAGCCAGCTCTCCTCCCAGGGTGATGTACTAAGTACCTGCCAGCTGTTTTACATTTGGCAGAGGGAGCTGAATGCTTTTTTCATTTTTTTTTCCTTTTTTTTTTTTTCAATGAAGGCCACTACATACATGTAAGCTATTAATTCAAAGACAAACAGGCACTTCTTTGCTGGAGAGATGTGAGTCTGTGAGGCAGAGATGGGTTAATAAATGTGAAAATGAATCCTCTAAGGATAATGTTCCACTGTCAAATAGCAAAACAGCTGAAGCACCGTTCTGACATCTCCTCAGGACACATGATATTCTCATAAAACGTGGGCAGGGGAGAGGCTTTTGAAGTCTGGCCCTGCCACTTATATTTTTAGAAGGCTATACAAAAATACTCTGACACCCTGAGGTAGCTAATGGTTCAACAGTCCTGTACAGTAGGTTCTGCCTCCTTTCTAAGGCACACAAATCCATAAACCTTCACTGACCTGTAGTGTCAGTATGCTCCTGCCTGCAGCCCTTTTTTTTCTGCTGTGTTAGGAAGCCTGATGAGACTCCTTATTGAATTTCTTCCTTTCAACATCAAAGATACCAGTCATGCTCTCCAATTATTTAATAGATTTTGCTACAGTGGAGATCACCGATTCATTTTCACCAGAGATATCCAGTCATTGTAAAGAGCAATTATATATAATAACACCCTAGCTGTTCTCAAACATTCTTTTATCAAACACATGGTCCAGTGATTACCAAGATGTGCAATGATCTGATATTGATAATAAAACTTAATGTCTTTGGAGTTAGTTTTACCAAACTATCAATGCCTTTGCTCTGCAGACCTCAGCACTCAAAATGCAGCACCAATGTTTGGATTGCCTTTCGCTTTGCCTGTTAAATATTTATTTCACGGTCATGCTCTTTAAGCCTCACAGAAAGGTGCCTCTGATTCAGCTCTTTGCTGCTTGGCAGTGCTGTCTGGGGGAATGACACAGGGAGACAGGAGATGCTGACTTCTAAAGCCAGCTCTGTTGCTGGGCAGCCTGAAGCAAGATGCTTTGTCTCAGTCTCCCCAGCTGTAAAATATTCCTGCTTAACTGTGCACAGGGGCTGAAGATCAATTTGTTAATGGCTGTGCTTTAGCACAGTGCCCAGCTCTTTGAACACATAATATGTCCTAAAAATACTAACCCTTTTTGCCCTTTTTCACAGATGACTTTCCAGACCAACAGATTAAAGTATTCCTGTTCCAAAACTTTCCCTGAAATAAAAACCTTGGTGGTATCCACTCACTGAGCCTCGTCTCTCAGTGGCTCTGAGGTGGCAAGTCCTTGACTTGAAGTAAAAACTTTCTAGCCCTTCCTGTTAGAACCGTGATAAAACCAGAAGCAAAATTAGAGCAGTGAGGTTCACAGTGTTCAGTTGACCTCAAAGCATAAATTGTGAAGAGCAAAATCAGAGCATCCACCTTCTCCAGACTCATTCTGACTCCAACCAGCTGACAAAGGCTGCAGTGATGAAGATAATCACTGTCTTGAGCAGATGGATGGCAGAGGCAAGCGTAAAATTCCCTGCCCTAGAAAGCTATTATGTCCCACAGGCAGTTCTCATGCATTTCAAAAAAATCCATATTTTAGCTAGACAACATGATCCTCGATCTTTCATGTCTTATCCTTTCTCACTTGTAGGGCTACGCTAGACACAAGTTTCCCTTGGCATGTTCTCTTTTTCTGCCTTACAAATCACCTTCAGGCCAGCTGGGGCCACTTGCCTGTTAGGCAGGACACGAGCACTGCTCCTGCTGGGGCAGGGGCTGCAGCTACCTCAGAGCCTGCCCACAGCAAGTCCTGGGGGCCACACAGCACAAGGGTGACATGCTCAAGCATGGGATAAATTTACATGAGGCACTTCAGCTGCCTGAAGCATGTTTCATTCATTCCACCCTCTGGATATGGGAACTGCTGGACATCTCTTTTCAGAACTTTCCAGGCTGAAGCCTTAAAGAGATAAGTTGACTGAAAGGCAGCAGATACACACGGGTGCACGCTGGCAGAGGCTGAAGAATGAGCACTCTCGTGGGTGGGTAGGTGGGCACAGTTATTCTGCCACAGGAGCTCAGACCTTGCACCCAGACCAGAGCCCCACACAGTCTGCATGCCAAGTTATTCTTTGGCTTTAGGCTGAAGCAGGTCCAATGTGTCAGGAAGTCACAGCGTGGGGGGGCTGACTCATCCTATTCTGCCTCCAAACTCAGCAAGAGTTTGAGGGTATTCAAAACCACAGTGTGGCTGTGAAATTTTGTTTACAGAATTGAATCCCACAGACCAAGGAGACTAGGGGTGTGAGCGGCAGACACCATTCCCTGTGTGGGGACTTTTTGTGGGGTCAGGGACTCTGCAGTCCTCCAGGAGAAGCACTCCTCAGCTCCATCACCCCTAGTTTCAGCAAAATAACTGGCCTAGTTTGCCTCTATCAACTGCTCCAGCTCCCACTTATAATTGGAATTCATACCCTGCAAAAGCTAGAGCCTGCAGCTAACAGACACAGCAAATTATTCAGCATTAACCAGCATAATCTGCACTGGTTTTCCTGATGCCTCTTTCCCACTCCTCCCCAGTCGCTTCTAAGCACTCTGTGAGCAGAGGAGCACATGTAGAACAGCCACAGCAGCTAGGAAGGAATTTTTCCTGTGCACATGGCCTCTCTACTTCTTATTCCAATGCCACATCCATTCTTTTTCCACACCAGGCAGCTGAGAGACTTTGTTAATATAGCACCTGAAGTCTATTTTCATCTAGCATTCTAAACATGACTGTAAATGGTTTATTATTGTCATACTTTTAAATTACTTTAACTTTAGGAGCAGTGCATTTCTGCTCTTCATTTTTCCTGGCAATACACACTGCTCTTCCCTGCAAGGTGAAAGATCTATAGACTGCTAGTTGTCAGCGCTTGCAAGCAGCCATTTAAAAGCAGATATTTTTTGTCAGCTTTTTTATTTGTGAAGCTTCTATGATAGATTTGGAAATTGAAGCCCTTGATTTATCTCCAGGCTGAAAAGTAGACAGAGGGAAGGACACCATGAGCCTTAGGAATGAAATTACAAACATGTCATTAGCTCCTTTAATCTGCTCTTGTTTCTGTGAAATTGCTCCAGACAACCCCAAAAATCCATGTGCTTTTACAATAAAACAAAATAAAAAATCCTCATTTCAGGCTATATTCCCCCCCTATTATTTCAGGCCTCTCGCTGTTACCTTGTGTAAAAACAAAGGCTAGTAAATATAGTTCTTTTTAACTTGTATAGGAGCTCAGCCAACAGACCCAAGCAACAGACAAACCAGTCGTGCCTAAATCACCATTCCCCTCCCTCCTTGTATTTTCCTTGAGGTTCTTTTTTGTCTGATTTTTTTTCACATATTTATTAAATATTGTTTGTCTCACAGGAGAAAATGGCTTGATAGTGAGTCACACTAGCACTCAGCTCAGGCTACATTTGGCATAACATAACATCACATCTGGCACCCTGAAACCATGACTGACAGACTCTGATCAAGATACACACGGTGGGAGTAGCAGGGGTTATTGCAAAGCAGGAGTGAGAGGCATGGGAGGAACTAGAGTGAGAGAGTGGCAAAAAGCCCAGCTCCCATTTGTCTGCTCAAGCATTTCTATTAGCTCTTGTTTTCCCACTGTGCTATAGGCCTACACAGAAATGAAAAGAATTAGTTTGTGCTGTTACCCATGTGACAGCAACCATGGGGGACTGAAAAAGCCTCTGCTGTTTTGAGAAGGGCCTGAGCGGGGGTGCAAATGGGTGTACAAAGTAAGGCCCCTTTTCTGAGCCAGTCCCCAAGCTGATGCTGGCACTAGGGGCAAGTCCCAAGTGGGAAATTGCAGCTTGCCTCAGCTGGGTGTGTAAGACTCCCTTCTGGGCTGGCTGGTGTTTTTCCCATGTGAGGAAACCTCTGGTCATCCTTAAACTATTCACAGCTGAGACAGATGGCAAGAGAATGATGGCCTTGTCCTTTGTACATTTTAGTGTGGTGGAGAACAACTGTCAGGTCTCATTAGGTCTCAGAAATCAGACAGAGAGCAGCAGCAACAGTGCCTTCACACCTTACATAGGCCTAAGTGGGTAAAGAAGTCACCTGCTGTGAAAAAAGGTCTCATTTTGCTTCAGAAAAGGTCTGGGAGAAGGCCACTCTGCCTGGGGTAATTCCAGCCTGCAACTTCAAGCTCCTGCACCACTACCCCTTAGCTGAAACAAAGCTGTGCTGGCAAAGAGGAGGAATGTGTTCTTCCCCTTCTTTCTTAGGTGATGTGACTTTGCAAAAGAATGGGTTAGGTCCCTAGCTGTTAACCTTAAGAGTTATTCTCATCATCACTGACCCAGTAAAGCTGTGATCTTATTCTTCTGAGAGTTGGCAGCGGTGACAAACAAGCCCTGAAGCAAACGTGGGCATCTCTGCAGCCCTATCACTTCACAGAGGAGCACTCGTGGCAGAGCTGAAAGCGCTGACACCAGGGACCACACAACCCCACTACCCTTCGGGGTAAGTCTGCTGTTTGACCTGGTTTCTGGAAGGAGTTCAGCTAACAGGTTCCAGTACTGAGCCCAGAAGAATATCTGATTTATGATACACTCAGCTAACTTGGCAAAGCCTCAGAAAAAGGTGAAAGTTCTGAAACACCCCTTTTGTGAGCATCTCATGCCATCCAACTCTCCACAACTATTTTAAATGCATCCCTTTTCAGTGGGCTATGCAGCTACACCCTAGACACCCAGATCCATGCCCCAGGCATCCACACAGATTTAAAACAGAGCTCTGGACTCTGCTGTGGCAGAGAGGCACTAATGTTAGATATCAAAACACAATTTCAACCCTTAAGCCCCTTCACCAAGCCACCTCTTTGTTCTCAGATTCCTCTCTGTGACATGAAATGACTACCCACCCTTATCACAGGTGTCTTGGGAGAATAAAAGCAGTAATCTCCTAGAAAATTTGGATGCTGTACTGAATAAAGACTATTGGTACTCACTGCCATGCTGCTGTTGTCTGCCTTCAGAAGGGAGAGGTGGAAACTGTAGAGAAAAGTATTTGAGCAAGAGTGGGCTGTGGGCAGAGGCATGAAATATGGAATCTGATTTTCTCTCTCCTCCCACACCCACTAAATGGCCACAGCTGAGGCCAATGATAGCCAGGTGCCAGACATCACCAGGGCAAAACCAAAACTGTGTGTCCTGAGCAGAAAGGAAAATCAGCCCTGTCAGAAAGTGATGAGCAAAACCTGTGTGCAGGAGGCAGAGAGCTGGGCCTTACCAGAGAGAGAAATTGTGTGTCTCTTTTTTAAAAAATAACACTGTTGTCATTAGATCAAGCTTCTTGTGGGAATTCAAATCAGTGTTGGAATCACCAGAGGAAAATAAAGTAATATTTAATTATCAAGGATTAACACAAGCCATGTTGTCATTAGCCACGGGCCACCTTAATGATGATTCCTATTGTTAGGTGCTCAGGCTGCAAATTGCCTTCCCAGATAACTTCTGTCATTGTGATATCTTTGTGACGAATGTAAAAATTTGCTTCGTAACTTGACCATAATAAAACATAGTTCTAGCTTTAAATTACTGTTTACATCTTTCACTTATGGCGTAAATCCTCTTTATGCACAATATAAATAATTTTCCATATTGATTGTGTAATGGTGTTTTTCTATGGGCACATGATTTTATCATTGATAAGGCATTTCACATTATTTGGGGAGAGGTAAATTTGAAACACTTTGTTGCATAATCTCCATTTTGGAGGAGACCTTTTGGGATAAACACATCAGACATCAGTGCTTGGTGCTAAAATTAAATCTTCATCTGCTTAAATGTGTGGGTTATGAGTGCAGCAGAACCATTTACATGTCAGTGAGATGAGAATCAATTCCGCAGAATGGAAAGATTACTTAATCTGAGATATATTTTCTTGTTTTAGAACTTGTGATTGACAGACTACCTTATTACTCTTCCTTTTTTCCTTAACTTTAAGAATATCTAATGAAATTAATCACAGCCTGGAGGAGACAGTTTGAAACCTGCTAAGAATTATATATGTCAGAGCAAGCTTTACAACTCACTTGGACTAATTTGCTGCTGGCAAATATATCATTGTCACACACTTCTGTAAACTTTGCATTTGCAATCTTTTGAACTAACCACACAGGCTGAAGCACTACTTTTCAAGTTTTAAGAGTGTGATGGAAGTGTTGATGCAGGATTTCTAACTTGGCAATAGCTCAAATAAGGATGTATTGTTATAATCCCATGTTTTCTAATAAGTTGTTTAGTCCATATCAGAGCACAGACAGAGTAGAAAACCATAATTTTGCGATTTTGAAATAAAGCACAGTACGAAGCTCTAGAGCTAAAGTCAAAAAACTGAGAAATTTGTCTGTACAGGAGCTTTATGCAATCTGGTTGTACCTTAGTATCAGATAATATCTTTAAATAATTAATATTATTATTATTTAACTCACACAATAATTTATTCTTCTTGAATGGACAAAAAGGGTTGCATTACCCTATACCCAGGCTATGCAAACATTTTGTAGAAGCAGCAAAAGTCAGAGGGAAGTCTCCAGCAGGCTTTGTCTCTTCAATTCCTGTCACTACTGTCAATTCCCCGTAAGTTACTGATTTCTGTTTGAAACAAATACCAGGGAAAATATCTGTGCTGTTAGAACTCCTGCTCTAAAGCAAAACCTTAATTACAGCCTCCTATTCTCTTGAGTCGAGCTACTGACACATCTGACTGTCACACAGCCCATCTGTTTCCAAAGTTGTTTTGCTCTGCGCTGCTGAAGACGCGGAAGGCGCTGCAGCGGGAGCCGAGCTGTCCTGTGGAGAGCACTCTTCTCCAGTGTCAGCATTCAGAGATGCCTGCTCATTTCCAGACTGGGTGCTGCCATTCCAGCTCTGACAGGCATCTGAGTTGGGTTTATTAGCAAATTCAGTGGATGCTGCTGAATAAAGTTTCTTTCTACATCGGTGGCTGTCACAGGCATTTGCTCCCCTGAGACCACCTAAGTGCAAATCTAATGGGATTTCTAATACATGTTAAACTAACATATTAGTAAGAGGCAAAGGCTAATTTTTAACATCACAATCTTTGAAGGGTTTTAAAAATGTGCCTTAAATATTAACTCCATTTCATACATGGAAAACATGGAGTGGATACGAGGCTTGCTCAAAAGGCAGTACAACCTAGGTAACCTGATATTGATTTTGCTCCTATCAGCTAAAGGGACTTGGGGAAGAGAAAACCCCCTAAAGTAACTCCTCCTGACCCAAACACGTTGACAAAATGATAGATTTGTACTGACACAGAGAGACTCAGGGACAAAAGGTGCCTCGGTATATGAATAAATACAGAGATATCAGTATAGATATACCTCAAATATATTTGAAGATCAGATGCAGATCTGTACTCTAGCCACATAGTTATGGGACTTTTGGTTAACTAGAGGCACAGGCACACTGTAAGAGAGGCAATCCTTGGCTCACTCATCACAGATCAAGTACCATCTGAAATGCTGGTTTGCAAGATGTGTTTCAACTTTCTTATTCGTTAGAGTAGGAAGCAATAAGAAACCCAGGTACTTCCAGACTGTGTTTAAAAACCAAAAAAATAAAGCAAAACTTTGAATACTGTTTAAACCCTGCTTTCTTGCCCCATTTTCTTGGTTTCTTCCCCTTCCCCCCCCCACTTTTGATTATCAGAACTTTGCTAAAGAATGTTACCTGGTACAAATAAATTTAGGAAGGAATAGGCAAGTTCAAGAAACTAAGGGATCACCTCAATAATGTTTTGAAAATTTTTATTAGTATATTTTTATCAATTCATGGGAAAAGGCAAATCTTCTAGTGAGAAATGATTTGCAAAGGGACTTTTCACACAGCAGTCTTACAGAGACACTTGTGCTTTTGGTCTAAAGCCCAGTTCTCCACTGAGAAAATGCTGCTGTAGTCCTGTACCAGCCAGATGAAACTGCTGGATCAGTCCCATGAAAAAAAAAAAAAACAAAAACAAAACCAAAACAAAACAGGACAAAATTTTAGCTGGTTCTTGGTGCCAGCTCTGTACCAGCAAAGGGGTTGGTTTTTCACAGCAAGCTGAGCACTAGAGTGAGTGTTTGGCCAGCAAGGAGCAAGGGGATGTGGGTTAGTCACACTCTTCCAGGGGCTCTGCTTCTTTAGAAATGAGTCATTTGCATTTCTTGCAGCTTAGCACAGCTACTGAAAGCAGCTGCGCCCAGTGAATTTTATGAGGACATTTAATTCCTAGGCCTTTCCCTGCAGGCCCACATTTCAGTCACATAACAAGTTCTTAGGAATATGTGCTCATGGTTTTCCCTTATCATATTTGACAAATCCTCCTGTAGACTTTTGAAAAAAAAACAAAACAAAAAAAACAAAACCAAAAAAACAAACCCACCCTGCATTCTCATGACTTCTAGTAAATATATAGGCCTTCAGAGAAAACAAGCAAAAGGTAAATACTGAGTCCCTCCATTATTTTCAGATTTTTTTTTCTACCCAACTGTAATTGTGCATTTTCTAACTTGATACATGGGCAATTCACTACCAGTATATGGCTGTGCCTGACACGGATCCTTCCCTATATCCTCCCTCTCCAATTTCTATGCATTAGCTCAGAAACAAGCTGTGGAGTTGTCCCTGTTTCTTGAGAGAGGTCAGTGCATTAACATGCATTTTTACAGAAGCTAGACGAGGTTTGAGTCAGTACTGTAACACCTCATGCAGTTTTTTTGACATCTCTGGTGCTGCCTAATGAGAACTTTGGCATAAGAAGTCATTCAAAGGGGGAAAACAAGAAAAAAAAGCATTGAGGAAAGAGAAAAAAAAAAAGTCTGAAATAAGCCTTTCTTCATTCCTTGCCCCAGCATGACACTGCATTCAACACTTTGCAAAAACAATAATTGGGTTCTATGTTTAAGTACATCCCAATGAATCAGGAGTAATTTCACAGAGGTCTGGGGCAGTTAGGCTGATTTTAAACTGAACTAGCTTTGGTTTAACTCAGCCTTATTTCTATGGCTCAGTTTCACCTTGTTTCATACATAGGTGATGTCTGCCAAATCACTGTTGGTCATTAGACAAACTAAACCCATAAATTAGCTGGCTTGTTAGGGATATAGGGCAGCAAGGGCTTTCCTTTATATTCTTATATAATGATCCCTGCTTCTACAGAGCACTTAATTTCCATTTGCAAGAGAATTTCATGGCTTGTACAATGAACTCTGCAGCTCATGAAACCCTGACAATGGCCTTCACTCCTTTCTTTTGGTTAATTGTAACAGATTTCATTGGCTGGTATAAAGGAGATTATTTCTGGGAAGGAAATTCCTGCCTGAGGTATATAAGGAGGTGACAGATTTCCAAGTTTTGTCTCTTGAGTTTATTAATAGTGCATCAAGGTTTAACCTCTTTCAGTATGAATTTAACAGAGGTGTTTTAGAGTTCCTTTTAGCTGTGAAGGAGTGAGAATGCCACTGCCATTGTCAGGGAGTAACTGTCTGTCATTCTTTTTTGCAAGCACCCAAGTAAGTGGGTGGCAGCTGGTGACAAAGGCTGTGACTGCACTTGCCATTTTCTGGTGATAGCTAGAGCAGAGCTTTGGCCTGAAGCAGTTGCTGCTGACTTTCTAGTGTCTCCAGTAGAGCTTTGAGAGAGGAGTTATGAAGATGTAAATATTTATATCAAATATTCCTGTTCCAGATGAAGAAGTAAATATTTATATCAAATATTCCTGTTCCAGATGAAGATACTGGTATACTTTTACCCCAAAAGAGTAGGGAATGCTTTAGACCACATCATCATTTCCTATTAGTTATGGGGAGAGGGCTTCTGGTGGCTACAGGAACCTCAAGATATTCCCTTTTACTTTATTGTCTCCTACAGATTTTATGCTCAAGGTGTTGCCTGTAGGCAATCTGCTCTCTCTTGGGCTCCTGAGTTCAGTGTGGGTTTTTAGCAGGACCCTTTGATCAGCTCCAAGGCTGCCTGTGAGTGACAGTGGAAGGGAATCTGATCTGATGCCTCCTCAGTCCCAGCTCTGGGGACTTTAGGGCATGTCAGCAGTGTCAAAGTGACACTCTCTCAGTCTGCCATCGTCCTCTTCCAGAGGCCTTTTTCTCTCTCGGGCTTTGCTTTGAAATTTCTTTCATATCCTCCCTGAACCCTTAACAGTTTTTGCTGTTGTATCTGAATCTTTAGCTGTGCTCCCCTCCTTTAACTGTGAACCTCACATTCACAATTTAACTGTGAGACTTTCAGTGCTTGGAGAGGTATTGCAGCAATTCCTCCTGCCAACACCTTTCTTTTTCTTGCTTTTGTTGCATTTCTCATTCCTCTCCACTCCACACAGCCTATATAATTCTCTTCCCTCTGTTCCCAGTTCCTTACAAGTTCTGTGTTGTTAGCTTTGAGCATTAAAGGGAAATACCATTTTGTCTAGTTTTGCCCTATAAAAGGGCACAATGATCATGATTCATTTCCTGAATGAAAATGTAGATTCAATGCCACAGGGGCACTGAAAAAAGCTTGTCTATTTCCCTCCCACTCTGAAGGAAATAGAGAGTGGTGTTGGCAGAGAAAAATGTGTGATTTGGTGGTCACATAATGCCCTGATCTGGTGCTTCTGCTGACACACACACTCTGCCCAACTGCAGCACAGCCAAAACCAGCCACACACCAGCTTCCTTCCCATCCTTGGTTCACCTTCAGGAACTGATGCTGCATCTCCCTCCCACTTCAGTGGATACTGCCTAGCTGTAGTGAGTATAGTGGGAAAATCCATAATATTTTCCACTGTTGCCTTTTTCCCAAGCTGTTTCCCAACCTGGAAATGAAACCTGAGATAATTTTAGTAAAGACATTTTTATAGGTTTTAAGAAATTAGCAAAATTGATAAGAAGCACCAATTAGGAGGACAAGTGATGGTGCAATTCCCCCCCCAGGTCAAGCCCCTTCTCTGGAGCCTCCTTCAGCACTGGCTGCGCTTTGTCCATGAGAATGGATCTCAAAG
>JAYDZK010000001.1:6061615-6081645 GCA_034509185.1 Euphonia xanthogaster
TTTTTTTTTTTTTTTTTTTTTTTTTTTTGAGGTTTTTTTTTTTTTTTTTTTTTTGGCAAACCAACATAGAGAAGCAGCTCTGGAACTGCCAAATTAAAATTGAGAATTTTAGCAACTCAATAGTACTTTTTAAGGATAGTAATCAAATGTGGTTGTAATTTAAAACCTGAGGCTGTGCACTGGTTGTTAGCTTAAAACTACCTTTCCATATAACATTGTGCTTCCATTGTATAACAAAGAAAAAATTAACAAGAACTAGAAAAGTTTGCTGCTGAACAGTGCTAGGACATACAGACAAAAAAATACTAACACATGTTATCTACTCAGAATATTGATTTTGAGTCATATCTAAAGGGATATAATGGACATTAGAAAATGCTTACTTGTGACTGACTTAGCTACCGCCAAAAAAGTTGAATATGTATCAAATAATGTTTAATTGAATTTATTATATGCACTATATACAGATACTAAAATGCCTTGCAATTGTGCCCCATGAACACATCAAATTTGAGTAGGCAGGTGAGTTCATGTTTAGCAAATAAATTATAAAAACATAAATTACTCAGAAAGTTCTCTAATCTTTGTGATCCCAAAACCAGTAAAAGGAAAGGACAAATTGTTTCAAAAGAAGCTCTATTACCTAAATTTTCAGAATCTGTATAGCTACTCAGCATGTTTTTACCACTGAAACATGGCACTGTTGTCAAGGTACCATTTAAATCATAACAAAACAAAGCAAAACACCCCGAAAAAGTCACTGGACTGATCTTTTTCCCCACCAAATCCAAACATATGAGAAACTATACTAAACAGATTTCAATTTGTGTTTCCAAGGGCGTATGTTTCAAAAACAAGTTGATTTTTGAATTATAGATAGATATAAAATATTCTTTGTAAACCTCTAATCTTAGACTTAACATTTTCTGTAAGTAAATTAGGACCTACCTAATAATACTTGTTATGGATTTTGTTCTATGACATACTAATAGGGACATGATAAAAGAAAACTGGAAAAGAAAGCTGCATAACACTTAAATATGTAGAAAACTTGGATTAAGATGATGATTAACATTGTTAAGGCTGTATATTCAAGCACTGTATGTTAAGAGAGCAGTGGATATGATTTTTAGGCAATAAGAAATGTCCTGATTTATGCATGATACTGTAATTATAGAATGATGATGTCAACAGCTGATTGTTGGCAGAAACTGGCTACTTATAGCAGGTATGCGAGTTAATAAAGATAGCAGAAGATGGCAGAAATGAATTCTGAGAAATGATAGCCAGTTTTCTCCAGCAGTCAGCTTGATAAGTAAAACTCCAAGATTCTAGCTCTGCATCTAAATGAAATACTCTTTTTTCTCCTCTGCATTAACTTGACTGCCTTCTGCATTGATAATGGCTGTGTCGGCATCAGGTGCATCTTCAGCTCCTTTTGCTTCATTTGTTAAATATGTTCCTGTAGGAATCAGTACAAGAGAAAAGAAAAGAAAAAGAGAATTATTAGTTTTTTTTTTTTTACACTGCATTACAGGAAGTACATTTCAAACAATGCAATCTGATTTTTCAATTAATGAAAAATATTTTTACACAGTTTTTAGTACACATCATAAAAGTGTGCTCAACTTTCTAATTTGCTTAAAAAATATTTACACTGATACTAATACTAGCAAAGGCATATATATGAACTCTAGTATATCCACAACAAATTAAGGAAATATTTTAATAAAACTCCATTTTATCTAACTGCAGCAATATGCAATATATTTTTCAATTATAGAATAAGTGATAAAATCTTGGTTATTTAATGAAATAGCTAGCTATCAAAAACAAAGCAATTTTGAAAACTTAAGGATTCGTAAAACTGCTTTTTTTTTTTAATGGCCACTGATCATTTGCATTTCTGCTTTATATTGATCGTATCTATGCCTTAATTTCACAGAATTGTATCATAGTAGGTTCCAAGAATTACAAAATTGAGGCAGTTTTATTAAGTGAACCAACTCATATTATAGTACCACAGCTATTTTTATGCTCTAGAAATGAATGAATGAAAAGAAGAAATGTGTTCAACAGTCAAATTTCCCTTTGTGAAAATTATTTATGCTGGCATAAGATGTACAACTGCTCATTCAGGAAAGTAAAACAAAAGAGACACACTTTCACTGGCTCATTAAAAAAAATAATTCTGATTTTCTCCCAGGTAGTATAATCAAATTGTAAAGATGTTTTTTATCAATTTATGTTTGCTAGGTGTATGATTATCCTATCTAAAATGGGAGTTACTAAATTAATACCAACCCTCATCCTCTACTTTGTTTTTTCTTTTTGAGGTGTGTGAGGAGGAAATCAGCTGAGTTTTAGCAATAGGCCTACAGGCTGTACAAAGGTTAAATCTCAAGGCATGATTTTGGAACTAACTAGGTCAAAATTAAATCACAGAGAAGTCAGAAGTCAGTGTCACTCCATTCCTGTTATCTTTAGTGGCAGAGGGGACTGAAAATGAAGGGACCAGAATTATTAAGGTAAAATCACAGAATAAAGTAAAGCTAGCTCCAGGAATGAACTTATTCCAGTGGGATCATTGATGAACTGATTTGAATACTCACTACTGAAATCCAGTATTATCTTTTAAACATATACTTGATATATTAGCAAAATCCATTAAAATGTAAATCTTGTTCACTCAATGCATATATATTCTGCTCAACTGATATTGTAGTTAAAACTATGAGAACGTGATGAGATCATGTAATCAAGTATCAGGAGTTAAGATCCAAAACCAAGGGGCAATCTTACCCCTCGGTCGCTGTAAACCACTGACTTATAAGATGACCTTGGGCATGCACTAACTCCATGTCCTTTGCCTTGGCCAGCCTGCTGGAAAACTGGTGAAAATTCACAGGGACTTCACAAGGCACTGGACTGAGATCTATCTTTTGTTCCAATCATTTAGCAGAGGTGGGGAAGGCGAAAAGGAATGGCACTCCCAGGTGAAATCATGCCTTGCTTCCAAGAGAGACTGAACTTCCACTAAATGTGTCCTACCTTTATGTCTTGCCAGGTATCGACCAAGGAGAATTATAGAACATAGTGTTACAAAGACAACTACAGCCACTATTCCTCCTATAAGAGCGTGATCAGGTCCGGTCTGTCCAGCCAAAGCATTTGGATCTAGAGGGAGAGACAAAAAAGAAAAAGTGGTCCTACACTGAGGAAAAAAAAAAAAAAAACCAGAAAAAAATCACAATACCAAGTTTTATAGTGATCATCCTGAAAATAGGGCATTTCACTCTTTAATATTCAGTACCGTTATTCCCACTTTTACTCCCAGTATCTTATCAACGGCACAGTGCTGCTTGTATTCCCAGATTGTTAAAACCCTGAGGACATCACAGTTATGAAAAATATTACCCTATTCTTCTTTGGCAGAGGTTATTAAATGAAAAAGGTTCCTAGCTTTGTCCTAGTCATTTTACAACTGAAAACCTGGCCACAGCTATTTATAGAAGGAAAAACAAGGAAGTGAGAATTGGGGATCAGATAGCATCAGCAGAATAGTGTCTGCATAATACATAATTTATAGAATTGATTCTCAGTGGGCAACCCTTATATGTTCTCTTCCTCTCATTCCTACCCTCTTGCACCAGAAATAAAAAGGCAGATAAAGTGCAGCCGTGCCAAGTTCCTCTGCACGTGGCTGAGTCTGCATGGATTTGGTCAGATAAAGGTATCAGGCAACCTGAAACTCAGCATTCAGACTCAAGCATCAGTTTGTGAATTTACTACAAATGCTCAATTAACACCCAGTGTGTGATATTTATTACACCAAGGTGTAATAGATATCACAGAATCACAGTGTCAGCTGGGATGGAAAAGACCTTTGAGATCATCAAGCCCAACCAATGAAGTGACACCACCTTGTCAAGCAGTCCATGGCACTGAGTGCCACATCCAGTCGCTTCTTAAACTCCTCCAGGGATGGTGACTCCACCACCTCCCTAGACAGCCCATCCCAATGCCCAGTCACTCTTTCTGTGAAGAACTTCTTCCCAATGTCTAAGCCTCCTCTGCACTTTGGCGTTGTTAGACCTCATGCTGTTCTATTCAGCCCATTGACCCAGCCTGCCCAGGTCCCTCTGCAGAGCCCTCCTACCCTCCAACAGATCAACACTGTCAGATTCAAGTGCTCTGCGCTGGTCATTTGCCTGTTCTGATGCCCGATGTGTCACAAAAGTTGCAAAGAGACAATCATGGGAAATGGCACAACTTTGGAGTGAGTAATTCTTCAGAGCTTTTAACAACAAACCAGTAACCTGTGACTGTTGACTCAACAGAGAAGTGCAGAAGGTAAAATTTTAATCTGAGGATCATGACATGGTTCTTATTATAATGAAAATGCCTCTGCTATGAAGTAATAGTAATTCTCTGAAGATGTTTTTTGCATGTACTGTATGGTGCAATCATTCCACTCTCACTGCTTCAAGGGCATTTCCTTTGTAGGAGCTGTTTATGTTCTTCAAATAGTTTGCAAACGACTTCTTTGCTTTGCAAAAGGGAAAGGCAGGAACAATATTTACACATAAAAGAGGGAAAATTTGTGAAGATGATAGAAAGGCCTCTGATAATGCTGAGGAGGTGTGATTCCGTAATACCATGATTACATTCTGCTGACCAGGATTGCTATATGGCAGAAAGGTGTATGGATACATCTGATATGGGAGTCTCATGAGGTGTAACAAGGCTAAGTGCTGGTGCTGCACCCAGGTCAGGGCAAATCCTCTTCTCTGTCCAGGCTGGGGGATGAACAGATCTGGAGCTGTCTGGCCGAGAAGGATTTGGGGGTGCTGGTAGGTGAGCTGGCCTTGTGCTCTTGCAGCCCAGAAAGCCAAATGTGTCCTGGGCTGCATCCAAAGCACTGTGGGCAGCAGTCAAGGGAGGGAATTCTGTCCCTCTGAGCCACTCTTCTGAGACCCCATCTGGAGAACTGCATCCAGTTCCGGGGTTTCCAGCACAGGAAGGACATGGACCTCTGGAGTGAATCCAGAGGAGGCCACCAAGTTGATGTAAGGGATGGGGCACCTCTCCTATGAGGAAAGGCTGAGAGCATTGGGATTGTTCAGCCTGGAGAAGACATGGCTTTTGGGTGACCTAATTGAGGCATTCAAGTACCTGAAGGGAGCCTGCAAGAAAGATGGAGAGACACTATTTACAAGCGTTTGTAATCATAGGACAAGGGAAAATAGCTTCAAACTAAGAGTAGGTTTAGAGTAGATTTTAGGAAGAAATTTTTCACTATGGGGGCAGTGAGGCACTGGCATAGGTTGTCCAGAGAAGCTGTGGCTGCCCCATCCCCAGAAGTGCTCAAGACCAGGTTGGATGGGGCTCTGAGCAAGCTGGTCTAGTGGAAGGTCTCCCTGCCTGTGGAACTAGATGATCTTTAAGGTCCCTTCCTACTCAAGCAATTCTATGATTTCAAGATCTACAAACACACATGTATATAATGTTCCACAGAGGAAAGAAAAGAATCCTGTTTTCCCTTCCCTTTGCAAGCTGTGAAGCATTGTGCAACTACATTTTCAGGCTTGCTGGAGCACTGAGTGGTGTGGCCACTGGTACAGATTCAGTTCTGCTCATAACAGTCACTGGCCTCATCAGGCAGGACTTTGTCACTTATTGCTGGCTTTCTGAGCTCCCACACCTTTCTCTTCTGGCTGCCACAAGGACTTTGGGAAAGCTGATCATAGCACTTCTGTGGATATGATGGCAAATAACAGGCATTTGCCCTCAAGAAAGCTAGAAACACCTTATAAGCTCTCCTGCATCCTCTTCTGCCTCCACATCCTCCTGGCATGGTGCTGCTGGTGGCGGCACCATGCTGAGTACACATCACCACCCCAGCAGGACATAGGTTCCATTTTGGTCATTAAATCTGATCCCAAATACTGTGCACCAGCAGACTCACAGGGGAAAGCAAGAGTGCTGAAGCATTGCCTTCCAAAAGCAGGAACTTAGAGCATTCAGCCTTCCTCTGCCTTGCCTTGCAGGGGCTTTGTTTTTTGAGCAGAGCAAGGAGGATGTGCTTGAGAAGATGGAAGGTGACAGCTTGCTGCAGGAATGTCAGCCTGCTTGAGCCATCTAGAAGATTCCTCCTTTTGTGCTGCCTGTGGCAATGTTGAGTAAAGCTCCCCCCTGCAGCAAAAAGGCAGGACCCATTTTTACTCTGAGGACCACCCATGTCCCCAGGCCCTGCAGTGTGTGACCTGCAGGAGATGCTCTTTGGCAGCACTGGGACAGGAGCAGCATGAAGGTGTTTTTTTCCCACTAAAAACTGGCTTCTGCTGGTGTGCTGCCAGTAACAGTGAAGAATAAAAGGAGATCTTTTAAGGGATAATATACTTCCAGATGCAGGGCATAATCCAGAGAAGGGTTAGCACAGAACTTTATCTACAGGCATTTTTGCAAAGCTGATTGAAGCGCACAGCCTTAGCTCAATACCCAGACTTACAATGCATGTCCTCTATGAGCTGTAATAAACATTACAGATAAAAATCCTCTCAATACACTGAGATAAATACATCTCTGTGTTTTTATCCTCTGGTGTTTCCGACTCAGAGTGACTCACTTCTCTGACACACCTGCTGTGACTACAGGAAGTGACCCAAAGCCAGCCTCAACACAAGGTTTCCACCTATTAGTGTGGATTAATGAGATTCTAATACTGCTATAGGCTGAATTTTTTTAGCATTAAAATTAATGTAGGTATTCATTGGACTGCAAAAGTAGTAGCATATATTTTGCTCTAATTTCAACCTTGCTAGAGAAGTTAGTCAAGAAAATAACCCCAAAAACTTGTACATAACCTATTACTACCACATTACCAATGAACAATTCCTTTGTTAAAATGGATAAAGGAAATGAAGGAGAGAATGGAAAAGATGGAAGCAAAGGAAATAAAGAAAGATTCTTAAAAGTGGCCAACATTTTCTTGGGAAGAAAACCTTTTTTTCCATCTCAAAATGAAAATCTGCACAACATAAACAATATTCTGAACTGGAAGCACACCTCATGAATAAGCTCCTCATATAAAAATAATGCTAGCATTAAATATAAAGATGCTCTACATTATGCATACAGAGTAATGCACTATACTTTTGCCTTTCATGAAATGACCTAAGCCCCATGAGTGAATTATAGATCTGGGGCTTTCTATTGTGGTATAAATAATTACTATTTCAAAATGTTCCTGAGTAGTATCTGAAAGACAGAAATACAGGGATTTGGAAGCTATACTTTTTTTGTATTTTAGGTATTTATACAGTGAACGTGCATAATCATTCAAGTGTTCTGGGCACAAGTCTTAGCAGCTGCCAATAAAGTTTCTGAAACCACTGACCACTCCACAGTCTGCTTTCCAAAAAGCAGAATACTATTTAGATTATTTTTAGATTCACATTTTAAACTTCATGGACTTTACCAAGTAAATCCTACCCTGCCATACACACCACTCCAACAAATGAAATATTAGGTATGCAACTGTGCAATAAATACTTATAATTCAGCTGTTTCTATAAAAAAAGAAGAAGAAGAAGAAAAAAAAAAAAGATTACACTGCTACTGTTTTAATACATACTGTTTTTTACTGCATGAGCACAGGCAGCTACAGTACCCATGGCCTGAAACAGTAAAATTACAATTTTGCAATCAGACTAGATCTTCAGAGATTAGTTATCCTTTGATGAAACTAAGAAAATCTTATAAAAACATAGAAAATCTTATAAACACAAAACCTCACTATACTCTTTTATTTGCTCTTTTCCCCCCTCACCTAAATTTAGAAAGCTTCTTCAAAATACTGATTGCCAATGCTGTGAAAATTTACCCATTTTCAGCTTTTGGGGTTTCCCTGTTACTGTTTGTTCACAAACTGTGAATACACTTAAATTAAATAACACACACTTAAATTAAATAACACTCTTAAAATGACTGAGAAGGGGGGAAAAAAGCCTAATTTTTTACGAGATGAAACACATCAGATTAACCTTAGACCTAATAAACAAGTGGATATGTGCTTTTTATGACCTGCTGACAAAGTTTCAATGAAGAATATTTTAATATGAATTCACACTTTAGTTACGCAGAGAAATTTTGGAATAGTTTTTCATGCTTTTGCATAAAGTGTATGTTAATTATTCACCTAATTTCAGTTTCTTCATGCATAAGCTTCCTTCTTATTTATGCAGAGTTGATTTGACTGAGCAGGCTGCAGGAAAGGGTCAGATAACCCTTTCCTGAGCAAAGGCAAAACAAGCACATTTGTGAATGCTGAAATGGCATGTTTTGGGGAATATGTGCTCAAGTAGCCCTCTCCTCTGCAGAATGTTGTCAATATGCATTTTTGGCTCATATGGTGAAGTTTTAAAAAAATCACTTGGAGCATGAGATGACCTAGGTTTTGAGGCATCCAAAATAATTTGTTTTGACCATTTCTACTATACAAAAAATTGGAAATATCCTAATTTGCTGGGGAGCTTATATAGCATTCACAAAGTGAAGAGTTATTAAGTATATGTATAATTCATAAATTACTGTTCCTTAAGGCTGGGAAAAGAAAGGGCTGTCCTATTTCTCACAGAGGTACTGAAACCACCAGCCTACAGTCAGTTATACTGATTTCATGAATAATCAAATTCTGTTGCAAAGTAGAATTGCTCCAATAAGATCTCCTGTGGCATGGCTCCGTGTTACAATTTATATGGCAGAAAAATCTCTTCAAATGACTCCTGATTATTTCCCCATATTCAGGGACTTGCTATAACCCTCAGTACAACTCACTAATATTTCATATTTTTGCAAAAAGCTATTAAGTGTTTTACTCAAATCAGATCAGTAAAGCAATGTGCATTCCAGGGTGGGAAACCGCAAAAAGTACAAAAATTAAATAAATAGCTCTGTCTTATTTGAAAGGCTGTTGAAACAGTGCAGGTGAGTGTGAAAATGAGTGGTGGGAGACTGTGAAGATTTCTGGTAAAATTTAGCAAGGAGCCTCAAATCATGAGATATCTAAACCTGCACTGCTTTGAAGTGTCCTAACCAGCAGAGACCAAACTGCAACAACTATGGGGGGAAAGTAGTTAGAGGGTTTCTGAAGTCCATTAGTGAATGTAAATCACATTAGAAATACTCCCAGTGAATTTTTTCTTCATATCAGCTTAATTTCCCAAGGAGATGAGAGCTTGTGTGATTTTCTCTTTCACTCTGTTCAAATTACTTACGAAACATGGTTCCATTACAACAAGTTTTAAGAGACAGTGAAGAACTTAAGAGTCTTGTTTTCTTATATCTAACCTGAGAGAACAGGTTGCAGCAGGGGCTCAGAGCTTATTAGATATCAGACAATGTGTAGGAAGGATGCCTTTATAAAAGCCCTAATGGAGACAAAAGCTTCCTTGAAAATCTCTGCCCAAGAATCAATTTTTCATTAGAGGTTTCTCTCCATTGCAAATACTTTGGTGTCCTGTGGCACAGATCCTGTTTGAAGTTTTCACATGGCTAGGTGGCATTTATAACCTCTGAGCCCTTGCTTCCTCACCTTTTTCTCCTTTCCCAAAGCCCAACCTTCATGCTTCTCTTCCTTCTTGTCTCAGCTCACACTGCAGTATTTCCATAATTCAGTTAAAAAGCCACCAGGCACAATCTCATGGAAACCAGAGAAGATTTCTTTCTGCAGCTTATGACACAAGCTTGGGTTCTGAAATGTATTCAGACTAATGTCATAGCCAAGATTTAGCCATAGGGTTCATAAAATATTTAAACATCCCACCAAGGCAAGTTTGTGGGGAAAAACAGTAAAACTTAAGAAAAATCAAAACAAACAAGCTAACAAAACACCAAACCAAAAACCTTGAAACAAAAACCTCAAAGACCTGGTTTTACATCAGTAGGAAAAAAGACTAAAGTGGGAATTGTACCACATTATGGATAGAAGGTTAGAATGAAGTGATAGCTGACAAGGTATTTGCCTTAGGAAAAGTGGCAGAAGTGCTGTCTGTGATTAATGCTGGTAAGTTAGAATTTACCCATTTTAGCATCTTAATTTGGGCACCCCAGAGTTCAATTTCTCTTGCATGGCCTGGAAGGCTGAAACAGGAGTTTTTAATCTCTTCTAGTAATATACTACTAACCACTAAAGTACATGTACGCCAAACTTGTGAAACCATTGTTAAGAAGGAAAAGAAACTTTCTGCACCTTCATTTAAATTGCAAAGAGTAGCTGCCCAAAGGGGCTGGTTGTGAAATTTGTTGAAAATGCATTCTGTTATTAACCAATTCCGAACTTAAAATATGTGACAAGCTTCTTTATCCTTCAGTGCCTGAAGCAAAGAAGAACAAAACATTGCACTAATATACAGCACACATAAACTGCTATTTTAATAGTAGAACATCATCAACCATAGCAAAGACAGGCAGAAAAAAATACTTCTAAACCTTCAACAGAATTGATAGCCTTTTCTTCCCTTGCTACTGCAGTAGCACATTTGGCCCATTTCACCTCTAAGTGGCTGAATTTTACATACATTCCTATAAAGAAGAGCCTACGTCCCAGAAAGATAAAAGTCCCACACTAATATTTCAGCAGCTGAAACCACAGCTCCTTTCGAAGAGCTCCTGTTGTTCTCATAAAGCCAAGACTTCTTTCAGAGGAGAGAAAAATGCAAATGTGTCCTGATATGTATTTGTGAGCAGGTAGCCCTTGTCAAAGTGAATAAAAGCATTACCCATACCTATTTATTTTGCAAATGTATTTTATTTTAATGCTTAGAAGAGAGCTGTATACCTACAACATTAAGATGAAAAGTTTAGCAATATTTTTCAGGGCCCTTAGAGCCTTGTTCCATATTTTGTGCCTGTGTCATTGATGTCATTTTTTTTAAAGATCTTTTTTTTCCGTTCTCTTTTTTTCCCCCTTAATGCTGCTGAAAAAGATCCAGTTTCCTGAAGGGAACAGTTCCTCTAATTAGAGCACATAAAAGACTTTCTTATTGACAACATTATATTTTTGGCTGTCAATAAACTCATTAATTGCTTCAGACTTTGTCTTAGGAAAAAAAGAACTGAAATCTGCAATGTTTTGCCTTCCTCTTATTTTCTGTAGAGGATAATTAAGTCAATTCTGGGTTTGAAGAAATACTTGTCCATCCAGCTATAGCTTCTGTAGACTGTAGGAAAAGAGACAACTGACACAGATGACATGAAAATTTCCTGTTAAGTTGAATGAGTCAACTGTTTCAGCATTTAATTTTCAATTTCTTGTGAAGTTCCAGAATGCTCAATGCCTTCATTGCAGTAAAAAAAAAAAAATGAACTTTGGAAACATCCACCTATTAGATACTTAAAAAATAAAAAAGAACAAAGAAAGAACCTATCTCTATCTAGAAAAATGAGAATCATGACTTCCTACTTTGGGAGAAAAAAACCACATTTCTTTTGATTACTTTCCATCAATTACTATAGGAAGATCCCTGCTCTTGGTTTTCTTTGTCAAAAAAGACCAGAGACCAGATGGAGTTAGTGTGCACACAGCTCCTTTTCCTGTCCCCAGAAGTTAATTATTTATATAAATAATAAACCATTCTCTCATTAATACAGACACTGGAGATACAGACACTTTCTTCTCAATTTCTTTGAGTATCTTTAATCTGTGGCTTTTGGTTACTTCCCACAGATCTTGATTTGCTGGAGATAACATGACCAGGACGTGTGGGAAGGCAGCGTGGCACCTGTGCTCCGTAGAGCTGGCTGGGCATCTGCAGCTGGCTGCCATCACAGGGGCTGGGGCCAGACTCAGATGGTCTCTGGCAGTCTTAGCATTCACACTTCAGCAACTCATTATCACCATAATACATGTTAGGAATTATGGGAAGATTGCTGAGACAGTGATCATTCAAAGCACTTAAAGGATCACTCAAAGCTTCCTCTGCTAACTGAAGGAAGCCCCAAGAACTAAAGCCCACTGGAAAGTGGCCTAAATATTTCCACAGTGGATTTTCTGCCACCTTGTTTTCCATGCTATCTGTTACATGAACCCCCTCACTGATTGCTTCTCAGAGCTAATCAGTATCACTGCAGAGCTCAAATAATAAATACCACCACAAGTAAGCAGTGGGAGAATGACACAGTTTCAGTCAAGAAATGGCATGAAACAAATAGATGGAGAGGATCAGTGGAGAGAGAGAGAGAGAGAGAGAGAGAGAGAGAGAAAGCTGGTCCTGATGGCAGAAGCTGGGGAGGAGAAGTTTTGTCTTCAGTAAGGCAGAGCCACACATGTAAAGTTAGTTGAGAACAGGTAAGGATGGGTAAAGATCAGAGAGGCAGCAACAGATTCACAGTTGTACAAGGTACATTGTACTGAATATGTTCATGCGAGTTTTAAAACCAAGAAGGGCAGATTTAATTCAATTGAAGAACAGCTCTAATTAAAACTTAGTTCTGTGGTGGAAGAAAACCTATTGTTCAAATGAATTCTTTATGCTTGTCATACTAATTTTTTTCTTACCAAATCAGATTAGACTAATTATAAGCCTATAATGACATCAAAACACCCCAGTAAACCAGCCACTTACAGCCAGAATCTGACACTTTATTCAGGCTGAACAGCAATTTAATCTGTCATGGGACTACTCAGTTTGAATAACTGTAATAGAAGAGCCTCTTTGGCAGTTAATAGTATATTTTATCCGTCAATGTATCTCCAGATTAGCCATGCATACTTGTGGTTAGGGTAGTAACTGATCCAAAAGTGGATGTCGACCATCTCAGAAAGCGAGATGTGAGAGACATTAGCAGAGATAGCCTAGCGTAATGCACAGAGTAACAGGAATGAGGGGTAAATTATTTAAAAGTCAGCACCACCATTAATATGTGAGGCATCTTCCATAGCTGCTCTAATTAGGGCACAAAATCTTATAAAATTCTTTGTGACAATGGCAACATCCATTTGTGAAGTTCCTGCCCAAGAGATAAATCTACCTTCAATTTGTTTGAATTTTTTCCTTGTGGTTTAATTGAATGCTACCCGTTCTTTCTATGCCAACCCTGTACTAATGGAAACAAAAATATTTTCCCCTTTTAATAATGACATGCTTGATGTAATTCAATCTCTTAACCAAATTCTCCTCTGGGAGCATTAAGCCTGTTGTTTTCAGATGCCTTTAAGTTAAATACCATCCAGCTATTAGTAAGAGATTGCTTGCTCTTAAAGCCATCGATTGCTAATGGATTTGCTGAGTAACATTGGTCTTTGCTTTCCTAAAGGCTTTCTGTATTCATAAAAAAATAAAGTTACACAGTCTTTGGTTTATGGGCTTCTTTTTTTTTTTTAACTTGGCAACATGCATTAATTTCCAGCAGCATGATCTCCACTGTCAGCAGCACTAGCTGTAACACACCCAGATTCTACCAAGGGAGTCACATCCCCACCAGTCTGCAGCTGACAGATTCATTTCCTACCTTCTCCTGAGACAGCAACAAGGACTGAGAATCCAGAGGTCCACTGTAATTACTATGTATATTTCAGATTAAATAAATGTGATAAAAGCCTCCATCTGGCTGTTGATCAAATGTGCAGAGGCAGGCTGATTTTCAGTGACATATTACAATATGTCTCTTGTAACAGTCCCTAATGCCAGACTGTAAATTACTTACATTTGGGATTACTTGACTACAGCAGACAGAAATATTACTCACTGTTAAAGTGCTGCCTACTGGGAGCAGGGGGGACGTGGTCTAATCTTAAAGCTGTTAAGCAAGGCATTAAGAAATAATGGGGCCATGTTTATTTTACTAAATGCTGATTGTGCTCACACTGTTTGAAGATGGCAGACCCAATTTAATAGCAGCCTGAGCTTGCTCCAGATGCTGGAAAGTGGCAGAAAGTCTAACACTGGGGAAATAAGTATCAGTAGTGTTCTAGAGGAAAACTTTAAATATCAGAAAATCCTGCAAAATATGTCAATAGTTTCAAATTATATACTATCTGCAGAGAAGAAAATAAAAATTCAGTAGTTCAGGGCCTTCCATTTAAGAGAAACTTAAAAAAAATAACACAAATTTCATGGAAAAGATAGACAATGAAGCTGCTATTTCACGATTTACTTTACAGCTCTCCTTGCAATGGTAGCTGCAACACGTAGGCAGTCAAAATTTAGTACATTACTGAAGGTCTTTTAAAAACTTATGGTAAGAAAGAAAGGTTGGGAAAAAAATGTCTGGAGGATATTTACAGAGCAACTAATTGCGGTTTGAAGGGCTTATCCTATGATTTACTGCTTCTTCAGCTTTATAGCTCACATCTCAACAAGAAAGATAATTCAGAACTGAGAATAAAAGGCTTATTAAAAAAAAAAAGAGCCAAATATCATCTCCTAGTCAAAGGATGGATATTTCTGGTCTACCCTATTACATTGTCATGGTTCTTACTGCACATTCATTCTGCCCAGAAAGTGTAGCAGGACACTCTGTATAAATCAAGGAGAGTATTGGCCTTGTAAATTCTCACTCTAAAGCTGAGCAAAAGACCCTTACCGTTGTATAGCTCTTAAAAGAACAGCATCTTTGCACTGCAGTGGTTAAAATTGGTTTCCATCTAGACATATGTCCGGAAAAAATTTCTGGGAGTCATTATGAGCCTAAGAAAAATCTAGAAATATTCTTCTCATCTCCTATGTGATCATTCCAACAACTTTTCCTTTCTTTCCCTACTCAGTTCTTATTCTAACTGCATGAGATTTGCTATATAAACCCTTCACCTTAAATTGTCTCATTAGCCTGCATCACTTAGCATCCACTCTTACTTAACTGAAGTGGTTCATTAAATGACATTTCCTTTTAAAAGACCTCTAAAAAGTTAGTCCTCCCTTTAGGAAGTCAAGAAGACAAATTGTGAAAGTAGGAGATAATGTGCTAAACAAATCTGGAATTAACACAACTTTTCCCAATTGCCACTGTTGAGAAACTTTTCTTCTTTCCTTCCCTTCCTTCCTAATAAGTCTGTTGCCTTTACATTAGAGCCATGTAAGGGACATGATAATTCTCTCTGAAGTATTCTGAATGCTAAAACTGATTAAAAATAAAGATGCCCTTCAAAAACATCATGACACCCTCTTTGATGCAGAAGCTTTAGTTAGTCAGTGAAATTTTGGATATGACTATCTAACCAACATCTCTAATGATACCATTCCTGACACGCAAATAGCACACACTACATTCAGCTGAAAACCAGAAATTGTTTCTGAGAGCTGTGAAGCCAAGTGTGGGTATTTCAAGGGTGTTACAGCTCTTAGTTCAGTAAAACATGTAAGCATGTTTTGAGACTTAAGACATGATTTAGTGTTTCTGTTGATTTGGAACTTGGCTGTTAGACCCCCAGCTCCAATTTACAAGACACTGGCTAGAGGAGACACAGGAAAGTAAAGAAACAGCTGGGAATCCTTGAGCTGTGAGAAGCAGTGCTTTTAGCCTTCCTTGCCTTCTGGAAACCTTTAGCAGGCTGCTCCTCCTCCCATGGAGTTGAGATTCATGAATTCAGAGCTCATTGTGACATGTCTGGGTCTGGCGCCAGCGGCAGCAGCGAGCCTGTGGCGCTGAGCAGAGCAAAATCACAGAGTCCCCCTTGCTGGGAGCAGCCTCTCATCAAAGCCCTGCTCCTGTCACCTGGGCCAAGGAGGCAGCACGGGGCCTCTTCCTTCAACATCCATTTCGATACTTAAGGTGGAAAGGGGTTTTTTGCACCTCACGGCCAAGCAAAATCATGAAACCTTGCGCTTGCTGTGCTTGGTCTGCTCACAGCAGCACCTAAGGCCCAGAGGGTGGGGAGGTGCTCCTCCAGGACATCATGCTGGTGGCACCCCTTGAGAGCCAAGTTTTTCAGGAAATAAGCATAAAAAATCAGACTGAAATCCTTGCCATTCAACAAATGCCTTGAAGTGCACTTTGGTAAAGTGTTCTCTTTATCTGAGCCTCAGTTCCTCTGAAACAAAGTGAGGCTCGGGAACAATGTATTACCTTGACTCACACAAGGAATTTTAAAAGCATGATTTTAGATATCACAGTAGTACTGGTAAAGCAGGTACATCACCTGCCCTTACACACAATATTCTATATAATAGTGTTTTAAAACATTTGAAATTAACTTCTGTGATTTTAATTTTTACTAAGCTTTTTGTTTGAAATATATACATTTATATATCTTTTCTTTCTTGTGTAAAAGGAAACTGAGTATCTATTATTATGATTTTGCGTAATGAAGAAATTAAAAGCTAAATACTTTTGTTTCAGAGAGGTGAGACTAAACAAGACAGCCTCATGCAGTTACGCCACTGGAAGTAATTCACACCAGATAACTGATAAAGATAAAAATAAACAGAAATATGGGAATAAGCCAGAAATGGGATGACTCTACTTCGAGATTATGGAAACAAACAGAGAAGTATTAGGGATGCTGTTATACATTGTTAAACAGGTCAACATGAACCCTTGGGTTCATAAACCACCTTGAACTTAATAGGAAAGGATGTTCCATTTCAATAATAGATGGATGTCACTGAGAGACTGAATAGATGGATAGATTGATTGAAGATGGATGTCGGCTGATACAAGAAGGTACCATAGAATTACTATTTAAAGCCATGAACAGCTATACTCTCCTGGCTTCAGTTTTCTTCTTCATCCCAGTAATGTCTACTTTCCCACAAGTGCTAATAATTTATGCATTACAATTAAACTTAGAAAATTATGATTAAAACGTCTTTCTATTTAGTTATACAAAGTTACCCAAAATCTCAGGGGAGAAATCAAATATTAAATGCTTTATTTGTATGCTAATCAACTGCAGCAACACAGTTTGGAACTTCAAAATTACACAAAGAAATCAAACCTGCATCTAGTGGTCAAGGTTTGGACAAGTGGAACAATAAGTTATCCTTGCCATTTTTGTCACCACTAAGCAACAAAAACAACCACAGCAGTCACAAAAAAAGAGACATAAAATATTAATGATTCAGAATAATGTGTGTACAGGTAGAGTGACTTCTCTTAATAAGTGACCATTCTGGCATGAACAAGTTAGGTATTTATAGAGACCATCGTGTCTTTCATTGCTGCCACATGGTTAAATTTTCATGGATAATCTTCATAAACCACTACTGTTCCAAAACCTACCATGACTGTACAGGTATAAGCCATAATACAATATATTTCACACAATGAATGAGGAGATGCTGGGAGAATTACATGCTGAAGGAGAGAGAGCTGAAGGAGAAAATATTCTTGCTGTCTTCTACTACAGGGAAAGGAGAAGAGATTGTGGCTTTCCTTAGAGGTGTGCAAAGAAGAGAGACAATGGACACAAGCTGGGACACAAAAAGCTCAAACTGTCAAGAAATTCTTATTCACCACAAGGGTGGTCACACTCTGGAACAAGTTGCCCAGAAATTCTGTGGGTTTTCCATGCATGGACATACAAAAAAATTCACCTGAGAGAGGCCCTGAGCAGTCTGATGGATCACAACCCTGCTCTGAGCTGAGCTTGGACCAGCGGATCTCCCGAGGTCTGTTAAAACTTTTATCATTTTCAGTTTGAAGAAATGGGCCATAAGACACCAAAATGAAAAATACATGCAAAAAAATAATTGCAGTTTTCTGCATCTTAAAATGAACAGTTAATAATAAACCAGCATCCAGGAGGATGCCAAGATCCTGCTACTGCTGTTCTTTCTGTGTTGTCTTACATTGCTGCCATCACTGTCATAGCCATACTGCAAAAATTCAAAAGGCTCCAGAATTACTTTTTTCCTACATTCTAGTGATGGACACACATGAATCAGGGAGCAGGAGTTCACATAAAACCTTAGAAATTATACCACAGAAAGCAGGTGTACGTTAGTAGAGGAAAACTCTATGTGATATAAAGAGCCTTGTCTTCCTGTCGCATTTTTTTTCTCAAAACAATCTGGTTTTAATCTCACAAACAGGGTCGCAGAATTCTAGGAAAAAAAAAAAAACAAAACAAAAAACAAAAACCAAAGCAAACAAACTGTAAATTCTACACCAGATTATTTCAGAGAATGTTTTACACAGCATTATACATAATGAGAATGTCAGCGATCAGCAAATTGTTCAAATGGACTTTCCATCAAATTATGTTTACAATTACTGAGAGGTTAAATTTGCAAAGAAACGAGCTGATATTTCAGCATTCTGTGGCAATTGCAGTATTTTCTGTCAGGATTTCAGTTTTATGGCCAGCTTGACAAAACTAGTGTAATTCTGCTTTCCTCAGGTATAGCTAGGTTTATTTATAGTGAGGTCAACTCATTTGAAATATCTTGTATTGCCTTACTCAGTAGAGAAATTGTAATGCAAGTAAAACTCTGGATGGTGGTGTCTCTCTGTAATAGTAGGGAGTAAGAACCAGCAACCACAGAAATTGCTTCTCTGCCTGTCAGAGTTGATATTCAATGCACAAAACATTTTGTAGATAAAAATATACTGAATCTTATCTCCATGTAATAACAGTGAGCACTCGTTTTTCAAAGTACACTGCAGACTCCAAAGGCAGTGGGGGCTCCGATGGAACTACCACATGGAAGCCCTCATCTAAGAATCTGACAACTAAATACATGGTCCAAATCTTCTCTCCAAAACTGAGGAGATAAAAATCCTGCTGCAAAAATTCTGGCCTGAAATTTCTCTCTCCCCTGAGTTTCCTGTGGGAACACATTCTGGAGACCATCAGCCATCTCTCTTTTCCTTCCACTTTCCCATATCCCTTCCTCTCTGGTGACATAACTTGTCTTCAAGGAGAGGAAAATTTCACAGAACACCTGTTAATGATATTGTGTCCCAACTCTATCTAGGACTGCGCTTACACACAGTTTTCTGTGTCTCCTGCCTTCCGCAGCTCTCTCTCACCATCCTTTTCCTCTGCTACTTTTCCATGAAAGATGCTCATACAGCTTCAGCAATGCTGCCATTTAAAATGACTTTACCAGTGTCACAAGCATTTCCACAAATTCTGTTATTGCCTTATTATTTTGTTTCTGTTACTTTCTACTGTTGCTTTAGACTTGAAGAACTTTTCCTGGTCCCACAAAAGTAGGCTCCATGAGACCCCTGGCGATTTTTTTCTATTCAATGTGAATGTGTACTCAAGGGGAGAACCAAATAGACATTTAAGTATCTTTAGTATATCTTCAGGCAAATTTGAGAGCAAAGTCATGAAGAGTGTTCACAGAAGAGTGGCTTAAGCCATATAAAGGACAGCAAGACAAACGCATCCCTGAAAATACATCCTTGGATAACTGATATGCTGTACTGTACATGCCTAGAGGCAGCATGCCTTTTTTTACACCTGTGGACCTGCCTGCCCCAAAAAGTTGTTGTAAATTCACAAAGTAGGTATCTTTAGTCCTAAGTTGCCTGAGGGCACAAGCAATTTGTTTTACCTCAAGAGTGTTAAATACACACTTGAAAACACTGCATTCAAACTAAAATGTCCTAACCAGAGTTATTTTATTCAAGATGCAACATGAAAGGGAACAGAATCATTATGTTTCACTAGGGATGTAGACGCTAACAAAAATATTAAAATAAATACAATTCCTCCATGCACAAAAGAGGGTGAACCCCTCCTGAAATACTAAGGGAACCACCATAACAAAATTACATCTCAATTACACTGACATTACATGACCACCTCTGCACTAAGAGACAAAAAAGAAGACCCCAGAAACGGATAGTGATGTTTGGGAGAAGTAGGGCTTTGTGACTTTAATTAAAAAAAAAAAAACAAAACCCATCCCTTTTGAGTGGAACTGTCTTGGAGCATTGGAGAAACACAGGAGTTACTGTTGGCACCTAGAGAGGCAACCTAGAACAGAAGCTAGACAGAGTTAGAGGAAAAAAGTAGGTATTTATTAAAAAGGCCTTTAAAGGATACACCTTGTGCAGCACAAGAACCTGGCCAGGGC